>QXTE01000038.1:5035457-5354618 GCA_003942145.1 Platysternon megacephalum | reverse complement strand
GGGGGCCTGACGACATGTACCCAGAATCACCCGCGACACTGTTTTTGCCCCATCATGCATTGGGATCTCAACCCAGAATTCCAATGGGCGGCGGACACTGCGGGAACTGTGGGATAGCTACCCACAGTGCAACGCTCCAGAAGTCGACGCTAGCCTCGGTACTGTGGACGAAGTCCGCCGACTTAATGCACTTAGAGCATTTTGTGTGGGGACACACACAATCGACTGTATAAAAACGATTTCTATAAAACCGACTTCTATAAATTCGACCTAATTTCGTAGTGTAGAAGGGGCTTATTGGTACTTGCATATCTTCATGTAGGAATTCTCCCCTACAAGGCTCTTCAGGTTCCATTCTGCCCTCCTGTTATTGAATGTGTATATGATTGCTGGAGAAACTGCAGGGAATTAGAAGCTTCCCTATTGTCATGATACACTATTCTATGCCTCACTGTTGATAGTCTACTTATAGATCTTTTCTCAGCTATTGGTATATCTAAACAACACTTTGACATTTGCATTATGTCCTTTAACCAGTGTCATTTGCAAGGCCTTGCCTTACAGAATTTCTGTCTAAGACTTTAAGCAGATTTCTTCCTCCTCATCCCCAACCCACAAAATACAGAAAGAGAAGGCAGATACTGTTATTGTCCTTAACTCAGAGATTCTGTATTAGCATTCTTTATTCTGCAAGCACAACCCTATTGCTCTATTTACATCTGGGTTTCTATGTAGCATCTATGTACTTCTCGTTTTCTATGGCTATCTCAAAAGACATTCAAGAGTATCTATTGATTTCTCTTTAATCTGAAGGACATCACTGTAACTCTACCTTCAATAACCACATAACCAGATCTTCAACACAAAGAGATAGGCAGGCGTAGTTATGCTCTTTGACAAAGAGCGGGACACACATACTGTGTGAAGTTTTCATAGTGTACTTCATGATGTATTTCCAAGCAGTGAAAACAAAACAAATACAGAGTAGCTAACTGCAAGAAGTTGAAGGAGACAAAAAGCAGTGTGACTCATAAGAGTAGCAAGGCGAAAGAACAGTGCATTGTGAGTATTTCTGAAGTATTTGTAACAAAGTGTGAAATAAAAATGGAAAACACATGAAAACATTGATACTGTATATAGAGAGATTAACATACCTACCACTGCAGTGCTGTTAACTCTGAGGTGTAATGAAATATATATTTTCTACAAGGAACTACACGATACAATAGTTTAATACAGTTAGTGAAGAATAAATTATCCAGTAATCTCCAGGGGAAATAAAGATAATCCGGAGTCTAATTACCCAAGATGGAATTTTCCTTTTCCTCTACAGAAACAAAATGGTAGAATTACATATATTTTTTTTTAAATCAGTTTATTTGTATATATTAGAAATAATATCCTGTCATATCCAAATTACAGTCTGGTTTGCAGAGTCTAGAGAAAAAAATGAAAAGCAGATGAAAATGTTACAAAATGGAAGAAGAGTATTACCTGGCAATTTAAAATTTAGTTACAAGTTTACCAAAGATTTTACTAAAAAAGTATAACTTGAAGAACATACATAATGAAGACTTTATTTTAAAACATCTGTTTCTGATATTCCCATTGAAATGATAAACTAGATGAACTTTTGTTCTTGAATATCTGTCAGTCTCCACTTGTGTTTTAAATATAATTAGGTGAAAAGCCTCTAGTTCAACCCATTCTTCAAGAACATTCATTTTTTATATTATATCATTTGGAAGTGTCTCGAATTTAATCCAAATCAACTTGGATAAGTCACATGGATCGAAAACTGTATGAAGGCCTGTAAACAAAGGATAGTGATAAAAAGCAACATATTCAATTCAGAAAAGTTTAGAGACTGGAACTAAATCAAACCTTCTTTGCTATCTTCATTAATCTCTTAATCTGGAAGCAGATCTACAATCCCATTGGTGAAATATGCAGATGATACTTAATTGGTAAGAATTGAAAACACCAGTGAAAACTGAAAAATAACACAAATGGACCTTATATGGTCAAAAACATAAGCAGAAAAAAACAAAATGAGAACTAAAACAAGTGCAAAGTGGGGATCAATCATCTGAAATGTATGTATCCAGTGGGAGGGTGAAATGTGCCAGAAGTGAGCTGGGGTCATACAGACCCATAGATTGCAAAGTATATATGAGTTTTCAATGTGCTATAGTGGCAAAAATGAAAAATGCAGTTTTGATCTTCACATGCAGAAGCATCACATCATGTATCGGTGTGGTAATAGTACCTTTCTATGGGCTCAGTTGTCTTACAAACACAGCACTGTACTGGGAGTGGTGCAGAATGAAATTGCCCCAAGGGAAGCATCCTAGATGCCCTCCATCCTAGTGTCCACCCATATATAAGGGCTTGTCGGGGCCTGACAGAGTCTGTCTCTATATATTTCTATTCTAACCCCATTTAGGATGTTGTATTCAGGTTTTTGCAGATAATTATCCAAATCATATATAGACAGTTCAGAGGGAGTCCAGAGAAAGGCAATGGAAAAATATTATGTGGATATTCTATGAAAGCCAACTAAAAATTTCAGTGAAAAAAAAAAACAGGGGCTAATGGCATTGATTTTTGAGGACAGAAAAGGTCAATAAGTATATCTTGACTAAGTGAAATTCAATGGTGCATCACAAGAGTCTACAAATATTTGAAAGGTATGAGTAGGGATTATTTAGGCTGGTATAAAATGTATAACTAGTACAGGAATAACAGGAGTGTGCCAGATATGGCAATTTCCTGCCATATCCTTGGGAGACCTTATTGAATTAACTTTAAGTATCTTTGGGGGTCTGTTGTATTTAATGAATGGTTTATGTTTTACTGTGGGCCAGCTTTGTATGTAACCTCTTGAGGAGGGAGATATGACAGATGTGAGACCTGGGGGTTCAAAGGACAATATTGAACCATGTGTCAAACAAGAACGGACTTTAGAACAAAAAGTGTTAAGTGGCATTCCTCCGGAGTGTCTAGGGGGAGGTGAATGTAAATTCCCCACCTCCGGTTAAGCAAAACCCCAGGGTTTTAAAGTTATGCTCAAAGGAGAGGGTCTTTGTCTGCTGATTACCTGTTACCGAAGGCCAAGATCAAAGGCCCAAGCTGTATTACAAAAATTGCTGCTCTGCCCAGTCTGGGTTCTGGTTCTGACTATGAAACAGTTATGAATTGTAACCACAGGGAAAACCCAGTTGTGGGTTTTGAAGGACTGACACCTAACATAGCACAAGGTTGGAGTTGGGGTGACCTCTGGTAAGCATTTTAGCATGTGTGAAGGTTCTTTTATCGTTTTTAAGGTGTTTATTCTGTAATGCTTTCCTCTCAAAAATAAATGTGCTTGTTTATAAAGAGTGGTGTGGTAACTGACGCTTGCAGACAAGGTGCCAGCTCATGCCAAGGCCCCTAGGCATGACCAATACATAGCTGAAAATCAGTCTGGCTCACCTGTGTGTTAACATTGTTCAAATAGCTACGTTTATAAGAATGCATTTAATGTTTAGACTTTATGAAATGCTTGTAGGATGCTGCGTGTAGTAATCTCACTTATAACAACTGTACCCCATGTGATAAGGTTACATTGAGTGTTTGCACTGTAACCTCTGTAACTCAGGTCTGGTCTACACTACAGACCTATATCAGTATAACTACGACTCTCAGGTATGTGAAAAATCAACATCCCTGAGCAATGTAGTTATATAGATCTAACCCCATGTATAGACAGTGCTATGTCAGTGGGATAGCTTCTCTCACTGACATAGTTACCGCCTCTTGGGGAGATGGATTAACTACGCCAACAGGAGAACTCAGGGCCGGCGCAACCCATTAGGCGACCTAGGTGGTCACCTAGGGCACTGCTATTTGGGGGGCGCCGGCGCCCCGGCAGTCCGCGGAATTTTGGGGGAGGGACCTTCCGCCGCCGCTGTCGGGGGCGGCATTTCGGGGGCGGGACCTTCCACCGCCTAGGGCGCCGAAAAAGCTGGCGGCGCTCCTGGGAGAACTCTCTCCCCTCGGCTTAGAGCATCTTCATTAAAGTGCTACAGCAACACAGCTGTATCAGTGCAGCTGATGTTTTAAGTATAGACTTGCCCTGTGTAACTCACCAACCAGAAAAGCAGCACTAACTAATGTAAAATCCTGGGGTCCTACAGAAGGTGTTAGATCCTGCCCACAAGGAGGCCCACTGAAAACAAATGAGCCATTGTGAAACATCAAAGAACAAAGATTTTGTCAATTGCATTCCTTCCCCCCACCCTCTGCATGAAAAGGAGACCTGCAGGTGAACCCATCCCATCAGCTTGAACTCTGGGAAGAAGTGAATACAAATCTCTGACAAGAAGAAACTGGATCTTTTATGTTGCTTGGACCCTGAAGGGCAAGAGTTCTAAGCATAAGCAAGGTATTCCCAGTGCTTGTCCTGGGTTAGCCCAAAAGAACATATGGAACAATGGAGGGAGGGATAGCTCAGTGGTTTGAGTATTGGCCTGCTAAACCCAGGATTGTGAGTTCAGTCCTTGAAGGGGCCACTTAGGGATCTGGGGCAAAATCAGTACTTGGTCCTGCTAGTGAAGGCAGGGGGCTGGACTCTATGACCTCTCAGGGTCCCTTTCAGTTCTATGAGAGAGGTATATCTCCATATATTTTTATTATAACTTGATTATAGAAATTTCTACCACCTTATGAAAACTAAGACTGTAACTCATTTGTGTGTGTGCATGTTTACCTGCTTTAACCTTGTAAATACTTCTCATTTCTTTTTCTTAGTTAATAAATCTTGTTAGTTTATTATAGCATTGTCTTTGGTGTAAGATCTAAAGGTCAATTCACCTGGGGTAAGTGACCAGTCCTTTGGAATTGGGAGTAAGCTGAATACTGTGTGATTTTTCATGTAAAGGAACATCTATCACAAAGGCAAGCTTGCCTAAGTGGCAAGATAAAGAGGAGTAGCCAAAGGGACTGTCTGGCTCCATGTTAAGGCTGTTGCAGTGCCTTAAAGAGTTTGCACTTGACACTTAGTTGGAGAAATCTAAGTATAAAATTCACAACCAGTTTGGGCCCTGCTTCTTAACAGTCTGCCCTGAGGTTGGTATCCATGCTCTGGAGTCACTCCAGATAGCTCAAGGAACATATAACTGCAGGCCATTACACTGTTCATACCCTCTAGAGAGAAAGCAAAGTGCAGATCCTGGCCTATTTAGGCAGTCTGGCTTGATGGGAGTATCACAGTGTAGGCAGAGAACTGGTCAGAAGGGAAACAGACATGGGTCTCTACCCAACAGAGGTAACATCTGGGAGCCAGAATCCTAAAAGTGGGTGCCCTTGGTGAACCAGGTGCAGTTGCCCTGAACTGTAAGAACATAAGAATTGCCATATTGGGTCACATCAATGGTCCATCTAGCCCAGTAGCCTGTCTCCAACAGTGGCCAGTACCAGAGCTTCAGAGGGAATATATAGAACAGGGCAATTTTAGCAAGATCTGCCCCTATATTCCCCACCCAGCATCTGGCAGTCAGAGATTTAGAATCACACTGAGCATGGGGCTTTACATCCCTAACCATCTTGGCTAATAGTCAATGATAGACCTATTCTCAATTAACTTATCTAGTTCTTTTCTGAACCCAGTTAGACTTTTGGCCATCACAAAATCCCATGGCAATGAGTTCTACAGGTTAATTTTTTGTTGCATGAAAAACTATTTCCTCTTGTTTGTATTAAACCCACTGCCTATTAATTTAATTGGGTGATCCCTGTTTTTTGTACTGTGGAAAAGGATAAACAACACTTTTGGAGTCACTTTTTCCATACCATTCATGATTTTATAGACCTTATAGTTTCATTTCTTTTCTAAGCTGACCTGACCTAATCATTTTAGTCTCTCCTTGTGTGGAAGCTCTTCCATACTCTGGATAGTCTTTGTTCCCCTTCTCTGAATCTCTTCCAATTCCACCATATCCTTTTTGAGATGGGACGATCAGAATTGGACACAGTATTCAAGGTGTGGAGCATACTATGGATCTATATAGTGGCATTATATTTTCTGTCTTATTTTCTATCCCTTTCCTAATAGTTCATAACATTTTGTTAGACTTTTTTGACCACTATTGCGCATTGAACTAACGTCTTCAGAAAACTATCCATAATGACTCCATGATCACTCTCTGGAGTGGTAATTTAGCTAATTTTGAACCCATCATTTTATATATGTAGTTGGGATTCTTTTTTCCAATATGCATTGGTTATTGCACTTATCAGTATTGAATTTCATCTGTCATTTTGTTGCCTAATCACCTGTTTTTGTGAGATTCCCCTTGTAGTACGTCACAGTCAGCTTTGGACTTAACTATCCTGTTCTAATTTTGTACCATATGTAAAGTTTGTCACTTCACTATTTACTCCTTTTCCAGATCATTAATAAATATCTTGAACAGCACAAATCCCATTACAGATCTTTAGGGGACCCTGCTATTTACCTTTCTCCCTTCTGAAAACTGACCATTTATTCCTACCCTTTGTTTCCTTTCTCATAACCAGTTATTGAGGCTAACTTCCATCTTATCCCATGACTGCTTAGTTTCCTTAAGAGCCTATGGTTAGGGACCTTGTCAAAGGCTTTCTGAAAATCCAAGTACACTATCACTATATCAACTGGATCACCCTTATCTACATGCTCGCTGATATGCTCAAAGAATTTTAATAGATTGGTGAGGTATGATTTCCCTTCATAAAAGTCATGGTGACTCTTCCCCCAACATATTCTGTTCTTTACTGTAGTTTCTACCAGTTTTCCCAATACTGAAGTTAGGCTCACTGCGATCACCAGGAGCCTTTAAAAAAAAATCATTGTTACATTAGCTACCCTCCAGTCATCTGGTACAGAGGATGATTTAAGCAATAAGTTGCATACCACAGTTAGTAGTTCTGCAATTTCATATTTGAGTTCCTTCAGAACTCTTGGGTGAATACCATCTGGTCCTGGTGACTTATTACTCTTTAATTTATCAATTTGTTCTAAAACTTCTTCTCTTGACACACAGTGTGGGACAGTATTTCACATCTGTTGCCCAAAAAGAATAGCTCTGATGTGGGTATCGTCCTCACATCCTCTGCACTGAACACCAATGCAAAGAATTCATTTTATTCTCTGCAATGTCCTTGTCTTCCTTGAGTGCTCCTTTAGAATCTTTTTCATCGAGTGGCTCTGCCGCCTTTTTGGCAGGCTTCCTGCTTCTGATGTACTTTAAAAAATTCTTACTGCTAGTAAGACAAGAAGTAATAGATTTTAAGGTGAGCAGGGATGTTTGGAGCCATCCAGTCTGACCTTCTGTATAACAGAGGTCATAGAATTTCTGCCAATATATCTTGTATTGGAGGGAATTATTGTTCCCTATTACATAAATTAACACTATAACAAGTCCAATAACTTGTGAATGAACTAGAGCATCTCTTTTAGAATCTTGATTTAAAGACTCCAAGTGATAATAAATTCACCACCGCCCTTGATTCACTGTTCCTGTGGTTAAATATCCTTGCTGTTAAAATGCTGTACCTATTCCAATTAGAATTTCTCAAACTTTAGCTTCTGGCTATTGATTGTGTTATTCCTATGTCTGTTATTTTACAGATTCATCTATCATCACCTATCTTTTCCCTGTGTACTTAGACTGTAATTAAGTTGCATCTTAACCTTCTCTTTGGTAAGCTAAATACTTAGAATGAAATATTTAAGAAGGTCAAACACATGCTTTCCAGATCACAAATAATTTTTGAGATATTCTCTGAATCTTTCTCATTTATTAACATCCTTTTCAAAGTGTGGACACTTTAAGAAAGAGAAAATGTTTCTGGATACTAAAATATCAGGAAAAAACTTCCTGAGAGTGAAATCTTTTAAGCTGTGGGATAGCCTCCAAAGGGAAGTGGTAACTGCTTGGGACACTGGGGAAATCTAAAATTAGATTTGAGTAAATGTAAACTAGAAAATAATCCTGCAGTGGCAGGAAGATGGACTAGATAACTTCACAGGTCTTTTCCTTCTCTAGTGGCCCTTATTCTGTAATTATGAAAAGTTTGGGTTTTTTAATGCACATTCAAATGGTTAATTAGAAGCTCCGGTAGGGATCATGGTCTTTAAGCAGCTCATGGTTCCTTGATTTTAAAACAAAATCTAGTGCTAAACTCCACACCAGGAGACTTCATTAGCTAAGCTTGTGTTTTCCATTTATTTTCAGTAGGAAGTGCTTAGTAGCAGTTTCTTCCAAAAATATAAGTGTAACCCTTTATTTAAAAAGCAGCTGTGGAAAAAATGGGATTGAATCGCTTTTCTAAGAGACCTAACTTGCATTATTCAAGCAAACTGGGTTGTTGTGTAAAAATTAAATTTTCCCTTCACTACACTTTCAGTTTCTTGCAGTGTGCATGGATATGGAGACACAGTCACATGTCAGAATTAAATACTAATATATTCATGGGAAAAGGGGTCAGCCTCGAACAGCTGCAAAAATTTGATACTCTCTAGCCTAGTTTGTTCTAGTCTAACCTCACTTTTCTCAAGTGTTCCTTAAACTGGGCTTTTATGTCAGAAGTAGAATGGTCATGAATGATTCAACACTTATCTGTATTTTCCTTCTATACATTAACCCATATCAAACACTCAATTATTCATTTATACACATATAATTTCACCAACATAATCCTGTCACATTCTTGGTTGGAATCCAGACCAGCAAGGGGTTGTGGCGCCACCTCAGAATGCTGTGTTTTTGTAGCTCCCAACCTGGGCCTCTCACAAAGCCTACCAGCATGCAGGTCGCACCCTGACTAACTGTGTGCTAGACAGTCCTGGTTCAGTAAGTCTGACCCCTGCAGCCTGTCTAAAGCCTCACAACCCCACTCTGGCTTCCACCGGCCTGAGTTACAACCAGCAGGGTGACCCCAACACACTCCCAGTCCTGGACTTTCTCTAAATGTGTGTTCTGCAATGTCCAGCCCTCTCCTGGACAGTTCAGATATTAAGATTCATTGCCCCGGTAAAGAGTCAATATTCAACAGTTTGGTAACTCCAGTTAAAGTAACAAACAGTTCAATTTAAACGCAACACTGGATTGGTTTACATTAAATATAAAACAAGTTCATTAACAAAAGAATATAGGGTTTTTAATGAATTCAGGTATAGGAGATAAAGTTAGAAATCAAGTATCAGAGGNGCAAATAAGTGATGGTCACATTAATACCACCCTATACCGAAAACCTACCGACCGCTATGCCTACCTTCATGCCTCCAGCTTCCATCCCGGGCACACCACAAGATCCATTGTCTACAGCCAAGCACTGAGGTACAACCGCATCTGCTCTAACCCCTCAGACAGAGACCAACACCTACAAAATCTCCACCAAGCATTCTCAAAACTACAGTACCCGCACGAGGAAATAAGGAAACAGATCAACAGAGCCAGACGTGTACCCAGAAGCCTCCTACTGCAAGACAAACCCAAGAAAGAAACCAACAGGACTCCACTGGCCATCACATACAGTCCCCAGCTAAAACCCCTCCAACGCATCATCAGGGATCTACAACCCATCCTGGACAATGATCCCACACTTTCACAAACCTTGGGTGGCAGGCCAGTCCTCGCCCACAGACAACCTGCCAACCTGAAGCACATTCTCACCAGTAACTGCACACCGCACCATAGTAACTCTAGCTCAGGAACCAATCCATGCAACAAACCTCGATGCCAACTCTGCCCACATATCTACACCAGCGACACCATCACAGGACCTAACCAGATCAGCCACACCATCACTGGTTCATTCACCTGCACATCCACCAATGTAATATACGCCATCATATGCCAGCAATGCCCCTCTGCTATGTACATCGGCCAAACTGGACAGTCTCTAAGGAAAAGGATAAATGGACACAAATCAGATATTAGGAATGGCAATATACAAAAACCTGTAGGAGAACACTTCAACCTCCCTGGCCACACAATAGCAGATCTTAAGGTGGCCATCCTACAGCAAAAAAACTTCAGGACCAGACTTCAAAGAGAAACTGCTGAGCTTCAGTTCATCTGCAAATTTGACACCATCAGCTCAGGATTAAACAAAGACTGTGAATGGCTTGCCAACTACAGAACCAGTTTCTCCTCCCTTGGTTTTCACACCTCTACTGCTAGAACAGGGCCTCATCCTACCTGATTGAACTAACCTCGTTATCTCTAGCTTGCTTCTTGCTTGCATATATATACCTGCCCCTGGAAATTTCCACTACTTGCATCTGAAGAAGTGGGTATTCACCCACGAAAGCTCATGCTGCAAAACCGTCTGTTAGTCTATAAGGTGCCACAGGATTCTTTGCTGCTTTTAAAGTTAGAAATGGTTACCAGCAAATAAAAGTGAAAACACACATCTAAAAGTCTAAAATAATCTAGTAAGTTTTGGTTCAAGGCTTCTGTTCAAGATGGCCTTTCTGACCCTTAGTCTTCCAGCAAGATGGTGACTGACCCTCTACTTGATTAGGATCCCTTCCAGAGGCCCAAAGGTGCTCATGCCTTTGTCTTCTTAGGTGAAAGAGAGATAACTTGGTGTTTTCTGCCCCTTTCTTTGATAGTCCACAGAACCTTTGAAGTGGATTCTTCTGAAGATTACCACTCAAAGCAAAGTTTATTCAAACAGCAAGGAAAGCGATATGGAGTTTGGTGATGAAGAAGGTGCCATGATCTTTCTCCCCCACCTGTGTTTGCTGAAATGCAAATTACTCTGTCTCCTGTCATCTCTTCCCCCTGCTGTCTTGCTGGCCCTGTTTACTACTTATACATAAATTGAGGTAAACACACATCCCTTTGTTTAGGATAGGCCTGTTTAACAATGTTTGCTTACGCAGAGCTGTGCAGTTTTGAATGTCTGCTAATAACATTATAAGGGGGGATTTCATAACTTTACACATAATGTTGCTACACACATTTTACCACGATATTATTGACCAGAGAGTTATTAGTTTTCAAATGATATCTCACAAGGCATATTTTGTACAAAGATATTACAATGGTATATAGGGTATGAATACAGGGGTGCTTTCCTTAGAATAACCAAGTATTAAATCCATAATACCAGCATTTATAAATAGAGTTTGTTTTTATCATTTCTCTCGCCTCTCTCCAATTCCCATCCTTAATTAAAAAATTTATCCCATCAGGTGATGCTTATTTTCCGCCAAAGAAATCTTAATTGGTGTTCTGTTTTCTCAGACTCTCTTAATTCCCAGGAAATGAAATACGGTTCATATGTGTTTGAGTACTGAAACTTGTCTCTCTTAGACAAGACATCCCTTGCAAAGGGGGCACAGCTAACTCAGTGACAACAGGGTTTTAAAAATCCAGTTCCTAAGCAACCAGAGTAGCTAGTGAACAGGAGCAGCAAACAGGGAAGTTTTGCCAGGGAGTTCTCCAGGACACCAGGAAGGAGGAGAGACTATGTGACCCTGGAGGTGAGTATATATTACCAACCACCTGACCAGGATGGTGAAGGTGATTGTGAAATATTCAGGGAGATTACAGAGGCTACAAAAGTGAAAATGCAATAAAATTGGGGAATTTCAATTATCCTCATACTGACTGGGTATATTCCACTTCAGGAAGGGATGCAGAGATAAAATGTCTAGACACATTAAATGAATGCTTCTTGGAGCAACTTGCCTCTCCCCTTGTGGGTTCCATGACAAATCTTGATTTAGTCCTAAATATAACAGTATCTGGGGTCCAAGAGGGGAATATAACTGATCTGTTTAGTAATAACTACCATAATGTAATTACATTTAACAAGGAAGGAAAATGCCAGAGAAACCAACCACAGTAGCATTTAACTTAAAAAAGGGAACTACACAAAAATGAGGAAGCTAGTTAAACAGAAATTAAAATCAACAGCCATAAGGGTAAAATGCCTGCAAACTGTATGGAAAATATATAAAAACACCATCATAGAGGCTCATACTAAAGGTATACCCCAAATCGGGGGGGGGAGGGGGGAGGGGGACGCGAGGGGGGGAAGGTATGAGGACCAAAAAAACGCTACCATGGCTAAACAGCAGCATAAACGTGGTTTAGAGGCAAAAAGGCATCCTTTAAAAACGAAGTGAAATCCTAGTGAGGAAAATAGAAAGAAGCATAATCTCTGGCAAGTCAAGGACCAAAGTATAAGAAGACTGGCCAAGAAAGAGTTTGAAGAGCAATACCTAAGGTATTTGGTAATATTAAGTTTGAAGAGCAATAGCTAAGGACACACAAACTAATAGCCAAAAACAAAAAAATAGTAAGTGCATCAGAAGCAGGAAGCCTGACAAACAGGCAGTGGGGGCCACTGGACAATCAAGGTGTTAAAGGAGCCCTCAAGGAAGACAAGGCCTTTGCAGAGAAGCTAAATTAATTCTTTGCATCAGTCTTCACTGCAGAGAATATGGAGGAGATTCCAACACCTGAGTCATTCTTTTTAGGAGACATATCTGAGGAATTGTCCCAGATTGAGGTGTCAATAGAGGAGGATTTGGAACACATTGATAAATTAAACAGTTATAAGTCACCAGGACTAGATGCTTTTCACCCAAGAGTTCTGAAGGAACTCAAGTATGAAAATTGCAGAACTACTAACTGTGGTATGTAACATATCACTTACAAGTACAGGCCTAACTTCAGTACCAGGCAAATTAGTTGAAACTACAGTAAAGAACAAAATTATCACACAGAGATAAACACGATATGTTGGGGAAGAGTTAACATGGCTTCTGTAAAGGGAAATCATGCCTCACCAATCTATTAGAATTCTTTGAGGGGGTCAACAAGCATGTGGATAAGGATAATCCAGTCAATGTACTATACTCAGACTTTTAGAAAGCCTTTGACAAGGTCCCTCACCAAAACCTCTTAAGCTAAGTTAGCAGTCATGGAATAAGAGGGAAGGTCCTCTCATTGATCAGTAACTGGTTAAAAGATAGGAAACAAAAGGTAGGGATAAATGGTCAGTTTTCACAGTGGCGAGAGATAAATAGCAGAATCCCCCAAGGATCTGTACTGGGACCCGTGATGTTCAACATAGTCAGAATTATCTGGAAAAAGGGGTGAACAATGTGATGGCAAAATTTGCAGACAATACATTGCAAAGAGTTACAAAGGGATGTTACTAAACTGAGTGACTCAGCAACAAAATAGCAAATGATATTCAGTGTTGATAAGTAGGGCCCTACCAATTTCAGGACCATAAAAAATGCGTCATGGACTGTGAAATAAGCCCTTCCCCATTAAATCTGATGTCCCCTTGTTCCTAGGAGTGCCCCAGCAAAGGGGGCTTCTAGCTCCAGCTGGGCTGGGGAGGGACAGGACTTGTCCATCCCCTGAACAGCCGCTCAGGTGGGAGGGACTAGAGCCACTTCCAGGTGCCTCCCCCTGCTGCAGGATGCTTTGGGACTGGGCAGCAGCCCCAGAGATTCCTGCAGCTGGAGGAGGCTTGTGGAGTTGGATCCGATCTTCCCTGTGCTGCTGGGAGCATCCCAGCAAAGGGGTCTCCTAGCTGATAGTCCGGGAAGGGCTGGGGCAGGACAGGACTTGCCCTTTCCTTGCAGGAGTGCTCTTGGGTATCTCTCCAAGCTGCAGATAGCGCCGCACCCCGTCCTCGCCACTTTGTCCAGCTCTGAAGGCAGCACAGAAGTGAGGGTGGTAATCCCATGACCTAATATATGGAGATATACCTATCTCATAGAACTGGAAGAGACCTTGAAAGGTCATCGAGTCGAGTCCAGTCCCCTGCCTTCACTAGCAGGACCAATTTTTTGCCCCAGATCCCTAAATGGCCCCCTCAAGGATTGAACTCACAACCCTGGGTTTAGCAGGCCAATGCTCAAACCACTGAGCTATCCCTCCCCCCCAACCTACAATAGGTTTGCCAAACCACACACACACACACACCCCCACGCAAAATCTCCTTTGGGTCGGGACCTCCACGGTTATAACACCATGAAATTTCAGATTTAAACATCTGAAAATGTGAAATTTACCAATTTTCAAATACTATGGCCATGAAATTGACCATAATGGACTGTGAATTTGGTAGGGCCCTATTAATAAGTGCAAAGCAACACATTGAAAAAACAATCCCAACTATACATACAAAATGAGGGGGTCTGAATTAGCTGTTACCACTCAAGAAAGATCTTGTTATACTGAAGTAATTCTGTATCATAGACCAGGGCTCAGACAGTTCAGCTTAGAAAAGAAATGACTAAGGAGGGATATGATAGAAATCTTTAAATCATGAGTGGTATGGAGAAAAGTGAATAGGAAAGTGTTATTTACCCTTTCACATAACACAAGAACCAGGGGTAACCCAATTAAATTAATAGGCAACAGGTTTAAAACAAACAAAAAGTAGTATTTCTTCACACAACACCCTGTCAACCTGTGGAACTCATTACCAGTGGATGTTGTGAAGGCCAAAAGCATAACTGGGTTCAAAATATAATTAGATAAGGTCATGGAGGATAGGTCTATTAGCCATGCTTCAGGTGTCCCTAAACTTCCAACTGCCAGAAGCTAGGACTGGATGACAGAGGATGGATTACTCAATATTGCCCTGTTCTGTTCATTCCCTCTGAAGCATCTGGCCACTGTCAGAGGCAGGAAACCATTGGCTTGACCCAGCAAAGTTGTTATGATTGAATCCCACATTTCTCTTTTGCTGCAGTGTAAAATATTAGTTGCTCTTTAAATAATGGGTTAACTTGTATTTGTTTTATTGTTGTTTGCTTATTTATTGTTGTTTTTAAGAAATTGCTGCTAGACACTTCTTACTTAAACTAATTGGAAAACAAAAGCTTAGTTAATGAAGTCTCTTGGTGCAGCAGTTTAGCATTAGATTTTGTTTTTCAAATTAAGGAACCAAGAGTTTCTCTCATCAAATTAAAAGAACAATTAAGAATGCAACTCTCACCCTCCTCTCATGGAAAAATCTTACAGAATTTAATAGGAATATAGTTAACATGTAGATGTCTTTAAAAAGCCCTACAGAGGTTATCGAATAATTATACAAAATTTCCAGGATGATTTAAAAATATTTTAAAATTACAGACTTTCTTAAATGCTGTAAAATTAGGAAATTCCACATAATTCCTTTTGCAATCTTGGTATATTTCAATTCAGATTTACAGCTGGGGCAAAAAAAGTTGATTTTGTGAACACTAGAAAAGCCATGCCCTTCTCTGAGCATTATGCTTGCTAACTTTCCCTTATTTAGAGAAAACTTCTCATTCACTTTATCTATGATCTCTAAATACATTTGACCAGAAAAACCTTCCAGCAACTTTGGCTTATTCAGTTATGGAGAGCAGTGTGTCCTTAGCTAAGTCAACTAAAGAATACAAATTCAATGACACTGTGGCAAACTGCACTGGCACAAGTCAGAGTTTGTAATGAGGTAGCTGCACCAGTAACGGGGGGGGGGGAGGGGGAAATCAACAGGCCAGAGTCTAAGAACCATAGGTGCTGGAACTAGGGATGCTGGGAGTGAAGAGACAGCCCCAAGATTCCACAGCAGGTAAATGGCAGAATTGGTAATAGAACCCAGGTTTTCAGAGTCCCTGTCTAGTGCCCTATCTTCAGACCACACTGCCACTCCAGTAAATAAATTGTGCCCTATATATACACACACATGAGGACAATTAACACCAGGGAGGGTAAACAGTATTTAAGCTAAAGGACCATGCTGACAGAAGAACAAATGGGTATAAACTGGCCATGGATCAAATTAGGCTGGAAATTAGAGGAAGAGAATCTCACCCATGAATCTTCTTATATTCCTGATTAGATGCACTAGGAAAGCTTAGGGACCTCTCATCCCAGATGATGACCAGACTTTCAAGATATTTGAACAGTGAATTAGCTCTTCTCTTCACATCTTCCTTTACAAATGTACATGCATAACTGGGAAGGGTTTTTTCCTCCTCCTTTGCTGTTTTCTTTGTCACTTTCTACCCCAACAGTATGTTGTGAATAGTATGCTATCTTCTGTATGCCTGCTGTTTAGTATGTGAATGCATGAAATGAGTTAGTATGTGTCTGTCTTTAGATAATTAGTACTTTGGAGCAGGGAATATGTCGTCTTATGTGTTTGTATGGTACCCAGCAGAATAAGGCTCTGTTTCTTATTGGCAGTTTGGATGTTCCCACAGTAAAAATAATGAATAATAATAAACACTGCGGGGAGCTTTTACTTCAGTAAACCTGATTGTGTATTCTATTATCAAATTTTTAGAGATAGAAGATGTGGTGTAAGATTTTATTTTTTAATTATTGTTGAGAAGTGGAATGGCATTCTTGCTGTCAAATACAGATGTATGCCTTAGGGGGATTAGAAGATTTTTATTGAGAGTTTTCCATGAGAATATGCTGTTTTGACAAAATCAAAGTGGTGTAATTTAGTTTAGAAAATAATTTGGGGAAAGTGTTTTGAAAATGCAAAGTTTTGATTTTTTCTTTGTTTGACATTTCTTTATTTTATATTTTTAACAGTTTAAATAAAAGGTTGCAACTGACTGATTTTCTTTCCATATTTTTGTTTTGTGAAAATGTTTGGCTTTTGGCCTGATTTGGGATGGACATTTCCTTGAAAACACAATATTTTTGCAATATGAAAAACCCATTTTCTGACCAGCTCTAGCATTCATGTGTTGTGTGTGTGTGTGAATATCAAACATTTAAAAATTAAGTTTAAAAAACAAAACTATGCATTTACAGAGATTAGCAGAAAAGCAAGTTGCAGTATGACAGAGTAATTTAAATTGAAGACAAATTATAGTTTTATATTACTAACAATACAAAGTAAAAAATTTGAAAGTATCATTTTATTTTAACCTGACAGTGCCCTTTTACCTAAATAAAATGTAAAGTAATTTCTTAGTGATTATATATGAAAAATTTCCTTTAGAGGAAACAGGTTTACATTTCAGAGTAAAAAACAATTAATATGCTTAATGTTAAGCATGTGAGTGTTTGCATGATAGGAGCCTTGAACTATACATTTTCTGCACTATTGTTCATAAATTATATAAAAAAAGCTGCTAGACCTTTTCAGTTATTTGTGTAGGGTATATATTATGGTGATTTTAAAGTGTAGCCAAGATAGATGTCTGATTATATTTGGAAGTAAACAAAAGACAGGCATAACAAATTCTGGACCTAGTCACTGTAATTTCAGATCAACATTTTGAAATAAAAAAAACTATATTGACATTTTAAGCAAAAAAAAAATCAAAATGAAGCAATATTTTATTTTGATACTAAATGAAAACTGTCATTTCATTTCCAAATGTCAACTCAAAACCAAAGTTGTTGTTTCAACACTTCTTGTGGGAAAATTGTAATTTATATTGGATTTGATATTTTCCTGTGAAAAATTTAAGTTTCAACATAACTGTATTTTTGAAGGAAATGTTCCCGTACAAGAAATCTCAACCAGCTCTATATGTATTTCAATGGGAGTTTATCTCAACTAAGGACCAAATATTTGGTCTATTATTAAAATATTTGTACAGCTGAGCAGGGCATTAGCAACAGCTAGGATATTTTCATTACATTTCTACTATATTAGTGATCTATTATTATTAACTGGATATAGACATTGAACATATGTTATATGTGTCTGCAACTTCCCCTTATAACAACTTTCCTCTATTTTATGCAGAAAGTTTTACATCAGTTGAATATAAATCCTGATATTTTCAATCTTAAACGCACCTAAATAACATTACATGGGAAATATTAGTTTACTAGAGAAAGTGATGACTAATAAGACTGAAAGAAAAATCTTGTTGCTTTGTTCTCAACTTAAATATACATAAGAAAAATGGTAATGTAATTGAAACATTAAAATTCTACAGATTATTTGGGGATTTAGTTGGTAATCACCAAGTTAGTTAAAGTTAATTAAGTATCAGTGAACAAATAATTATCACTACTTGAAGTGTTTAAATTCTTTATCATCCTCAGTAACTGACACTTAAATATGACATTTAAGGCATAGCTCTTAAAAGTATTAATTGATAATTTTATATTTCTACAAACCCAGTCAAGTTTAGAATCATTCAATATACAAAGGGCCACATTGTTAATGGTAATTAGTCACCTAAAGATGCAAATAGGCAACTAGTGGGATTTTCAAAAGTGCCCAATAGGAGTTAGGCACCTAGGTGCATTTGAAAGTCCCACTAGGTGTCTAGCTGCATCTTTAGATGCCTAAATTATGTTAAAAATATGGCCCAAAATGTTCAAAATTAAATTCATAATCTTCTCTCATTCTTTAACTCTATAGTACCAGGTGTGTTGGACCTCCAGTACAAACAGGATCAATCATACTGATAAGAAGATTTGTCCTTCCAGTTATGTTGATGCTTATCCACAAAGTCACCAGTATAGATTAATGATGAAGTAATGAGATAATTGGGTATTGGCATGCACCATACACATTGTGGAAGAGTGTTAAATGATACCTTATTCTTTCATTTAAAGAAACGTTTTAGGCCAAAGCTGTGGGACTCTACATTAAACATCAATTTTGCAAAACAATGTGCTCATTATTACATTTTGAATATAAAACCTCTAATTTCAGAAATACCTTTTCACTTCACCAATATTCAACTCTTAGTGGCTTTTGAACAGTCCAAAAGAGCAGAAACCTGAAACAAAGCAAACAGTAGGTTCTGCTTCTCCTATTCAACCCAATGTAACAAAAAACCCCGAAACCAACAGGGAAAAAAAATGGCATCTGGAATTATTTCAGTGAGCATAGGATCAGGCCCTAGATGCATTGGTTCACAAAACAATAGGGCCAAAAATATTTGTTCAGTTCTTCATGTGAACCTTCCACTGACCTCAGAGAGTGCTCATAAGTACATTCAAGGACCTATTTTGTTATTAAGTATTTGATGGAATTACTGACATTGTTACACTGGTAAAACCAGAGTTGAGCAAACATCTTCCATTACTCAAAAATGTATATTAAATTTAATACTCAAACAATTAGTAATTAACAGTTAAGTCACATCTTGGAGACACCATAGCATTTTGAGGCACATACATGGAGAAAACCTTTGGTTCTGAGAATTGATATCCTCCTAATTCTCATAGTCTTACCCAAAATGACAAATAATGAAAAGGAACTAACAGCTAACACAAAGCCAACAGAAGAACAGACATAAAAATAATAATGTTGTTACTTATTGGTAGTGGCAGCTAATAGAATGCAGGCAGGATGCTGAGCCCACACTGAGCTCCATTGAAGTCAATGTCCATTTGCTAGCAGTTGCAGGATAGGGAACTAAATGGATCAAGTACTATGCAAACCAAGACTATACATTTATAGTCATGAGTGAAATTCAGCCCTGTACAGAGAAACAGCAGCAGGCACAAGGTATAATAGGCCTTGAATGGTGTTTAGACCTCCAGCTGATCCTCTGCACAGAAATGAATTTTCCCCCACATGGACAGAATCAATTTCAGTACCAGATTGTTTGGGGCCCAATCCTTCAGACCAAAGGAGGCCACATTGCCTACTTCTTGATGAGGGGTGGTGTGGCTCCCTCTCATTTTCAAGACCACTTCAAATAAAGACATCAGCAGGAGGACAAAATGTTGTATCATATGGGCACCAAATTTGCAAAACAGCTCATATGGAAAATTTACATGCACACCCATTTGTGCAAGCAAAACCATCTGTCCATGCAAATGGGGAATTGCATATGTAGAGTGGTGTTTTAGGTGTCTTAGGGGAAGTGCAGTTTTGGAAACAGTTTTGAAAACAGGTAAAAATAGCAGCTGACACCTGCAATTTTCCCTCAGTCCTGGTCCCTCTATTATTTTCTTATGGTTAATAATAAATAATAATAATAATAATAATAATAAATAATAAATAATAAAGATGCCCCTCTGTGTATATATCGTTAGTGTTTGTAACCCCTCCACCCAGTAAGAAGCACAAAGTCTCACTAAAATGAATTCCGTGACCAAGATTTTCAAAACTGATTAATGATTATGAGTGCCCAATTTGAGACATTTACAAGGGGTGCTTGAAAATCAGGCTCTTTAAGGGTTCTCAAGTTGGGCACGCAAAATTAATCACTTTGGAAAACATTGACCCATCTGTCTAACAAGAGGCTAAGCAAGTTTTAAAAATGTTTATTTTCATAGCTGACCACATTAAATTTATCTGATCACTTAAATCAGATTGTAAGCATGAAGTAAAAAAGTTTAATATACCACAAAGCATACCACAAAGTTTATCCAAAAGCCCTATTGAAAGACTGTTCTCTAAGGGTTTTTATAATCAGTAAAAAGTGCAGTTTGCAAATATGGAGTGCCAAGAAGTGGAGACAGGCCAGGGACTAGAAAAAATATATAAAAACCCTAATCAGAACTGGAAGCCAACAGAGATTTGCTAGAATAAGAGTAACATGTTGCTTCTTAATTTAATAGGTCAGGATTTGAAGCTTTAGTCTAGAAATAATCCTATGATAAAGGCCACAAAAGAGAATTACAAAAATAAAATTAAAAAGCAGTTCTTGAAGGAAACAACCCAGGATAAAGAATGTCAGGATCCTGTTGAGTAAATTGGCAAATGCAAGAATGAGCAATGGACTAATGTGACCCAAATAGCTCAAATATTGGGTAGCAAGAAAGGAACATTCAATTTGCAGCTAAAGGCTGTAGCATTTGGCCAGGCAATTTCCTTCAGGTACCCATGAAAATGTTCTCCAATTTCAGGACTTTAACTGAGGACAATCAGATCAGAGTAGCTTGAACAGATGCTTGACTACCAGAAAGCACTGAAACTGCTTTGAGAAACTATTTATTCAGAGAGATAGCCAAGTAAATAGCTTTGGCATTCATCTGGAAACTGATGTTGGGAATGAAAAAGCACTACCAACAATTATGTACCAAGAATCCACAGGTGAAATCCTGATTGTTTTGAAATCAATGCGAGTCTTGTGATTGACTTCAATGCGGCCAGGATTTCAGTCCATTCCAGGCTTCAAAACTGGCTCTTCAAAGTAAATGAAACATTTTTAATAGTCAAAATGTGGCTTGCAGGAAAGGATTAAACCCTGTAGACCATAGGCCTTCCCAATTAATAATGATAAATGTCAAGAGATTCCGCAGGTTTGGTTCAGTGTGTTTCAGATAAGCTCTCTCAAAAGTATGGAGATGTATAGGATTTGAAATCTTAGAAGGACCAGCTGTGTCTTGATGTTTCCAGTTAATCAGGTAGCACTGCAGAATAGACTCTCACACTATTTTCTGCAGCTTTCCCTTTACTCTGATGCTTTCTTGCCCTGCAAAATGCCACTCTGACAAATCTGGTGCACTCCACAGATTGGACAAACACCACAGTGGCAAAAATAGTGATTATGAATTATTCACCCCAAAAAGAAAAATAGGATGGTTTGAGCTTCAGGCTAATAGATGGGAGGTAGATCATATTCGATCTGAAGTGCTTTGCTACCACAGGCATTTTGGCCAAAATAAATGTCTGCTTCTTGGGATGATTGCCAAAAGAACAGATTCGCTTAAATGAATTGCAGTGACTCCTAAAAATAGTTAACTGGCCCACCTAATCCATTTAGATAGCACATCTGGTGTTGCCTGCTAGCCTATTCACAGTTCACTTGTGTGGCATTTGCTAGCATAAACGGCCTGCTGTGAAGTCCCTTTTGCTGCTTCACTGCTGAATTCTGGCAGCTAAATAAGTAGATCTTGCCTTGGCTGGTGATGTTTGAGATTTTCTTCACTGCATTTTCAGCATTAGACAGTTCAGCATATTAAAAAGCCAGACTGGTATAAAAAGCCATAGAGTAGACACAAGTACTTAAAGATGACCTGCCAATCATCCAGCTACTTTAGAATTGTGTGTTGGATGCTCCAGATAAACAGAGGAAGAATATCAGTCTAGGATAGTTAATTTACAGAATGTGTCAAAACAGCTAACAGACATTGAATCAAACAATAAAGAAAACAAGCTTCAAAATCTTGGATAAAGTTTGGAATCAAGTAAAACTAAGGAAAAACAAACTATCTGAAGTTCTAACTACAAAACGTAGAAATCTACAAACCAGGCTACTTACCTGAAAATCTACCCCCAACAACCTTGGTTAGCAAACTCCAGGAGTTAACACCAGTTAAGAATGTTAGGGTTAAGTAGATGGGAAAAATTCTCTCACTTTTACTCCCCCTGCCTCTTTTTCACCCTGAGTGAAAAAGGGTTTAAAATAAGTAAATTTCACACATACAATTCAAAAAGAATTAACATTTTACATTTTGTTTGAAATTTTTTGTGAAGTTTTTCATTTTTTCAGCAAAAACCTTTCATGTAATTTTGTGGGGAAAATACTGCTCTCATTGGATCATTTCCAAATATGCAAAAAAAGCTAACTTTACCACAAGCATTATTTGAAATAATTAAACTAGATTTAGACACTGAAAAGAATGATTAGGTGAAATTAGAATTTGTATGTACTGGAATAAAACTAACCATACAGAAAAGAGTTTTGTAACTAGCCAAATGGCCTAGAGTGGTTGCATAGGTAATGGAGAATACTTTTGCACGGCATCGAATATAATAGGGGTCTGGTCCATCACTAGGGCTCGTTAGCGCTACAGAATACAAATAATAATAATGATCATCTGTATGTAATCTAGCTAGACGGCACATGTTTATGGAAGTGTGCTCTTTAGATAGCTTAGTAAATTAAGAGGGAGTGCAGGCATCCCCAGACTTATATCTTAACATCTGGTTGGTAACCATGGAAACAGACTGACCACTTAGTGAGAGCTAGCCCCCTTCCTCTGTTTTTAACCTTATTTTTCTGCCTGTAGAATAAGTATCAATATAATCTGATTACTTTGTACAGGATTATATCATTAGTCAAGCTACTCACTAGAGAGTGCACTTTAGACTGATCATACAGAATATGAAAAAGCACCCTGAGTCAAACTAAAATTTAACAAGCCCTTTCTCAAAGAGTGTCTCTCCAGTGGAAGAAATCAAAGTGGAAAGATATTAAAATCTTTAAAGGTCTTTATCATATGCTATAGATATATCAATGGCTATAAACACTATTAGTGATTTTCTGGATTTTATTTTATGAACATGATTTTTTTAATTGGGCAAGGCATATTTTAATTGTGTACAGTAAACACAACCCAGTTGTCTCCAAAGCTAAGCATTTGTGATAAGACTTAGCTGAAGGACAGAGCCAATGCCCCACACTTTGGATGGTTGCTGTCTTCAAGCAAAGGACTTCATAGGAATGAAAGACTATTGTCTACATAAGAACAGAAGCTATTCCTGAATATTCCTGTGAATATCACAGCTACGTTTGTTGTGCTGAAAAGAAATGGTCATCCACAGACTGTGGACTAGGCCTAGACACTTGTCATTTATTGGTGTACAATAAATGGTATACAAGTGAACCTTTATGAAATGCCAGTTAGTAACCTCACACTGTAGTGCTTCCACACACACAAAATATCAGTGAATAGAGCTGTGTTAACAGAGCAAAGCTTTTTCCATCCATATTCTTTGGGAAACTAATTTTGATTTGACCAAGTTTGCAATAGTTTTATGCTTGCTTTCCATGAACATGGAAGTGCTTGAGTTTTATTAGCATGATCAGAAGTGAAAAGCAGATTTAAAGTCTGAATTCTTGAATATTGGCTCAAGACACATTTTGAATGATTATATCTGATTGTGTAATGTATAAAGGGAATGCTGTGTTCATTAGTAGCATCTATTATACAATCAGGGAATAGAAACAATCCAGGGTGACTTCAAATTACAAATATATTCACAATGAACTCTGTGAGCTATTCATATAGGAAAACATTCAAAGAAATAGATATATGAATGTATTCTTATCATTTTTATCACACTGCCCACTAATCTACCTCGTCTGTGGCTATTTTTAACATGCCAAACCTTTGAGAAGCTACAAAAAGCTACTTTAAAAGAAATCACAATACTTTTGTCATAAAACAATGCAGAGTTTCACCCAAATTTATGTTGTCCTAAGACCTATGTTTAGACCTGGAGCAGTAACAGGTTTAAGGTCCAATATTACATGATCTCACAGGACTACAAATAGAAGTGCTATATCTTTAGAAATGGGAGATCCCCAGCTTCCCTAAGGGTCAATGTGAAGTCCTGAGATATCAGACACTAAAGCTAACTTCCTTAGGCATAGAAGAGCTGTTTTAGATAATTTTTGAAAGGTTTCTGAAATTGATTATTTATAATTTCCCTCTGCCTCAAAATAACATACAGTTATGATAACTAAGGAACCCTGGCTTCATAAGCAGATGGTTATGAAAATAATCAATCATTTTTAAATATATCTTACAGAAATTAGGAATGTATGCAATAAGCAGCACACAGTGCTATACATGAGGTATTAAGGAAAGCCACTGGGGGGGGTGCCTGCATCGCCTACACCAGTGGTGGGCAACCTGCAGCCTATCAGGGTAATCTGATTGCGGGCCGCGAGACATTTTACTGACATTGACCGTCCACAGGCATGGCCCCCAGCAGCTCCCAGTGGCTGCGGTTCTCTGTTCCTGGCCAATGGGAGCTGTGGGAAGCAAGACCCTGAGCCCACCACTTCCTGAAGCTCCCATTGGCTGGGAACAGTGAACCACGGCCACTGGGAGCTGCAGGGTGCCTGCGGACAGTCAACGTCAGCAAAATGTCTTGCAGCCCACAATGAGATTATCCTGATGGGCCACATATGGCCCGCGGGCTGCAGATTGCCCACCACTGGCCTACACAAACCACTCATGCCTTCATGATCAACCCAAACTCAGGCTGATAAAACCTTTATGCCATAATATTAGGTATGGAACTTGTATACAAGAAAGAACATGGAGCCAAAAAACCCACTAAAATATCAGGCACTGAATGGATGCACTGTTCAATCAATAATTAACCAAGAAACAAAAATCATCAAGACAAAAACTCTCCTGTTGGCCCCAATCTGACCAAGATTAATGTTTTCTGCTGCCAACTGGGACAGTCCCCAGGAACAGAAATAGCTAGACAGGGCAATAGTATCATCTCTGTGCACTGCATTACTGGCATACCATGTCCAGGCCTGGTGTCTACATTTTAAAAAGGAGATTGAAAATCTCAAGACTGTTCAAAAATAAGCCACAAGAATGATACAAGGTCCGGGAAACCTGCCTTACAGTGAGGGACTTAAGAAGCTCAATCTATTTATGTAAAAGTTAAGAGGTGACTTGATCATGATCTATAAGTACCTGTAGCAGCTATAGTTACATAAATATGTGGAGGTGGCTGCAAAGACCAGAGGTTAGCTGTCCTCCACTTTGGAAGGCAGGGCTCAGGACTACAGAGTGCCTGAGTCCAGTGATGCCGGAACAATTTGTATAGTGGGGGTGCTGAGAGCCATTGAACCAAACTGTAAACCCTGTGTATGATGGAAGCCACTTCAGACCAGGGCCCCCTGCAGCACCCCACACCCGTAACTCCAGCACCAGGTTCTGATGGCTGTTGGTGTTAGTGTTGTGTAATGTTTAAATTGCAACAAAAAAAATGTCCATACCTTTATAAGAACACATTATTACCTCATGATAAAGGCCTTTGATCTAGCAAACAATGACATAACATGATCCAATGGCTGGAAGCTAGATAAATTCAGACTGGGAATAAGGTGCAAATTTTGAACTGTGAGGGTAACGAACCCTTGGAACAATTAACCAATTTACATGATCATAATGGACCTTTCTGGCCTTAAATGTCTGACTATATCAAAGCCAACTGAATGATGATTTACCTGTGGCTCCTTTAAAAGAATTTAAGTCAACCACCAGCTGTGAAAGGCTACCCAAAGTTTCAGGAAACCCACAGGCTTGGCAGCAATGCTGCTAGCTAAAATCCTGGTTTCTTCTATACAAGTTAATGACCAAGTGACTGAGATGCATCTTCCCCCCTATCAGTCAGTGACATGCACTGTGCTCAACACCGGATGATTAAGTCAAGTACTTTTGGATTGAAAAATGTCTCCGTGATTTATAGTTGTTATAACTGGGCTGTACATCCTGCTAATACCTTACATGAAAGATTGGAATGATGGTATGACACACTAAATTATGGACATACAGTGAATGAGGACTTGGGTGTTCATTTTTGGCATACCAACGTTTCCTATGCTAGACTTCAGATTTTAGCCATCAGTTGTCTTCGTAAGGCACACTCCCCAACTCTTTTTAAGGCTTTTGTTCTTGTTCTGCACTTCAGTACACCTTCAAGCAACCTCCTTTCCTGCACTGAAAGGAAAAGGGACAATGCCAGTAGGGAGCTGATTACAGCTCCCCAATTCGGAAACTGGTGTTGGTTTAGCCCTGGAGTAAGTTAAGCTCCTCTAGGAGCCAGAGTATTTTCCTGTAAACTACTAAGGGCCAACTCCCATAGCACCACACTGAATAAAATGTCATCTCATAGTGCCAGAGTCTCATAAATAGCCACTTTATGTCAACCTGGCAGCAGAAAGGTGCCTTAAAGCAGCCTTAGGGTATGTCTATTCTGTAGTCGGCGTTGCAAATGCAGCACATATAGACATACCCAAGCTAGCTTTGATCTAGCTAGTTCAGGTACCAAGAGCAGTGAAGAGGCAGCATCACAAGCAAGCCACCCAAGTACAAGCCTGCCATGTAGCCTGGGTACATACTTTGGCAGCTAACACGTGCTACTACAGTTTCACTGCTGGTGGTATTCATGCTATTCAAAGCTAGAATAAGAGTACAGCTACACGTGCTGCAATCACACCTCTGATTACAAAATAGACAGGCCCAGATTCTTACTCAGGGAATAAGAAGCTGATTTTCTCCATCTAAGCTGATCTAGTTTGGTGCTATGAGAGATGATGTAAATACCCCTCTTCTTGGGAAATGGGGTTAGCAATCATACGATCAAAGAGTGGACCCCTCATGGGCATGGCCCACAGTGGTTGGGTGTGGCAGAGCAGGCTCTTCATCTCCAACACCCCCTGCTGACAGCCGCTCCTGCCATGCAGTGGTCTGCCTGTTCTTGTGACTCAGCCCTCCAGCCGCATCACATTTAGGATATGTCTACACAGCAATAAAACACCTACAGCTGGTCAGGGTCAGCTGACTCAGGCTCATGGGGCCATAAAACAGTGATGAGATAGTCAGCCTTAGGCTGGAGGCTGAGCTCTGAGACCCTCCTAACCCACAGGGAGATCAGACCCCAGCCCCATCCTGAACATCCCACTGCAGTTTATAGTCCTGCAGCCTCAGCCCCATAAGCTGGAATCAATTGACCTGGGCCAGCTGTAGGTATTTTATTGCAGTATAGATATACCCTCAATCCCACCCCATCTGCAGTAAACAGAGACTCCAGCAAACTAAACTCAGAACTTAATTCTTCACCCCTATCCATGTTCACTCCTCTACAGACTTGTCATAACTCTCCAGAGCCTGGGAATGAGTCTATCTTCCTGCTCCTGTGTAAGCCACTGTCTCCTAGGGATTTCTCTTTAGGAGCCCACCCCCCAACTCAATAGTACTATATCGAGATATTTCCATACAACCTTTCCCAGAGAGCTGGTACATGAACTCAGGACCTCCCTCTCCTCTTGGTTCTAATCTAGAGAAGTGTGGCAACCAGTTAAGGTCTGCTCCTACAAATAGTTCACTGACTCCCTATACTTCTTCTATCTTCTCCTTCCCATAGCCCCTCCCTGAGTTTATAGTACACCTATTCATCTCTAGGCCCTGCCTTCACTTCTTAGCAACCAGAGCTGCTCTGCTCTGCTATACTCATCCCCCTTTCTCTCTACAGCCCCTTCTTAGCTGGGCTTCCTTCCTTTATATCCTCTACCCAGTTCCTCTCCCAGCTGGTGGTCTTCAGGACCTGTCCCACCCTCCAGGTACAACCAGATGCACTAATTGCTCTGTCTTCTGTTAACTCTTTCATTAGCTGTGTGAGGTATGTACCCCTTAACAACTACCTTAAGTGCACCCAGCTACTGTGGTTACAGGTGCTTCATAAATGCTTGTAATTGTAATTTAATAATGTGAAAATATGTATTAAGAATTACATGCATATATCTGTGATGAGGTGTACTCCCCACACTGGCCCTGCAAGAGCTGAATTGGGCCAGGTGGGCCCAATAAGCCAATAAGGCTTCAAGATGGGGGAATTAAGGGTGGAAGAAGAGCCCTAATTAGGAGAAAGCTCACCTGAGCAGAGGTGAGTTAGGCTAGTATAAACCAAGCAAGCCAGCAACAGCAATGGCTGGTAGGAAGTCTGTAGTTACTATCTGTTTAATAGAGCAGGAAGGAGTGAACTTAGGGAAAAAGTAGGTGCTTAAGGACTTAGCTAGCCCAACAAGAAGGGCCTATCCTCAAGAGTGCAGGGTGAAGGAAGCAGCAAGAATGGGAACTGAGTGGATTTTAGCTGTATGTTGTAGGGTCCCTGGGCTGGCACCTGGAGTAGAGATGGGCCTGGGTTCCCCTGCCTGCCACTGGGGAAGTAGCCTCAGCAGGGTAGTGAACTGGAAGATTGCCTGGTATACTGTGGGAGTGGTAGAGACTTTGACTATACCCTGGAATTGGGGAGAATGCTGAATGACCTGGCTGGAGGGCTGAATCATGAAGAGACAGCATGCAACTGCAAGAAGGGATGTTGGCCTCAGACCTAATCCCTAGAATGGCTAGGAGGGGGCATCCTCCTGCAGTGATTAGAGGCCCCCATCACAATGTCTCTTAAAAATGTAGTATTTTAACAGTTTGGCATAGTGTGCCAAAAAGTCTGTTCACTTTCTGAACCTGGCATCTTCCTTTTAGAAAAATGAAGGAATTAACTACTACTTTGTTTTTAAAAACAAACATATTAAAACAATTCATTCTGCTAATTTCAATGTTTCAAAAAGTACCCTAATAGTTCAGTTCTTTAATGTTTAGTACCAGGTTTATTTTCAAAAGTGATAGAATGAGAACACTAAATACATTTTGAAAGAAGTTTAATTAGGCAGTGCATTTGTAATGCTATTTTTAAGTGTTACACTAGATAATCAGTTAAGGGTTTAGTGTTATTGTTTGGTTTGCAGCCCCCCCCCCCCCCCTTCCCCAAACCCAGAAAGAAATAGCTTTAATTAAAAAGTTATTTCTTGTACATGGCAGCAAATCAAGACAGCCTAAATTACCCTGCAATGTCTGACAATAGGATAATGTGGGGAATAGGAAACTTATCAACAATTGTCCTTGTATGTTTTATTGTGTTCTTAATATTTTATTTTTTTGTAGCTCCTTTTTAGTAGCGCAAACTCTGTCACATTATCTCACTTCATTTAAAACTACTGGAGCATTTTATTGTACTAGTATTTTTGTAAAGATTACAAATAAACTGAACTAGCCCCATTCCCAACCTAACATGCTTTAGCATGTCAAGGGTGCTTGGGTCTTTTGTTTTATTTTTGTAAATTTCCTTTGTTTCTCTAAATTATAAGCCTTTTTAATAAAACACAATGTTACATCTAGCAGAAAATAATAAAAGCAAAGTAATTCATAACTAAAAGTAAAAATGTTATGGAGCTTCTTGTATCTTGGGTTAATGAACTTCTGTGTGCTCATATAAGCAAGAACTGAATATTCTAGTTTAGTGATGCAGCCTTATAAATATGATCATAGACAGTTAAATGACTAAGGATTGCACCTTATTACTGCACAGACTTACTGTCTCTCCTCTACATTTTTAAAAGCACCATGTGATTCGCTGATACTAAGTTTAGTTTGCAGTGCTAGCAATTTAAAAAAAAAGCCCAAAACCTAAGTCTCAAATTCTTGCAGATCACTACACCTAAACATCCTGAAAGGGGAAAACAGCAACATCAGAACTGAAAGTTTCTCATCTTGATTTTGGCTCCCCCACAAGATCCGTCTGTAAAGGACACGCAACAAACCCTCCAAACCTGGAGCATCACAATAGTGTTCTGGGATAAGTACAAACATGTGGGGAAGGGCATGCTCTGAATACTTGTGAATGTACAAGCTCTCTCCCAGGAATGACAACTGTGCACCCCCATCGCCATTCCAATTATTCCTGCTCTGGTCAGTAATACTGTGCACAGGTGGGCTGGCCAGAATATGGTTCTTAAACATTGCTTATGTTGAAAACTATGGGAAAATCCTTCCTCTGCCCTCAGGGAATCAGATGGCACAAGAACCAGTGCCTTATGTGGAGCCTTAGATTAATAGATTCCAAGGACAGCAATGACCATTGTGATCTTCTAGTCTGACCTCCTGTATAACACAGGCTATGGAACTTCCCCACAATAATCCCTAGAGCAGAGCTTTTAGAATAACATCCAGTCTTGATGAAGATATTGCAAGTGACGGAGGATCCACCATGACCCTTGGTAAATTTTTCCAATGGTTATTACCCTCATAGTTAAAAATGTACACCACATTTTCAGTCTGAATTTGTCTAGCTTCTGCTTCCAGCCATTGGATCACATTATACTTTCTCTGCTAGATTGAAGATCCCATTATCAAATATTTGTTCCCCATGTAGGTACTTATAGATTGCAATCAAGCCACCCCTTAACCTTCTCTTTGTTAGACTCAAGGAGCTCAGTCTAGTTAGTTTATCACGATAAGGCATGTTTGTTAATCATTTAATCCTCGTGGCTCTTCTCTTAACCATCTCCAATTTATCAACATGTTTCTTGAATTGTGGACTCCAGAACTGGACATTGTATTCCAGCATTGATCATACCAGTGCCAAATACAGAGGTAAATAATGGGAATTTCAAGTAGGAGTAGAGAGGTTTATACATCCAATGAACACATTAGCCATTTTGGCCACAGCATCACTCGGGAAGCTCATGTTCATCTGATTATCCATCATGACCCCAAAAACTATTTTCAGAGTCACTGCTTCCCAGGATAGAGTCCCCCACCATGTAAGTATGCCCTACATTCTTTGTTCCTAAATATATGCATTTACATTTATCCATATTAAAATGCATATTGCAGGGGTAATCAGTTATTTTTTGTCAAGCTCCAAATTTCTTGGTTAAGGTATAGTCAAGGTCCAGAGTCCTAAGAAACATTTTTCACACTGCAATAACAATAATAAAAAGATTTCATAGTGTGGCCATCTGGATTTGGCTCACAGTCCGCCTATTGACTACCACTGGCATATTGTTTGCTTGAGCCCAGTTTATGAAGCAATCCAGATTGCTCTGAATCAGTGACTTGTCCTCTTCAGTATTTATCACTCCCCCAACTCTTGACATCTGCAATCTTCAGTGATTATTTTATGTTTTCTTCAAGGTTATTGAATAAAAATGTTAAATACATATGGCTAAAAACTGATCCCTGCAGGACCTCACCAGAAACACTCCCACTTGATGATTATTCCCCTTTTACAATAATATTTTGAGACCTATCAGTTAGCCAGCTTTTAATCCATTTAACATGTGCCATGTTGATTTTATATCATTCTAGTTTTTGAATTAAAATGTTGTTTGGTACCAGTTCAAATGCCTTCTATTACATCAACACTATTACCTTTATCGACCCAACTTGTAATCTCATTTAAAAAAAAAATCAAGTTAGTTTGACAGGATGTATTTTCCATAAAACCATGGTGATTTGTATTAATAATAGTAACTTCCTTTAATGCTTTTATTGAGTCTTCAGGTGATCTGAAGGGACTGGCAAAGGCAGAGGATCCATCACTGAGCAAATCCTCCATTCCTCTGCTAAGCAGTGAGGGCATGTAACAGACATATAGGCTACTTCTGAAGTTGATGGGGGAACAGCTCTGCAGCCACTCCAGCACCGGGAGAGGGGGAGATAATCTTCCCATATCCCTTGTGCATCTGCCCAGCTCCTTGTCTAGTTACTTGGGTTGAGCATTTGTGCGCAAATTTGGACTTACATGAACCTATTAAGGTACAGGATTAGAATATGGTCCTTGATATAGAACTAATCAACAGAGAATAAATATGATAAAACATGATAGCATACTCACAGCATCCATTTCTTGGCTATAACCACAATGCAATGCTCTTTTACTGACTTTTTTTAATGTAGATTGTTCACCATTAAACCAGAAGTTCACCATTAAACTCTCTTATAATTCACAGTGTGCTGCCATTGTGACAATGCTCTCATTTTTTTATTTATTTAATTTACAAACCCGCATCAACTTCTTGAAATAACTTGCTTGTTTACAAGTATGTCCTGGGAGACAATAGCATTAAAATCTCTGATAAAAGTACAATCAGACAATTATCATATAATTACAACATAAAAAACACAACTCTCAGATACAATCGCAAACAATTACCATACAATTACAACATGAAAATGTATCAAGCAGAGATACAATAATACAGACAAGTACAGCTGCTGGCAAATTTCGAAGCAATTGCATATAACCTTTAAATAATTATGCACATTTATTTTTAGCTCAATAAATGTGCATACCCAAGCTTTAACAGAACTGGATAGTAGGATCATAGCCGTTCATAAGGAGTCAAGTTCACTTGTATTAAGGTTATATCATTTTTAATTTTCCAAAGATTTAAAATTCTGATTTAAACATGAAGACTCGAATATTTATGTTCTGAATATTCACTTATCAAAATTGTTTTAGAGCATTCAAAATTGTGCTAGGTGCTCTCAGATATCAAATATCAGAAAATATAGTCCCTATGCCAAAAAGTTAGCAATTTAATCAGACAAGATGCAACAAAGAGGTAATAAAGCAGGAAGTAAGGGGATGAGAAGGATAGACAAGGGGTTATATCCATGAGGTTACACTATTATCACGTGATCCAACGCTCAGTGAAGTCATCCTACCATAAGCTTTAAATGGGGCTCTTTCTCAGGAAATGCTAGTGCACTTTATGGTACAGCAGAGACCTTTTAAATTAAATAAATGTCTTTGTTGACTCATTTCTTGTAGGCCTTGGTTCAGTGATGGATCTTGGGGATGATTTGCATGAAGAGAGGGCAATCACTGGGTGTATTCACTCAAAGACATTTAATACAACACACCTAAGCTTGTTCACAGCAGCACCCTGGAAATGTCAATCAAAATATTTGACATTTAATTAGGAAAGGTATCATTACCAATATGCACTCTTAGAGATCATAGTGGCAAGTACCTTAGGCTTTGTCTACACTAGCACTTTTGTTGGCAAAACTTTTGTCGGTTGGGGGGGGTAAACCCTGACTAGGGTGACCAGATGTCCCATTTTTAAAGGGACAGTCCTATATTTAAACCCTCCCGCAAGTGTCCCGACTCTTTCTTAAAAATGGACAAATTGTCCCATATTTTCTCTACTGGTGCGTCCTGCTGCTGGCCGGATCCCTGCTCCCCAGCCACCCACCAACCGGGGGGGGGGGGGCGTCCAGTGGCCAACAATGCAAGGGTGCAAGGCCGGTGGTGGGGTGAAGATGCAGCACATGGGGCCGGCCAATCTCCCTGCTGGTCTGTCAGTGCAGCCACCGCTGTGTGTGGGCTCTCCCCCGGCCCATTTCCAGCTGGCACTGGCTGTGCACTGTGAGCTGCGGTGGCTGGTAAGTGTGGGCAGGTGCCAGGCGGCGGCTGGTTACATGTCACCTCTGCTGCCCACTCATTGGCCCTTTACGTGCTCCCCCTCTAACTTTCCTCAGCCTGATTTGCCCCTTTACCCCCCCAGCCCTGCTGCTCCTCCATGTCCCCCCCTCCCGGCGGGGTGCATCCCACTCCCAGGGCTGTGTGGAGAACCAGCCCCTAGTCGTAGAACTCAGCTCACCAGCAGCCTGGCCAGGAGGCTCCTTCCTTCCCCCACTGCCTCTGGCTGGGCCGACACCCCAGGAAAGCCCAAGACTCTCTGGCCCAGAACACTGGCCAGGAAGAGCCGAGCCCTGCATGTGCCAAAACCCCGCCCAGCGCTGGCCCGGGGAAACCTCTCCGCCCCTCAGCTAAGCTCTGGAGTGGCAGGAGGGGAAGCGATTTCCAGCCTGTTCGCGTCCCGACCCTTCAGATTCCACAGCAGCCCCCATGGCAGGGGCTTAGCACCCTCTTCACCCACCCTCCCCCAGCCCTGGGTCCTGCCCCTAGGGAGCGTGGGACTGCTCTGTCTCCTAGGCACGCTCCCCTGCTGAGCCACTTCTCTGGCCAGGTTTGCTGAAGCCCCTGCAGTCAGGTTCCCTGGGCCACAATGCATCCTTAGGGCTTAACCCCTTCCTGCCACGCTGTACCCCAGGCAGCTGGGTTATGTTGGTGGCCAGCAGCAGCCTGGAGGTGTTAGCTGCCTTTCGACACTGTGCGGAAAGGAAGGGACAAGCTGCTTCCAGCCACCGGGAGGAGGGGGTGTGCGGAAAGAAGAGATGAGCTCTGCAAAGACATGGGCCAGGTCATCCCTCCACCCCCACCCCCATGGCTGGAAGAAGCTCCCATCCCTTCCCTCCCGCACAGTGCCAAAAGGCTGCTGTTGGCCACATTCTGGTGTGAACCCTGGCAGAAATCTGGGGGGGGCATGTGACCCAGCATGCCCCTCCATGTGTTGCCTCAGGAAGACATGGCACTAGATGCCAGGAGAGGTGGATCCGTCCCAGGGGCCCAGACAGGCATGGAGGGTGGAGAGCGCTGGACAGGGCGGGGAGGGTCAGTCGTCACCCCCCCATGTGAGAGAGGTGCACAGGAGTGTGTGTCACCTCTCCCCATGTGGGGAGGGGGGTTAGGGGTGTGTGTCACCCCTCCCCATGTGAACCCTAAAGCCTTTAAAGATCAGAAGGTAAATAAAAAGAATCCAACTACGCAGAATTTCTTTTTAACAGGGGCTCAGTCAACTTGATGTTAATTTGAACATTTGTACTGCATAGTTCTGACTGATTGTTGTTGAATTCACTTGACTACAAGTAATTTTACCAGGTGGCCCGTATTCAGCATAGGGAAATATGGTCATCCTATTCCCAACCAACATAAATTTCACCGATAAAAGTGTCGATGTGGACAGTGCTATATCAGCGGAAGAGCAGAAAAAAATTCGCCTCGATAGATAAATAATGAAGTAGCTGACACACTCACCGAAGTTGCCAGGAGCTACAAGCTGATTCAGTCCCATGTTTCTATTCCTACATAATTGGATAGCTGAGGGTCAGCCTTTGCTATTCACTATATCAGCTCCATCCCATTTAGTTTTACATGGGCCCTAGCTTGACCACAAAGGCCACAAGGCCATGTAGGCTCCAAGACCATGCTGGTTTGATCCAGCCCACCATACCAATAGGACTATGGCCCATTTGAGGTCCAGAGTGTGTCAGCAATGCCTTAGCTATTGGTGAGTCGGGCCTCAGCTTGTGGCTGTTACTCCCAACTGGAGCTGAGTGAAATTTTGTGACCAAACCTTTTTCAGCAAATGCAAGTTTGGGTCGACCAATACATTGTGAATGTATGTAGAATTCGCCAAATTGTTACAGTCAGGAAAAAACCGTAACACAATTCTGAAAAATCTAAACATTTTGTTTGACATTTTCCAAAAAAACCCAACATTTTTATTTTTCAATTTGAAATTATTTTTGTTGAGAATTTTTAATTTAAAAATGCTTGAAATCAAAACAAAACATTTTGGTTGACCCCAACATTTCCCTCCACGTTTTGCCAAAAATTTCAAAATATTTTGGTTTTGGTTTGACCCAAACTGATTGTTTTTCTAAATTGCTATCAGACCAAAAAATCCATTATTTGCACAGCTCTAACCATAAGCTTCAGAGTAATCGAACACTTTCATGCCATCGCTGTAGTTTACATAGTAAGAACAAGTTGTTCGTATCAATGATTGTATCCTTAATACCTTGGGGGAAAAAATTCATTTCTGAAACCTATAGAGATCTTTTCCCATCCCTCTATACATATGCATTAAATGGATCATTCATAATAAATAACTTGATCCCTACAATCATAAAATAAAGACCATCTGATTCATCGCATTCCCTTATACTCCTATAAAAATGTAATTTTCAAACGCTTTGTGATAATATGTTGAGTTTATATTACTGCATTTTGTTTAGGCCAATGATTAATTCTAATAAAACCTTGCACTGTTCTAAAAATATATAGATCATAGTGAGAATCTGATTGGGTCAGGCCGTAAAATTGAACCGTAAAATGATGTGTCCATATTATGGCTCCAACAAAATGTGAGGTGTAAAAAATAGTTCAGTCAAAAAGCTGACTGGAATCAAAATGAAACACTTCAATTTTGTCAGCTTTTTATTTCCTTTTTGAATTGGTAAAAATTTAATTAACAATTGTTTTTGGTTCAATCCAAAAAAATTGTTTTAAATTTTTCAGAATCACCAGCAAACCAGAAAATCTGTTATTCACGCAGCATTATTCAAAAAAAGAGTTATTAGGGACTGAATCATGCAAGCACTTACACTGTAATCTGTTCTCATGTGAGTAATATCATTATGGCTCAGATGTGTTTGCAAGACTGGACCCTGAAACAACTAATTTATTTATCTATTGATATAAAAAATGACTAACTTTACTAAATTAGTAACTATCAGATTTCCTCAGTATATAATTGAAATCCTTCCACTCCCAGCAGAGATTACAAAAAAAATAATTAAATAATGGAACAAATCAGGAAATCAACAGTTGGTAAATCCATGTTATGCTTCTTTTATTTGGAATGCACCTTACAGCAGTAAAAGGAGCAGAAAAGGAACGGAAGCAAAATTGCTTGACCTATTTTAATATTTGATGAAGAAATACTAAGCCTAGAAATATATTATGTCTTCAGGGACCTTGTAGTGGATATTATTAAAAAACATTCTAAAGACGGCTCCTATAGTCTAGCATAATAAGCTTTGGGTAATACTTTAAGAGTCCATTAATTTATGCTCAACTAATCTTGAATTACAATAGAAATCCTTTGAAAGCACATATGATAGTCACACAAATACCACATAAATTCATTTCCATTCTATTGTAAATGTTTTCCCCTAGATATACTACAGTTCTTAATCCTTTGGTGTAATGGTTCAAAACTTGATATTGTAACACTAGTGGAAGAAAATTTAATTCTAGTGCTGGTTCTAAATGAAAACTGGTTTTGAGTACAAGCTTCAACTGAAAAAGCATTTGCCAAATTCAGATCAAAATGCCCTGTAAAACAAAGAGAAATTTGTAAATAAAACTGTCTGATTGTCACTGTTACATATCTGAAATAAAGCACCAGCATTTATTTTTTACTCACTCCGCTATTTTAAAATTACTTAACTATCATTTTGAGATTACTGAATGGTCAAAAAAGGGAAAAGCACATTTTGGTTTTTTTTATCAACACTCTTTCCTTGATATATTAGAATTGTAATTTAAGGCTCCCCTGTATTAACTGCACTTTATCTGCAGTAATGGCTTTGAATATTTTAACGACACGTATCTCTGTGTTTGCACAACACCTAGTGCAATGGGATCCTGGTCGACTACTATGACTCCTAGACGCTAGAGTAATACAAATAATAAATGATAATAGCAATACTTTGTGGGTTTGCAAGGATAGACATAGATCTCTTTCTAGAGAATGGCTTTTCCTATTGTTACCAGTAAAGCTAACAGAATCTCTCAAATTCATGTGAGTGAAACAAAGAAATCATGAAGCGAGATCAGCCATGAACTAGTTAGAAGCTGAACTATTGCACAGACAGTAAAATAAAAGCATGTCTCTTTGGGAAGCAACTTGGTCCAGTAGATAAGACACTGGCCTGAAACATAAGAGTCTGTGGTTCTGTTGCCCCAGCTCTGCCAGAGGCCTGCTCTGAAACCCTGAGCAAGCCACTGCACTTCCCTGTGGCGACATCACTAGAGCTAGTCAGCACATTTTTGACAATATTTTTTTCCATCAAAATATGCTGTTTCATCAAAGCCGAAAAAATTTCCAGAAACCTATCAGTTTCAACAGAGTTTTTGCCAGGAAGGTGTCTAAGGTCCAGTGTGGACTCTCCAGTCACTTCTAGAGAAAGAGAGAGACACTCGAATAAAAAAACTGACCTTTTTGATCCCAAAACAGATGTTTTGACACAATTCCATCTTGCGAAAACATTCTAAAGGTTTTAGTTTTGTTCAATGCAGAACAAAAACAAGCTTCAGAACCTCAAAAGCTATTGCAAAATGGAATTATCTTACAGCCAGCTCTACTCACCCTTCATCTTTCTTGTCTATTTAGATTGTAAGCTTTCCAGGGCAAGGACCTTCTCTTACTGTGTGTCTATACAGTGTCTATTCCACTGGAGCACCAATCTCTGTTGAGGCCTACAGTATTAGAGGCCCTTCAGCAATGAGTGTTTGTTATTTCTTTTAAATGGTATGCAGACTAGACATTGGTTATAAACACACACACACACACACAGATCAAATAGGAACTATTTTCTGGAAAGACATTTGCTTCCCTCCTTTTTTCATATGAGGATTGGAGTCTGTCATCATTTATATTACTGAGAGTAGAGTGCTGAATACACATCAAGGGAGAAAGTTCACACCTTATTACCAGTTACTAATTTACAGCCCCCACTGAGCATCCTGAGCAACCCTATTTTACTGTATGTATCAGAGAGGCCAAATCCTTGACTTGTCTATGTGGCAAAAGGTCGTGATGACATATATCAGTAATTTAAAAATAAATAGCTGTCTGTAATTCTAAAGAGTTATTGTAGTAATTGGGCCCAGAAAGATAAAAGCTCCTATAGATAAAGGCATATTAATTAGGCTCATAAAGTCTTATTAATCAGGCTTATAGTGTGAGCAATTTCAAACCATGAGAGAAGTGTGTGAGATGTTTGTCTGCAGGCTTAAAATAGATAAAAGAATGAAACCCACCCACATAGCATAAGATTAGGTATCTTTTTAATTACATTAACACCCTGCTACTGGGAGGAGGAGGAAACAGAATGAAATCATCTTCCTTACAGCACATTAAAGATTTAATACATTTGCCACGGGTCTAACTAAGACATCATGGCAAATGGTGCAGTTGAAATACCCAGGCAGACAGGGACATTAATTTATTTCTAAAGATACAGCTTTCCTATTATCTTGATCCATTGCTCAGTGAGGTCAGTGGGAGCCTGTTCATTTCTGTGAGCATTGGATTGGGCCCTTGGAGAGCTATTTCTAATTGTGAAATCATGGCCCAACTGTAGTCAATGGCAAAACTCCCACTACTTAAACAGTGCCAGGATTTCACCCTCAGCATTTCCTAACCATTTGGTACTCAATAAATGTTTTATCGTGTAGACTTTATATAGGCAGAACTCCTAATAAAGTCAAGGCAAGATCAGACCCAACAATTTTATGAATGCAAATATTTTCTGTTATAATCCTCATTCAGGATTGGTCCTTCCCTCTACCACAAAGATCTCCCAGACAAGGTTTACCCCTTCTGACTCATTAAAATGTTAATAAAAATCTCCAGGTCAAAGAGATTTAGAAAATACCAAATGTTTATTTCTCTTCTGTTTTCCTTGCTTTCCCTACAACCCTCTAACAAAAAGAGAGCTGTCTAATGGGGGAACTTTCATGGGTACAAGTCACTGTGAAGCACCCAACTCCTATTGAAAGTCATTAGGAGTGGGGTAGCCTCGCTGCAATTTGTGCTTTTGAAAATCTCCTCCTAAATCATTACAACTTATTTTTAAAGTTCTTAAATATTCTGCATTGTTTTCTTATGTACAGCAATATTTCCTCAAGTCTAGATCATGTATTTGTGTAATTCACACGCTTGCATTGCAACATTTAGTGGTGTAAATAAGAGAAGAAACAGCAGGAGGATACAGAGTCCTTGTTCTTGTTTTGGGGACTCTATGTTCCTGCAGACTTGCTGGATCCAGGCAGCATGACTCCTGTATGGGGGAGAATCATCCAAAAATTGGCTGTGGTGGGCACTTGACATGCTCATTGAGTGAAGTTATTTGGGTTATTTCCATTGGGGACAAGCAGCCTGGCGGGACACACCTAGAGTCACCCTCTGAATGGAACCAATAGGAACTCAAGCAGAGGGGGTAATATGATAACTGGGCTTACAAATTCACCCTAATTGTGAGCTCAACTGTGAAAAATGAGTGAAAGTTCATTAAATATTACAATAACCTATAACAAATTATGGGGAAAGGTACAAAAGGGAGACAAAGACTGAATTAGTACACACAAAAAGGCCTGCTGATATAACCCAAGGACTGTGCTAAGATAATGCCTAGTAAAAAAGAAAAGTGTGGGATCAGAAATCAGTGAACAAAAATTGTGTGTTGGAAATTAGGCTTGTGGTGAAGAAACTAATGCGTGGATGGGCTATTCCACCCATCACTCCCTTTTGGGGTCCTTAAAGAAAGAGACTTTGAGAGGAAAACTGGTGAAGGAGATGAAAGAGAATGCAAATACAACCACTGCTGATTAAAAGAAGGGGAAGGAGAGAGCTTGACCACCATGACTGCCAGCTACCCCCATCATATGCTGGTGTAACCCACACACCTTCTGGGTGTGGTGTTGTGTCCTATCTAGTGGCACCGAGACCCCTTAGCGAGAGAGAGAAAATGAGTCTGTTCTACAGCCTTCACTAAGAACTAGTTGGCTTTTAGCTCATGCACTAAGTTCCAGGTTCAATCCCGCCCGACGACGACTGGTATCTCTCGGCATAACAAATGGGGGCTCGTCCGGGATTTCAACTAGGAACATAAGAACGGCCGTACTGGGTCAGACCAAAGGTCCATCTAGCCCAGTATCCTATCTACCGACAGTGACCAATGCCAGGTGCCCCAGAGGAAGTGAACCTAACAGGTAATGAACAAGTGATCTCTCTCCTGCCATCCATCTCCACCCTCTGACAAACAGAGGCTAGGGACACCATTCCTTACCCATCCTGGCTAATAGCCATTAATGGACTTAACCTCCATGAATGTATCCAGTTCTCTTTTAAACGCTGTTATAGTCCTAGCCTTCACAACCTTCTCAGGCAAGGAGTTCCACAAGTTGACTGTGCGCTGTGTGAAGAAGAACTTCCTTTTATTTGTTTTAAACCTGCTGCCCATTAATTTCATTTGGTGGCCCCTAGTTCTTGTATTATGGGAATAAGTAAATAACTTTTCCTTATCTACTTTCTCCACATCACTCATGATTTTATATACCTCTATCATATCCCCCCTTAGTCTCCTCTTTTCCAAGATGAAAAGTCCTAGTCTCTTTAATCTCTCCTCATATGGGACCCGTTCCAAACCCCTAATCATTTTAGTTGCCCTTCTCTGAACCTTTTCTAGTGCTAGAAGACTCTGAAGCTCGGGATGCACTTCCTCAGCTAGGGGAAGTATGTAACCCACACACATCTTGGGTGTGGTGTTCTGTCCCATTTAGATAGAGACCACTTAGAGAGAGAGAGAGAGCAATTAATTAGTCTTCTCTCCAGCCTTAGGTAAGAGCCAGTTGGCTTTTAGCTCATGCAGTAGCGGCTCATGCACTAAGCTCCAGAGGTCCCCGGTTCAATCCTACCCACCGACAACCGGCATCTGTCAGTGTTACACTGGGATCCCAGAATCTACTATAACTCTACTGGGTCTTCATAGTCCTAATCCTGAGAGATGTTCTGCCCAGATCAGCCAAATAGAGGAACGCAGATGACATTGCCACCTTCACCAGCTCCAGCTGAATCTCAAATACTACCTGGGATGTGAGACTTCATTCCTTATACACCCTTTGTGAACTTCCTCCTTCCCCACCTTATTTCTTCTCGTTCCTCTCCCTCTCCTTTTTCCTTCTGTCTAATAAGAGTCTGGTCTAGCTGGCCAAAAGTGCATATTTTCCAACACTGATGAAAGCTTGTGACCAGAAAAGCAATTAAAAGCAATGCCTTAAACAGCCCAGTACTGGTAAAAGTTGGCCACATCTCAGAGCGGCTGATAAAACTGTACCGTGCCTGGGGTTTTTTCCAGCAGTGAGATTGCAAGAGAACATCAAACACTAGAGACAGCAGCTTCATTTTCTATCTTTGCTTTTCTTTTCACACATCTTTTGTGTATTTCTCTTATTTTGTCTTTAGGAAATGGGATTGGACTTCAACAACAAAAACAGCTCCAGCCCATCTCAATCAACTGCTCTTTCCCCCCAAAAGGACAATTATTACTATCTCTGGTACCATCTAAAACACAAAGGTTCTTTTCTTTCTATAGGCTCTCTACAGCTAAAGGGAAAGGGAACAAGGGAAGTTATTAAACTGAAAACTTTACTTAATACTTTGCATTTCAAATGTTTTAATCATTTTTCTTTCTCTTCCGTATCTTTAATACAAGGATTTTTAATGGTGTGTTTTTCATGGTACTGACTAATCTGAGGTCTCTGTAAACCAAACCCTAAACCTTGTTTAAAACTGTTTAATGTTGGACAGTTTCAGGGTCATATTAACAACTTTGACTCTTTGGGGCCATATATTCCATCTAAATTAACACAAGGGGGGAAGAGTTTATAAATAGGAGGAGTGGGAACCACACTGAGTAACTCAGTAGTGGAACAGTGCAAGGATCAGAAGGGACTCCTGTAAGGAATGTGTTCCAGCGACTTTGCCAGTTTTGTTGAATTTACACTGCAGGCTCCCTCAGCCCCCTGGAGAAGAAGAAGACTAGAATTGCTGCAAGCTGTGCAAATTGCAGACTGTCCTTGCAGAGATTCAAAGGGAGTTTGAAGGAATCTGTGAGACTATCACTTGTTTCCCAGACTTTCAGGAGTTGGTGTGCCCTACAGAGGGGTTGGACACTTTTCTGCAGAGACTGAAGAGGGTAAATCCTCCTAAAGAAGAACTCAAAGGAGTGTTTCTATGTGCAGGCATACATAGATTTTGCATTGAACTTGAAATAAATAGAAAAGCTTGGGGGGGGAGGGAACCCTGAAAGTGTTTTTAAAAGAGTTGTTCACAATTATTTCAAGGGTTATAAGTAAACTGTTACGTGTTTATACACACACACAGCCAGATTTAGTAAATGTTTTCCTTTTAGAGAGTTTTGTCACTCTTCCTCTCTCACAGGTTTAACTCTGTATTATCTATCTATATATAAAAGTCCTGAAAAGATTAAGGTGTGGTCTCTACCACAACAGGAAGATAAGCTGAGATACAGGAAGAGGAAAGAAGTACCTGACATTAGCACATTACCTTCCTCAAACCTATTACATTTGCACTTTGCCCTGTGTAAGGGGCAGCACAAGGAAAGAATCATTGTATTGCATAGGGCATGATTCCTCACTGCTTGCTCCTAAGGTGCAGTAAACTGTAGTTGATTCTTAAAGTCTGCAGAGGTCATATACAACTGTTGGGTGTCCCCTTTTTATGCCCTTGCATAGGAACACAACCTGGGCCATCAACCCACATTAACTGGGCTTGGTAAAGAATGATTCCCCCCCCCCCACTATTTCTTGTACTAAAGTTTCATAATATTTTATCAAATCAATAATGCATTATTTGTAATGGAATAATAGTACCTACTGGGAGCTCAAAACATTCAACCTTTAGCCTTGCACCTCCTAATGAACCCGAGGTGTTGACATTTGTATCAATTTAATTTATACTTTATCATGAGTTATTGTGTATATTACTGCAAAGCAACAGTGACATCCGGAGGCATGACAGCCTAATCAAAAGAACGTAAAGTACTCATTATCCATAAATATATATCCTAAATCTGACTTGCTTGGGCTATCAACCATCCACCAAGTCCAACACAACTTTATTCTTCATCAATTTATGCTTCTTCCAGAAATTATACTGATCAACGGCTTTGACGCTCTACAATCTTCTGACTTTTGGGAAGCTATAATAGGAAAATAAAAATGGGTTGATACAATATAATTCTTCATTTGTTAACCCATATCCAGCTGGTCTTATAGTGGTACACATTAATAAAAAGGGTGTGTGATAACTCAGAAACTGTTGAGTAGCATGTAGGCCATCAGAAGAAATATAGCAGGTAGCTATTACAATGAGATGGAAAAATCGGACTTCTCTTTCCCAGTGCTTCTAGTTCTAAGTTGTATTAACTCCTCCCCTCACACTGTATGAAATTAGATATAATGTATCATCTGGGTAACTATACATATATATATATGAATGATAGATTCTACAGCTTCAGATTTTTCCATTAGCTTAATTATCAGAACTGCACAGTTCCAAAGGTGCAGAGAGCAAGGCATGAGAATGCTTGTACTGGAAAGCGGCCAACATGATTCATAGATTTCAGGCCAGAAAGAGATCATTGTGATCATCTAGTCTGACCTCCTGTATAACTCAGGTCAGAGAACTTCCCCAAAATAATTCCTACAGCAGATCTTTTAGAAAAACATCCACTCTTGATTTTAAAAATGCCAGTAATAGAGAATCCACCACAAACCTCGGTGAGTTGTTCCAATGGTTAATTACCCTCACTATTAACAATTTAGGCCAAACAACAAGTCATGTTGAGGTCCCACTGAGATCTGAACACAAATTGCTGGAATTCAGAGACCTGAGTGCTGACCATTACACACAGGACCTGCCAACTGTCTTTTAAAATTGGACGGGAAATGGTCTTACAGTCCTGAGAGAATTTGAGATTTTCAAATTTTTCTCCCTTCTCAAATCAGGATGAAAAGTCAAAATCTCAAAATTTCAAATAAAAAATAAAATAAAATTGGATTGGGCCAATCAAATTGTTTTGTTTCATCATTTTTAAATGTTTTTGTTTCAGAGGAGTAGGAATAATAACCCCCTATTATTAAAATAAAAAGTCATTTTTGTCAATGTTGACATGTCCAGTTATTAGTTTCATTCTATTTCTGTTTTAGTCTGCATCCCTCTTCTTCATTTGGCATAGAGTACTGGAGTTGAATCCCTGTTTATGTGGCATCAGTTTTACCAAAACAAGGACTAAAAATCTGGTACAAAGCCTATGGAATTTCATGGAGAGACTCCTAGCGATGTCAGTGGGCTTTTGGATCAGGCCCTGTCTAAAAGTACTTAAAGATTTGGCCCCAGATATTTCTCTCTTTATCTTTTGCTTTACAGCAAGATCACTAGATCCTCAGCTGCTTTACATCAGCCTAACCTCACTGAAGTCAATGATTTTATGCCAATTTACACAAGCTGAGAATCTGGCCCATACTATTGAAAACAATAACAATAACCAGGGTCCATATTTGTTCACATACTCAACCACTAGCTTGTTTTCATGCACAGTCTGAAACACCAATGAAGTTAATGACTACTGAAGTCAATATTTTGCCTGAGTAAGGACGAGAGGATAGCCCCTATAAGTTACAAAGTATAAAGACAAATTCTAATCCTTTGTTATCTGTATAGTGCCAAGAGTGTTTCAGGTGTTGTACAGAAAGGAATGAAGACACAGTCTTGAACAAGAACTAAAATATTCCGAAACACTTAAAAGTATTGCCCACATCTTACAAAACTCAAGTTTGAAAGCAATACATTTATGGGCCAGATCCTCAGCTGCTGAGGTATCATCATAGCTCCATTTATGTCAACAGAGCAATGCCAAATTTACATCAGCTGAGGATCCAATCCAATGACTCTGGCTGTTAACACTACTGTCATTTTCTAGAGAACGTAGGTAGTGTATTGTTTTTAACTCTCACTACATACAACTGAATCTGTGTTGGTAAATATATGCAATTATCTTTATATTACCATTTCTGTCTACAGCATTTGAGGAAAATGCAAGTCTGTGTAGGTCTACTCACTCATTTCTTTGTCAAAAAAAAAAAGAGAGAGTATTTTAAATAAACCAGTTGAGATGTTCTGTTATTTCCTGAAGGAAGTATTTATTGTAATAACAGCTGTACCATTTTAGATTTCAATAAAAATGTTTTCCTATAATACATCATTGCTGTAAGTAATGTTTATGAATAGTCAATTGGGGGGGGGGTCGAGGGATAGCCTTCTTTTCCCATTGATACAGCTCTCACACAATATTTAGCCAAAGATTTCACTGAAGGGAGAAGATTTTATTGGAAAAAGTACTTTTCATTTCTTTCCATGTCAGACTAGCAGCATTGACACGCTGGTGAATTGTTTATAAAATGAATGCAGCATCCTACATTCAGTTGACAGGTCCCTGAGGTTTGCAGTTTATTAGTTGTACGTGTTATGAAAGAAAGTGCAGAATCTTTTTCACTAATTAAGAGAATAACCAAATTTTCTTATTTATAATACTCACCCCTGAGTTGTCTTTGGAACATATAACACCTGATTCTCACTTAGAATAAGACCTTTCTAGTCATGTAAAAGAGCATCACTTTAAGGCCCCTTTACACTGCCAGATCTGTGTAAAATGGCTGAAGTGTAAATGAGAATCTGGTCCATAGGCTGCTAATCAATCAGTTTGGTGTAAACTGATTGCTTTCTAAAATTCCATGTTGCAAAATCTAAAGGACCATTTACTGTTTTCACTTTTTTGTATTTTATCCCTCGAATTCATGCTGGTCAGTATAACTGAATAGAGTTTGAAAGGGGGGAGAGTTGGTGGTGGAGTTGTTTATTTGTGACAATGTGCCTAGTTTTAAATCTGTGAGACTTCCACATTTGTAGACTTGCTTAAAAAAAAAATAAAAAGAAACAAAATTGGACACAAAATATTTCCATGTGTATCATGATCTAACAGAATGATCATAGGACTGGGAGAGAGGAAATCCTGAACTCAGTTCCCTGATTTTGCTAATAATTGATCTTATTGATATTTTCTGTTCCTGGAGCCAGATGCTCAGCTGCTATAAATCAGCAATGAATGGCAGTCAATGGAGCTTCATGGATTTGCACCAGCTGAGGATCTAGCAGATATAGTGGAGTACTTTACAAACCTGCTTTATCTAGGTCTCAACACCCATAAGAGAGAGAAATAATATTTGCATTCATTTTACAAATGGGGAAGTTGAGACATGGAGCGTACATCAACACTGCAATAAAAAACCCGCAGCACCAAGTCTTAAGAGTCATAGAATCATAGAATCATAGAATATCAGGGTTGGAAGAGACCTCAGGAGGTCATCTAGTCCAACCATCTGCTCAAAGCAGGACCAATTCCCAACTAAATCATCCCAGCCAGGGCTTTGTCAAGCCTGACCTTAAAAACCTCTAAGGAAGGAGATTCCACCAACTCCCCAGCAGGGCCGGCTCCAGCGTTTTTGCCGCCCCAGCGGAAAAAAAATAAAATAAAATAAAAATCCGCGATCGGCGGCACTTCAGCAGCAGCTGTACCGCCACCACTTCATTCTTCGGCGGCAATTTGGCGGCAGGTCCTATCCTCCAAGAGGGACTGAGGGACCCACCACCAAATTGCCGCCAAAGCGCCGGACGTGCCGCCCCTCTCCGTTGGCCGCCCCAGGCACCTGCTTGCTGCGCTGGTGCCTGGAGCTGGCCCTGCTCCCTAGGTAACCCATTCCAGCGCTTCATCACTCTCCTACTGAAAAAGTTTTTCCTAATATCCAACCTAAACCTCCCCTACTGCAACTTGAGACCATTACTCCTTGTTCTGTCATCTGGTACCACTGAGAACAGTCTAGATCCATCCTCTTTGGAACCCCCTTTCAGGTAGTTGAAAGCAGCTATCAAATCCCCCCTCATTCTTCTCTTCTGCAGACTAAACAATCCCAGTTCCCTCAGCCTCTCCTCATAAGTCATGTGCTCCAGCCCCCTAATCATTTTTGTTGCCCTCCGCTGGACTCTTTCCAATTTTTCCACATCCTTCTTGTAGTGTGGGGCCCAAAACTGGACACAGTACTCCAGGTGAGGCCTCACCAATGTTGAATAGAGGGGAACGATCACGTCCCTCGATCTGCTGGCAATGCCCCTACTTATACAGCCCAAAATGCCGTTAGCCTTCTTGGCAACAAGGGTACACTGTCGACTCATATCCAGCTTCTCGTCCACCGTAACCCCTAGGTCCTTTTCTGCAGAACTGCTGCCTAGCCACTCAGTCCCTAGTCTGTAACAGTGAATGGGATTCTTCCGTCCTAAGTGCAGGACTCTGCACTTGTCCTTGTTGAACTTCATCAGGTTTCTTTTGGCCCAATCCTCTAATTTGTCTAGGTCCCTCTGTGTTCTATCCCTACCCTCCAGCGTATCTACCACTCCTCACAGTTTAGTGTCATCTGCAAACTTGCTGAGAGTGCAGTCCACACCATCCTCCAGATCATTAATGGAGTTAATTGACTCAGGTTCACAAGGCTAGGACTGCGGGGCTGGACATTACAGTGTAGGTGTTCAAGATCAGGCTGAAGCCTGGGTTCTGGAGAAATTTCAAGATTCAAACATTTTCAACTAGCTTTGATTACCATTATTTTACAGGTGGATAAAAGGGACACAGAAGGCTTAAAGAGCTTGTTCATAGTCGTGTAACAAATCAGTGATCATAATAAGCCTTTCTGACCTTATAATCTGCGAATGTATGTATCAGTGGTGCAGCTGGGCATAGATCTGTGGAGCATAACCACTGGAAACACTTAAAAATCAGATGTCCTATGATACTTTCACAGGATAATTGTGAAATTAATGTGTGTCATCATTGTCTTTGCAGAATCTATTCTGCAGCTTTCCTGGTAGGCTCAATAGTAAGTCAGTGGTGTGTGTTCCCTATTCAGAACTGCAAAAGAGAGTAAATGACTTCTTTACCTTTTGACACCAGGTCAAAGTAAACAATCCCCACCTTTCTCCCTCGGTAGATACTCTAAAATAGGAAATTGCCCTCCCCCAAAGATAATGGAAATACTGTGATGAGTTGCCTTATTTACAGGGTATCAAAGGATAACAAATTTAAGTAAAGTGGCTCAGCACAACGTCACAATTACAGCTGTTACTACTTCAAATGTTCTAAAGTCAATATGGGTCAATGTAAGAGATACTGTAGGCCATCACCTTAATTTTCACTGTTAAGAATAATATACATGGGTTTCATTAGGAATGCTCTAGTTCAGGGTTGAGGTTCACTAACACAGCTGCATAGGCAGGTTTCATGGTGTCTCCTTGTACTATGCTTAGCTGCAGCCTGTACTTAGATTTAATTAGCACTATCAAATTAATTCAAACCATATTAATTGGAAAAAAGGTAATATAATTCACTCGTCTAGTGTAACCGCATGTTATTTCGCCTACCATTTGCATAAAGTCTCAGTACGTTTCTTTATGGAACTCATAGCTTGGCTTCCAGAGAATACCATTTGCCTAACATAGAAGTCTGTTGACAAGCAGCCTGCATGAACAGTGTTTGGAAAGAAATATTAAATATACAACCTTTGTTACACAAAATGAGTATTATTTTAAACAGATCTATTTCTTTAACAGGCATAAATATAGGGGCTATGCAATAGCTTTAGTAGTGTGCAGGAGTGGTAGATATGTATTTCATATAGGCCATTGAAAAGCTTTGTGATTCTGGTCCTGTTTCTATTGGGCAGATGTGGGTACTTAAAAAAATACCATCACAACTGGCATCCTTGTTTGTAGTCTGAGCAGAGGGGTCAAGGACTAAATTATCTTGAATGCTGAAATATCTTTCCAGTCATAGAGGTCATCCCTGTAGGATGAGTCCATTAGAGGAACAGAGTGGGAGATATATCCAGGCTTTCATACCGTCTTCCTCACCATGGTGTCTGCCCATTGAAGTCAATGGGAGCCTTTCCATTGATTTCAGTATGCATTTGATCAGGCCCCAACAGAGTTGGTGCATTCCCTTTGCTTATGCTGTAACTGTTCCTTCAGTTCCTGATGCTGTCAGTCTGGTATCTTGCACAACTACTAGAGGCTGTTCACTTTAGAAACCAGTTCAAAGCCTTTGAAAAACATTTCACTTAGCAATAATCCTGCAACATTATACATACTACTTATTTTTCTCCTCCCTCATTGTTTATTAATATGGATCGGTATGAAAACAGGACTTGTTTTTTCTAAGACATGATCTGCTTCTGCTGTCTTTCCCTCACCTGAAGCCATAATTCTCTGTAGCATGACGACTGGCTGTTGTGGAAATAATTTGTCACAAAATGTGAAGGTTCTGATTTCTGATGTGCAATAAGAGGCAGAAACATCCCGAAAAGAGCAAAAAGTAGTTTTCAGCCAAATGTCTTTTAAACAAAGAACAAAGAGAGAGAATGTACAATGACCTGTGGAACTCCTTGCCAGAGGATTTTGTGAAGGTCAAGACTATAACCAGGTTCAAAAAAGAACTAGATAAATTCATGGAGGATAGGTCCATCAATGGCTACTAGCCAGGATGGGCAGGGATGGTGTCCCTAGCCTCTGTTTGCCAGAAGCTGTGAATGGGTAACAGAGGATGAATCACTTGATGATTACCTGTTCGGTTCATTCCCTCTGAGACACCTGGCATTGACCACTGTTGGAAGACAGGATACTGGGTTAGATGGACCTTTGGTCTGACCCAGTATAGCCGTTCTTATGTTCTTACCAAGCATATTGTTTTCAGGTTGTCTGCTTTGCAAAGTCCTTGAGTTATCAGCTCTGATACAAATGATTGCAGTCTCAGCTAGATTGTGTGGGTGGATAAATGTCTAGGTGGGCAGCATGTTGAATGGTGGAGGTACGATAGGCAAGGGCCCATATTCAGAGGGAAAAAAGAATGTTTCCATCAGAAGGCAGCTTGCATGAATAAGTAGAATGGCTCAGAAACCCGTAATTACCTATTTTGAATGTGATTAGGCTGAGTACATTTCAAGCAGCCAAGATGAAACAAAGAATTATCTATTTATTTGTCCTTGATGGCAGTGAGGATGCCATAGTTTGTGTATTGGGCCGGATTACCTGCTTGCAGCTTGCCCTGGGCACAGCAGAGGGGAGAGGGCTGTCAGGGAGCTGGTTACAGATCCCTGATTCTTTGTCTGTCCTTGGCTCTGGGTGCAGGTAAGAGCAACCTGGGAGCAGATCTAATCTTCATAAATCAGCTGTGATCCCCAGGGGCTATACACCAGTTGGGGACTGCCAGATTGCTCTGTGTTCTGGACATTGTCCTTGCCCACACCTTCATGGCCCCATCATTCCCCCACTGGGTTCTGCAGGAAGAAGTGGTAGACACTGGTTCTATCAGTTTTATACCAGAGATTCCCTCAGATTTTTGTGGCCCCTGAGCCCAGAATCTGGCTCAGTGAATATAATATATATCCATACAAAGAGCCTGCTTAGCTTCTGGGGTTTTACACCATTGTCCATGAAAGGAGACTATTGCACATTTCTCTCAGTTACGCCAGAGTAAATCCATTGAAATCAGTGGAGTTACACTGATATTAAAACAATGTACGCGAAGAAAGAAAACTGAGCCTTGTATGTATAGTCTGCAGGGTGGCATTTTTAAAAATTTGGCATGTACTGCATCATAGTATTTGACTTTCCACTGACATTTCCTGTGCTTCAAATAGGAAATACACCAGTAAACTCAACCAGCCCAAGCAGTAAACAGAGGTGTTTCAATTATGTGCACTGTAACCAAACAGAAAAAATGATGGTCCTCTGCTTGCCCCCATTTCTAGGCTTAAAATGTGATCTCATTTATTTAATTTGGTAGTATTTTTCCCCCCTTAAAATCCTATTGCTGTGCTGGTACTTTTCTAATAGTTGCCCTGTGATCTGGGTAATAAGTGCCATTGTAATACTATGCAAATGAATTCCAAAATGCGCTGTCAGCTGATGAGAAGAAAAATGATTACAATTTTGTTTTACTTGTTCCAGAGTAAACATCAGTAAACTAATTACAAGATACACCTTCACTACAGTTCTATGAATGGAGAAAGAATCACTGATTACTGGTTTTGTCTTTAGTTCTATTTGATGAATCACATTTAATTATAGTGTAATTAGGTACTACCTTTAACATTAGAGAGAAAAATATACCATGTAATGGGATGTAATTTTAGAAAACACTGTAAATTCTAACGATTGTAAATAAAGTGATCATGTGGTAATTTTTTTGGAATACATTATAGCAATTCTATTCATACAGGCTGCATGTAATATGTAAGCTCATTTTAACTGTCAGTGCCACCATAATTCTGAAAAGATTCAGCATCAATTCTGAAAAGATATTTTCAGACACTGATTCTATTCTGAAAAGATATTGTCCAGACACTGATTCTAAGCATAAAGTAATTGTACAATGGATAAATGAGACAATGAGACAGTTTCTTCTGTCTTTCATTGCTGATTTCTGTAGAGATTATGGAAATTAAAGTAAGCAATATTTTTGCATCAAAATAAAAAAAGGCTTTTGTTCTCTTTATAAAGAGCTATCCATACTGTTAATGCATACCTTTCACACTTGTGGATTTCAAACAGCTATCCTACATGGCTAATTTAAGCCTTGATCTTGCAAACATGTTCCTACATTTATATATGTGATTAGTCCCACTGAGATCAATGGAATTACTCATGTATACAAATTAAGCATATATCTAAATGTTTGTAGCATTGAGGACTTCTGGTCAAACTTTACCATTGGATACTTGAGTATAACAAATTGAAGACAATAGGAGCTATGTACCCAGCCTCATATACAGTTTAGTGCTTAGTAAATAAGAATATCTTTGTATACTACCATCAAAATGTCTATAATTATTATTATCTATATTATAGTAGCACTCAGGCACCTCAGACAGAATCAGAGCCCCATTGTGCTGGGCACTGTATTCATTTTGGAATGTGTCTTTGTCTTGGCCTTGAAAACAAAACCACATGGGATTTATGTAAATGTTATAAAGCAGGATTTATGGGGTAGAGGTCTGAAAGTAGTTTTACTACCTGACCTGGTATCTAGATAGTATGAAAATAGCACATACTTGTGGGTAGGCCAATAACCCCATATTTGGAGACAGGCAACCTTTTCAAAATCAACCGAGTCCATCGCTAGCTATAAAACATCCCATGTATTGGCAACAGGTATATATCCTGTTGAAAGGTAAGCCTCTTTTTCATTTGAGATGTGTTGAGCAGACAGTTCACTATTAGCTCAAAGCCACAAATATCCAGATCTGCTGTTGTAATTCACCTTACACAGGTTGCCTGTAGCACAGTGAATTCTCTTAAAATTTTTAAAAATATGGCCGTGATTCACCACTTTATTATGGGAGTTTTACACCTTTAGAAATCAGGACCTGCACAGACATTTTTCACTCCCGAGTCATCCCTACACCAATACTGAGCCTGCCACAGAGACCAAGATGCAGGTAATGTACCTTTCCTAACCTTGAGCTGCCAAGGGATGAATCAAGCCCTGGTGTCCATTAGAACAGACCTCAGGACTATCTTAATTTGTGCACAACTGCAACAGTCCCAATGGCATCACCAACAATATGACCAAACCTAAGCTTTCAAAAATTGAGTCTGACCTCAAAAAATCATGAAATTGGCTTAAATCATGGGGTTTTAAAAAAAATAATACATTTGGGGTTCTTTTTATTTGCTTTCTGGTTTTTGAGCCTTTGGGATTCATGTTTTCAGGTGTTTCTCCGAAACCATGAGGGTTAGAAATACAGAAAGGATTTTTTTTAAATGAAACCTGAGATACTTTCATAATGACAGGATCCCAGGAGCTAGGGCTTTTCAAAAAAATGTTGAGAGACATGCTATAAAATCACGAGGTAGGTAACATGATATAGCCAGGGCATAGGAACAGGCTGGGCATGCATTCTCCATCCCTGGTCTGCAGCCAATTTGCCCTGCCATACTTTCCACCAGATGTCGTGGTTACATTTGCTTTGTGGCCCCTTCACACCAGCACAGCCTTTGCAAGTACCATGAGAGCAGAAAGTTTGCAGCTACCAGGGGAGCCCTTGTTCCACTCTCACAGCAACTCCTGTGCAAAAGGCCTGCCTCTGCCCTCCATGTACGATCTGTAGAGTAGCAAGACTCCCAAGCAGAGAGAGGTTCTGGGCATCAGAGTGCCAGCTGGCTCTCTCTACTGTGGCATTTCAAAATCTAATAGGACTGAGATTTTTTTAAAACATTGATTTGAGAATGACTGGGTGAAGGAGGGAAAAGTGCCCCCCTAACAACAAAACCCCTCAAGTTTCATCAAGAAGATCAGGCTACCAGGCCAGACAGAAAAGCAGGAATATCTCCTTATTTCCCTCTGTGTGGAACTAGTAGAGATAGAAAACATACTTAGTAGTTTTTAAGAAAATTTTAAGCCATGGGTTCTCCACCCGGGGGGCACAAACAGATGTTTGTGGGTTGTGGCCACCTTGCCCTTCCCATACTGCATAATAGGAATAAGCTAGAGCAGAAGGCAATCCTGAGGTGCTCCCTGTATGGAAGAGGCTGTGAATTCCTTCTCTGCCATATACTGTGATAGGTGGCTTCTTTTGTACAATTCAGATTGGTATTGTGAAGTGATTCCCTGAGCTGTATAAATTAGGGGAAAGGGTTTATTTTGGTTGAGGGCCTGAGCTGTCGGCTCACCCACAGTAAAATGCTAGCTGCCAATTCATTTGGTTTTTACTACCTAGTTATTGTACCCACATGAGGACATAACCTCAGTGATCAAAACCTCATACTAAATGTGAAGCTTCTTTTCCAGCTGCATCTTTAAGGTAAAAAAGATAAATATCCAGGTGCTGTACGACTTGCTTCTGCCCTCACACTTTATGCTTTGCCTAGCAACACAAAGCAGACAGACCTAATATCTGTTGCCTAGCAACCACCTGGCACTTGTGTGGCCTAGATGACCTGAATATATTTCTCTTACTATTAACCCTTATAGACCCAAGTTAATTAAATTAGCTACTTTTATAAAGTCCGTTTCTGCAAGCTGTTCTGTCAGCATATGCCCTTGGAGACCCACTGACTTCAGTGCAGTTCTGTGCAGGTGCAGAGGCCTACCTATGCAGATCTCCTGTCATGATTTGTGCCTATTAATGTGTGGTTTGTGATGGTGGCCATCTTGGCCATCACATGTGGGATTAAACCAGAGAGCTCCAAAACCAAAAGCATGAGCTGTTACAGGTATCCGGGTGTCTGCCTGGGTCTCGGGTTCCCACAGTGTGGAGCTTTGGCTGCTCCCAGGCTGGAGCCTGGGGAGTGCATCCTGCCGCTCCAGCAGTCAGCCTAGAATAAGCTTGGCTGCTCCTTTTTATACTGAGGCAGCACTTGGAGCATGCCCAGTAAGGGCAAGGGGGCGTGGCTTCCTCTGCCCAGAGTGTGTGGTTAACCCCTTCTTGTCCAGTGCGGGGCAAGTACACCCTGTCACAGTGTCAAACATACAATGACATGAATCAGTGAAAATCTCTGCAAAGTAATAGATGAGTCATTGTTGAGGATTTAAAGTAAAGATAAGTTGTTTTCAGTTCAGATCAGTAGCAAGGCTAACCAGAAACAAAATGAACAGACAATGTTTAACAGCACATGTACTGAAGACCTGCTCACAGATCACTCTGAAATTAATTGAAAAACATACTTTTCCTATTAAGAGTTCGGAATTTAAATATTGCAAAACCTATAAATATTCAGCTTTCAGAGTGGTAGTCATTTAAGTCTGTATCAGCAAAAACAACAAGGAGTCCTTGTGGCACCTTAGAGACTAACAAATTTATTTGGGCATAAGCTTTCGTGGGCTAAAACCCACTTCATCAGATGCATGGAGTGAAAAATACAGTAAGCAGTATATATATATACACACACAGCACATGAAAAGATGGGAGGTCAGTGCTAACGAGGCCAATTCAATTAAGGTGGATGTCGGCCATTCCACACAAAGATGGACTACAAGCCGTCAGGAACAGTATCCCCAATAATGTCACAGCAAACCTGGTGGCTGAACTTTGAGACTTTGTCCTCACCCACAACTATTTCAGATTTGGGGACAATTTATACCTTCAAGTCAGCAGCACTGCTATGGGTACCCGCATGGCCCCACAGTCAGGAGCGCCGCCAGCTTTTTTGCCGCCCTAGGCGGCGGAAGGTCCCACCCCCGAAATGCCGCCCCCGACAGAGGCGGCGGAAGGTCCCACCCCCAAAATACCGACGACGACCGGGGCGGCCGGCGCCCCCCAAATGTTAGCACCCAAGGCGACCACCTAGGTCGCCTAATGGGTTGCGCCGTCCCTGCCCACGGTATGCCAACATTTTTATGGCTGACTTAGAACAATGCTTCCTCAGCTCTCATCCCCTAGTGCCCCTACTCTACTTGCGCTACATTGATGACATCTTCATCATCTGGACCCATGGGAAGGAGGCTCTTGAGGAATTCCACCAGGATTTCAACAATTTCCACCCCACCATCAACCTCAGCCTGGACCAATCCACACAAGAGATCCACTTCCTGGACACTACAGTGCAAATAAGCGATGGTCACATAAACACCACCCTATACCAGAAACCTACTGACCACTATACTTACCTACATGCCTCCAGCTTTCATCCAGACCACATCACACGATCCATTGTCTACAGCCAAGCTCTAAGATATAACCGCATTTGCTCCAATCCCTCAGACAGACACGAACACCTACAGGATCTCTATCAAGCATTCTTACAACTACAATACCCACCTGGTGAAGTGAAGAAACAGATGGACAGAGCCAGAAGAGTACCCAGAAGTCACCTACTACAGGACAGGCCCAACAAAGAAAGTAACAGAACGCCCCCTACAGCCCCCAACTAAAACCTCTCCAGTGCATCATCAAGGATCTACAACCTATCCTGAAGGATGATCCTTCACTCTCACAGATCTTGGGAGACAGGCCAGTCCTCACTTACAGACAGCACCCCAACCTGAAGCAAATACTCACCAGCAACTACACACCACACAACAAAACCCCAGGAACAAATCCCTGCAACAAACCCCGTTACCAACTCTGTCCGCATATCTATTCAAGGGACACCATCATAGGACCTAACCACATAAGCCACACCATCAGGGACTCATTCACTTGCACATCTACCAATGTGATATATGCCATCATGTGCCAGCAATGCCCCTCTGCCATGTACATTGGCCAAACCGGACAGTCTCTACACAAAAGAATAAATGGACACAAAGCAGACATCAAGAATTGTAACATTCAAAAAACAGGAGGAGAGCACTTCAATCTCCCTGGACACTCAATAACAGACTTAAAAGTGGCAATTCTTCAAAAAAAACCTTCAAAAACAGACTTCAATGAGAAACTGCAGAACTGGAATTAATTTGTAAACTGGATACCCTCAAATTAGGCCTGAATAAAAACTGGTAGTGGATGGGTCACTACAAAAAGCAATTTTCCCTCTGCTGATACTCACACCTTCTTGCACCTGTTGGAAATGGCTGACGTCCACCTTGATTGCATTTGCCTCATTAGCACTACAAAAGTAATTTTCCCTCTCTTGATATTCACCCCTTCTTGTCAACTGTTGAGAATAGGCCACTTCCACCTTAATTGAATTGGCCTCGTTAGCACTGACCCCCCAACTTGGTAAGGCAACTCCCATCTTTTCATGTGCTGTATATATATATATACTGCTTACTGTATTTTTCACTCCATGCATCTGATGAAGTGGGTTTTAGCCCACGAAAGCTTATGCCCAAATAAATTTGTTAGTCTCTAAGGTGCCACAAGGACTTCTCGTTGTTTTTGTAAATATTCAGTACACTTTGTTAAAATAACACTGCACTATTAAAATAAATAGCTCTTGAGATCAATTATGTTCTCTTGTATACCCCTAGAGATCTGAAGAAGCTCTGTTGAAATTAATGGAGTTATCCCTGTGCATCAGAGAATTTGTCCCTTTAGTCCCCTTGTCCCTTGAAGGAAACTTGTGAATGATACCACCAGAGCTGTCCATGTAACAGAGTAGTGAGCCATGGCAAGCCTAGAGCTCATGCTGATATAGAGACATTTGGGGACCAAACAGAATCAAAACAGCCATTGCCATCATTGTTGGTTGCTAACCTGGAATCAGTTGCCGTAATACTATTGAATGTTAGAGCGTCACTATTCCTCCTTTCTTCATTAAGCATAGACCAACAGCAAGAGTCCAGAGGAACTAAAAAATGTGCAGTTGTTAGCAGGCACATCCTCTTTCTATCAAATTACAGGTAAATCAAGGGTTCCCACTTGCAGCGGGGGAAGTAAAAACTAAAGCTTTGCAGAGGATGGAAATTCTGTTGCACAAATGATTTTAAGATTTCAATATCTGGCTTCATTTTGAATTGGAACAAAACTTAAAATTTTGAAATCTCCACAAAGAAATATTTGTTTAAAATCTATCATTTTGGATTAATCAAAACATTTTGTTTCAATTTTGTATTTTTAATTATATTAAATATACTACATTACATTAAGCAAAAAATTCAAAATGAAAGTTGTTTCAAAATTTAAAAAAATAAAAATGTTTCGACATTGTCAAAACTTTTTTTCTTTGTTTTCGAAGAAAGTAAATTTTGGCAAAACTGACATGATTTTGTGAGGTGTTTTGATTTCAATGAAACTGCATCTTCCTATGGAAAATGGTTCCCTCAAAGTTTTTCCCGACAGGCTCTATTAGAAATGTTTCATGACTCAGGGCTAAATTTTAGTTTACTACGAGCCCTAAAAAAGGCCTGGCATGCTGTTATGGGTGCCCCAGCAGCAGCCCTGGAACCAGATTGTGACTTTCAAAGTCACTACCTGCCTCCCAGCCCCCTCTACCCTAAGCTCCAGAGAGGAAATAATGGTCCCTAATCTTATACCAGGGCAGATTACTTCCCCCCCAGCGCAGCGCAGGCTGGAGGGATAGAAGTGGAGTCAAGTCTCCACCTGCTCCCTGGCCAACCCACTTGAGTTTGAAGATGAGTAGCAGCTCTCCAGAAACTGTCTCCTCCCAAGTAGCTTACAGACCAGAGCCTAGGTTTTGTACCCCTTTACTACCTTGTGTAGGAGTGTCAGAGCCACAATCTGGCCCTCAACGTTGTTGTTTCGGTATGTCAGGAGGGAGAAGAGAGTGAAAGCAGCGGTGCATTCAACAAGTAAAAATAGAGAATTGTTACACCTAGTTCCAGGAGATATGAACAAATTCTTCTACAGCCATCATTGGTGGGGATCTCCCTCTTTCAATTAAAAAAAAAGAACCTGGGTAACTGGAAAATCCAAAATGCAATACCAGATATGCGCTACTACATGTGCTGTTGCTGATCCAAAACTAACACACAGCATGTGCTAATTTTACCTAAGGTGGGCTGGGAGAGGGAATCCATTCCTCTGTTTAGTTTTACCTACACTTAATTTAAAATTTACACTGGGTCATGCACACACACTTAACTCTTTCTTTTTTTCAATGTAAAAAAAGATAGCTGTATTTATCCATGTCATTATGTTTCTCTCTAATCAAAATCTGTAGGGGAAAAAGTGTTTTCAGCACAAGGAATCTCAACCACATTTTAAAGCCATTTCCAGGAAAACATCCAGTTTCTGTATATGCATTTTAACTTCACTTTAACTTAATGAATTGAGATTCACCTCAGACAATCCTTCCCTCAGCTGTCATGTATTCCTGGTTCTCTTCCCTTCAGCTCATTTTAATGCTTTGAGTAGCACCGTTTCTGTAGCGAAGATCCCTCGTGACATGCTGATTTTCTGACTGACAGGCAGCACACGCACATGAAGCAGAATGTCAAAGAACATGACATGATAAAACCAAACATAGTTTAATATAGTTATGATAATGCCAAACTACTTAAAATTCTCTGTACCTTTGACAGACTAGCCTTGTACGTCTTTCAAAGCTGTGTATCTGTCTGAGAAAAGCCAGTTTCTCTGGGCCTTGAAATTGATAAAAATGTGATAAATAACTGTTTGCATTTTGGTCCAGGTTTAAACTCATTCTCAATATATAGCTTTTTTGACTGATTAGAGTCAAGGGTATATTCTGATTTTTTTAAACTTTTACAAGAATGTATCTTATATTTGACTGCATATCTAATGTTGTTTGAAGGCTACCTATCCCTGAGTAAAGCTGGTTAAAATAGTATGAAAGTTTTCAGAGGTAAAGGCACCATGCTGTGTTTTCTTATAATTCATGGAGACACATTTGTAAACAAACCATTGAAAATGTTTGCAGTCCCCAAAATTCAGGTTTTATATAAATTATTAAATTTAAAAAAAATGTAAAAAAAAGTATGCTATTTATTTATCTGATAATCATTATCTTCCTGTTTTAGATGTTTCAGTCATTGTATGTACCTTCCCTAGTAGGGAGGGGGATGCTAATGTACTTTGTCCGTTATCAGCCTTTGTAGCCACCCCTCTGGGGAGATACACATATTCTAGTTGAAACTGGATTCTCCAGAGACTAACAGATAAAAAAATATTTTGGATAAATGCTTGTGGTTTAACCTACATTAGGGCCTTCTTCCTGTTCCAGCAAATGGACAAGACCACTGATCCAAAGAAGGCCCCAAACCTTCTGAGAGGATTGGAAGGATTTGGCCTACTGAGGTCCCATAAGACTGTGTGCTTGTTCTGAGCTGAAGCTGTCATGAACTTGTAATCACACAGATGCCCCTAGTTTGGGGCATTAAAAGACTGCACTTGCCAGAGCCCATGTGAGAGCTGGAATGAATTCTGGTAAACTTATTAGCACATGTGCAGGCAGGGCCGGCGCTCCCATTAGGCGACCTAGGCGGTCGCCTAGGGCGCTGCTATTTTGGGGGCGCCTGCGCCCCCGCCGCCCGTAGAAATTTGGGGGCGGGGCCTTCCGCCGCCGCTGTTGGGGGCGGGATTTCGGGGGCGGGACCTGCCGCCGCCTAGGGCGCTGGCAAAGCTGGCGCCGCTACTGTGTGCAGGTTCTTTTATTGTTTTTAATATGTTTTCTCTGTTATGGTTTTATCTTAAGAATAAAGTCGAAAGAGCTGTGTGGTAACAGATCTGTAGCAATCACTCTGTTATCAGTCTCTGAAGGAAAAGCAAGCAGATATGCTAGGGTAACCTGTCTACGTTGGGAATGACACAGTGAAAGGAAGGGAACTGTTCAACCTGGGAATACCCCTGTCAAAAGGGAGAAAGATGCAGGTGTCTACCCAAGAGAAGCAACAGCTGGGGAGCTGAAAATCAAGTATGAGTGCCCTTGCTGAACCAGGGAGCGGAAATACAGGTGCAGTTGCCCTGAACCCTGACACTGATGTTATGTCCTCTTTCATGGCACCTCTTACACTTTGAATTGCCATTCAGTTATGGCCAGATTGTGTGCCTGGTTCTTGTGTGCATGCACAAGGGGAGGGCAGTTGATCCGGTCAGAGAATGTTTTTTATTCTTGTGGAAAATTTTGACTTTTTAATCTAAAACCCCAAAACTGAAAACTTTTGGCCAAAAATTGAAAACTTTAATCCAAAACCCAAAAATTTCCACCAGGAAAATAGAAAGCAAATATTTTTCTCTGGTTGGGTCAAACCAAATTGAAATATTTCAGCTGATTGAACCAAATCAAAACATTTCATTTTGGGGCAGTTCAACATTCAACTGCATCCACCTGCACTGCAATGGTGTCCCACCGGAGGAGTGGTTTGTGTGCTTCATGCTCCCAGACCAGGCTTCCTGGATGCATCATGGTATGACATTTCCCAAGATGCATCACAGTATCCCCCTAGGAGACCTATCATGGTGCATCATGGGAGTCACATGGCTATAGGGCATCCTTGGAGACATAGTTCAGCCAAGGACTGGAGACCATAGAGGAAGAGGGAGCATGCGGCACCCAAACTGCAACTCCCTGAAGTACTGTGGCAGTTCAGGAGGTCATGGTTTTATTGCTGAACTGACCCAAGATTAAATACTCAATTTGAAAATGTCAACGCATTTCACTTCCATCAAAAATGGGGGGGGAAATGAAGTTTCAACATTTCTGAACTAAAGTTTCTGTTTTCAGTCAAAAAAATAAAATGGGGCATTTGTGGGGTTTTTTTTGAAAAAAGTCAAAATTTTCCTTAGAAAGCGGACACTCTTTGCCAAAAATTCAGTCCAAAAGTTTCCACTGAAAAACAGTTTTGACAGAAAATGTTCAACCATACATAGAGGGCAGTTTGCAGAGATGGCCAGATATGCTCTTTCACTCTAGCCCAAAACCTTGGGCTTATCTATGATTTATATATCTCATTTGCACCCCATGCCCAGACAGTGTTCAAATCTTGATGCTTCTTCCTCCAAAACATTTCTAAGATCTAATATTTTCTTCAAAAAGGCCTACACCTAGCCACTCACTGCATGGCACTTTCTAAAGCCAGACCTTAATGACATTTATTACTACATAATGTCTTAATCTGATAAATAAGAGTAGTGCTTAATTTCTTTGGCATCCAAACATCAAAGACTTCTAGACTTGATAACAAACTCTACATACATAATAGTAAAATTATAAAACAAAGATATGTATTATATATATACCAGAGCAGGAGTAAAATTAAAATCCTTGAGATTTCAATATCTGCACAGAGGATAAAATGCACATCTTCCAGTAACAAACAATGAAAAAGTCATGTCTAACGCTCTTCGCACTGCACTGAAGAGTTTTGGGAGTTAGGGGGGGATTGTTTGTTTTTGGTTTGGTTTTTGCTGGGTTTTGGTTGAGTTGGGTTTTTTTGGAGTGGGGATTCCTTCATCTATCACTATTCTTTAATTTCTATTTTGGGATCGACTAGTTCTGAAAATATTAAGAGAAGTCAAAATACCTCAGCATTGTGCCAGGTTGCATATTGTGCTAGCTATATAATAGGAACCTTTAAGATACAAAATAGAATGACTGAGACAAAAAGTTCCTTTATGAATTCACTGACAATTTCAATCTGCCTTTGGATCAACTGGAGACCCAGTTCAGCAAGAGGAAACCTGCTGTTTCAAAAAGCTGGCAAAGGTTAAAGAAGTTCAGCTGAAACTGCAGCATTCTGAATTTACTAGGGTTATTCTTGACGTGCCTTTAATGTGTTGTGTTCATGTTTGCTCTTTCTTGCAATCTGAGTTACATAAATTGCTATGCAAGCACAAAATAATGTTTTCAAATAGACTCATTGGCCCATTTATCTATAGCACTATAATCTGCCAGAAGATCGGAAAAAAACTTTATTAAGCTGTGAATGTCAGCTCCCTGGGGCATACATGGTGTCATCAACTCAGTACGAGCTTTGCTGACTCATACAAACATCTACACTTGGAAACATTAATTTTCTTAGAGCTACAGTACATTATGTGCTGAAAGGGGATAAGAAGGAAGCAAAGTCATCTAGAAAATATAGTCTAAATTTATATTCCTTGTGTGGAAAAGATTAATTTAACTGGCAGGAGAGATAGTGTGCAACAAACCAATAATGTTATAAAATTATAAAATTAGAGAGAGAGGCTATAACTCATTTCACAGCAGTTATTCTTATTATTGTTTTCTTTCCCTGTGCTCTATCACTACAGCAGTAATGGTGTTAGGCTGAAATTATTAAGTAGCTTCTTGTTAAAGTGCAAATGATAATGAGTGATGGTTGAACCTCAAAATTTCACATCTGGCTGAACCTCTGAACCTTTTGAAGCGATCAGCCATCGGCCTTAAGTTAGTTCAGTGTTCTCATCCTCCACGTGAATGGGCCTGTTTGAGATGGTGGATGGCAAACTATCTCATCCCTGATTTACTGCTCTCCACCTCTAATGACAGGTATTAGCATCCTGTGCCCCAGCATATCTCATGTGCTTCTGAAGGCCCAGAACATCAGCCCACAAATTCAAGGGAACTGTTGCAGCAAATCCTAGCAAAGAGATAAGTGGCTCCCACCCCTTAACTGGTGTCTCCTTATTTCCTTCTTTCAAGGCAATAGAGACATTTCTCCCTTCACTGGCACAAGACACCAGAGGTAGGCAAAGTGGGTTCCATGGACATCCCCACTCTTCCTCCTGAAAATGGCTTGAAGTGAGAAGCAAATGAAGGCACAGCGGAGGAGACCAGGGACGTGAGACTAAATGAACTGATCAGAAAAAATAGATTTAGTCTTGGAAAGAGCTTTAAAAATCAGCATTTTTAGGGTAAGGGAATTATCCCATGATAAATAATTCTTCTGTGTCATTAAGGTCTTTCTACTAGAATGGACAATATTTTAATTCTTTCTGTGGGAGAGAGGAAATACTGGATTTCATATAAAGGGGTGGATTTATGGACTTAGCATGTGAATCTCCTTACTGATGCTCTTTTGTGACGGTTCTTTATCTTTGACATTTAATTTGAATAAATTCTGAATAGAAAGCATTTGAATCACATACCTGATCTCTCATTATACAGGAACATAACCATAGGCCTGATCCTGTACCTACTGAAAACTGTGTGTGAGTGATGCTCCTGACTTCCTGGGGTGCAGGCTCAGGCCCAGTGTTGGCCACTTGTTATAGTACTGTGGCCTTGTTTATGTTAAAAATTTAACTTTGTTAACACCCTCAAGGGGATTACTGATGGGATACGGATCCTCTTCTCTTTGGAGGGCACTAGATCAAATTTAGTCCAGGTCAGCAGTTAGTTCTCAGAATTATGTCAGCTAAGTTGGTGGGCTTTGGCCATTTGAATTGGCATCCTGTCAGTGTCAATAAAGAGGCTACACCTTTACGAGGTATGAAGCTCAAACTACCTCCTCACTTGCATTCAGGTTTTGTTTCTATCAGTTGAACAATCTCCTACCTTTTATATTTCCCATGTTCACTCTTTAATATATTTTAGGAGCCTTCTGATTATAATGATATAAAAATGCTGCTCTTCTCTCACTAAGAACAATAAAACAGATGTTCTGAAACAGTTATTCTTCGTGAAGCTCCTGATGACAGCGGAACTGGAAAACTGACTTGCACATATATGCCATTTAAAAGAGCATTTTAACAAGAAACAGCATAAATAATTAACCTTTGACAGTTTTAAATACCTATAAAACTGGTTAAATCTAATTTAAAATATTATCTAAAGGAAGAGGTCTCAGTACAACAGAAGATATTAAATAAAGTGGCACAAATCAATGAAAATGGTGTTTAAACTTAACAGCTGTAAATAATATGTTTAAAGGATCCTGCCAGGCTGTCAGTAAACTACAGCAGTTTGTATTCCAAGCAAGTAAAAGTAAAATCCTAGACATTGTTAAAAACATCTTTGTGATTTGCTCTTATGGACTAGACAGCTTTAATCCTATTTGAGGCTGTCTCACTATAAAGAAGGCCTATTATAGTAAATTACGTGTAAGGTCTTCATTCATTTTAATTTCACCTGGTGTTTGAAAATACATACACTAAGGAAAGTCTTAAAGCTGTATGAAAGTTCCAGTTTTTGCATTAAATCAAAAATCATGTTCGTTTTGTAAACTTCACCATTGCACATGTGCAAAATACTATGCCTACTCCTGATGAGTACATCAGTAACAATATGAGTACCATTCCCCAAAAACTTCTGCAGGACAGTGGTGTCATTTCCACTCTTTATTCCCCAACCCAAGTGGCTTGTTAAGGGTGCAATTCACACCTGCAGAGAGGGCCAGCACAAGTCCAATGCACCACTTAAGTCATCAAAATCCTGGTTAAATGATACTGCATAGTGCATAGGTCTTGCAACCTACCTCTGAACATGGGTGAATTTCATCCATGGGATAGAATTCTATCACCTTACGGTAATACCTTATTGTATGAGAAGTCCCATTTCAAAATGTAATAAGGTTCTGTACTACGCACTGCGAATAAGAGGGGCAAAAACTGAATATTTGATAGTTATGTAATTCCCTGGTAGGATGACTCACTAGCAGTATATCAAACAGGAAATTCTAGTGCATTGTTCAGCAACCACCAGCAAACAGTGGTGCAGACTACCACTTTGATGAACATGTTTTAAAACAAGGTCCATGGACTGAGCATCTTTCACAAATCCATCCCTCTGATCCCCTCATTTTTCTTTCAAAATCCTTCATCAAGGATAATTATCCTATTTTCAACCAAGTCCCCTAATGTAGGACATGTGGCCAAATTCCTCTCTCTGTTACCCTGGTATAAATCTAGAGTTACTTCAGATTTATGCCAGTGTAGCTGAAAGCAGAATTTGGCCTAGAGAGCCTCCATACTTAGTCTCAAATGTAAAATAACCCAACAATTATATAATAGCTATTTTAAAGCATAAAGACAAACTTCAGGCAGTGTGTTGCCAGCCTACGAAATTCGCTACTGCAGGAGATCATAGTCCAATACTGGACTTTGAAAGAGGTCAGATAATTTCCTGATCCATAATAAAAATTTTACTTTGTTCTACTAAAATGGAGTACTCTGACTTCATGCTTTTGAGCAACAGCTAAATCCACAGAAATAAGAAAACAAATTTTTCCGATATGGGAAACCTTTGCACAACTGGCAAGCTATATTATGGTAGTTTTTTGCCTTCCTCTGAAACATCAAGGCAAAACAACTGCTGGAGGCAGGATAATGGACCTAATCCAGTCTGATGGAGAAGATTATATGTTCACATTCAGTGATGTTTAACAAACCAAACTGTGAATTTATAATCAATTAAATTGGTACCTTGCTAACCGACAAACATAATCAATTATTATTTGTAATAATAATAGTACAGTAGAACCTAGAGGCTCCAATCAAAACTGGGGACCCATTCTGCTAGGAACTATATGTATACATAATAAGAGACAGTCCCCGCCAAGAAGTCCTAACATTCTAAGTAGACAAGAGAAACAAAGATGAGATGGGAAACTGAGGCACACAGAGATAGAGAGACTTGCTCCTGGTCAGACAGCAGGTAATGAAATGCAGGTCACCTGACTTCTAGTTCAGTGCATTAGAACACTGGACTACTTGGGCAAACAATTCATTCCCTACCCATAGTGAGTAAAATATAACACCCAACGTAAGATACCAAGGGTTTACACAAGGGTGTACACATAGCTAGCGCCTCGGTCCCTACCACAAATGAACTTTATTGTTATTTTCATTTCCATTTTTAACAATTCACATCCCTTACTCCCTTCTTCATCAGCATTTGGCATCCTTCTTCCAAGATCATTCCAGAGCCTGCTCATGGGGCAATTAGACCGGTGTCTGTTTGAAAATTCTAGCCAACAATTTATTTTCTTTCCCTAGCAGGTCCTTTGCAATTCATTTGATCTCCTACTTTGTAATTCGGCATGGTGTACCTGCTATATCTCCTGTCTTGGATGTTGCTATAGTCAACATGTTTCAATCAGGGGTATGTGATGGGTTTTCCCCAGGGTGCCACCTGGAACTGGGGTACACTGAGCCCTCTGACTCACCAGCCTGGGTTCCTTCTCACACTGTGCTGCTGTGACAAGCTGCAGACCCACTCCCGGTCCTACACTTCCTCCAGCATTCACACGTGCAGGGATATATGCAGGCTCTCTGACCAGCCACTGCATGAACCAACAATAGAGAGGCTCCAGCCAAAATAACCACCAGCGTCCCAGTCTAGGACCCCAGAGATGTACCATCCTGCCCTGGTCAAAACCCCAACCAGTATGAATTTATTATCCAGTCCACCTCCCCCTTAATGTGGAGAGGAAATGCAAAAGCCTTGGCTAGACCAAGCTGAGATTTTTCCTCAGACACTTCACTTAAAGGCACACTGGATTTAATTTAAAACATAAAACAGGTTTATTAACTACAAAAGATAGATTTTTAAGTGATTATAAGTGATAGTAAATAGAACAAAGCAGATTACCTAGTAAATAAACAAAAACACAAACTAAGAATAACATACTAAATAGATTGGATATGAATTAGCAGTTTCTCACCCTGAGAGATGGTACAAGCAGGCTTGCAAATTCTTCAGGGACAAGCTGCACTTGCTTTACAGCTTGGAATCGCCAGGTCTTTCATACACAGGCTAGCCTGGGTCCAGCACTTCCCTCAGTTCAATCTTTGTTCTGCAGGTGTTTCCAGGAGTCTTCTTGTGTGGGGAGTGAAGAACAGGTGATGTCACTCCCTGCCTTATATAGCTTTAGCATATGGCGGGAACCCTTTGTTCTAAAACCCGTTCCCAGACCAGTGTGTGGGATAATACAGACACCCCAAAATGGAATGCAAAAGCATGTGACCTAGTCACATGCCCTTGCAGAGTCATAGCAGCCATTACTTATTGGCTGTCTGGAGCGTTCTCAGGAAGGCTCACCAGGTGGGAGATAAGTTCCTAAGCCCTATTGTTTTCCCATAATGGCTCATTACCCTGAATAGGCCCTTCCCAACCAGCTATCTAGACTGAAAGCATCTTGCCTAGCAGGCGTCACCCAGGTGTAACTACATTTGAAATACAGCTACATAGCCAATATTCCTAACTTTATATACAAAAATGATACATGCATACTTGTGCTGGGGCGTCTGCCTCACACTGGCCCATAAGAGGTAAAGCAATCCTTTGGAGGCTGTGCAGGAGGCAGCCAATCAGGACCGGGCTGTGCCATATAAGAAGGGCTGCTGGGCAGAGCAGCTTCAGTTACTCCCTGGAGCTCAAGGAGGGAGAACTGGCTGCCTCGCAGAAGGAAGGAAGATAACACCTGGGACAGAGCAGTGCTGGGCAGGATCAGGGGAATGGAATTGAGCTCCTGGCTGCCTAGTGACAGACTGAGACCCTGAGACAAGGGCAGAGAAGGTGCTAGGGCTGCGGGGAAGTGGCCCAGGGAAATAGACTGCAGGGTTGGAGGGGACGCAGCATGTGGCTTCCAACTATAGGGTCCCTGGGCTGGGATCCAGAGTAGTGGGTGGGCCTGGGTCCCCCGCTTTTGCTGCCACTTGCCACTGAAGAGGAAGTGGCTGGACAGTGGATGGCCGGTCCCCCAGAAGGGAGGAGAACTGAGTGGGGCACAGCTGGAGGGCTGTGTCTGGAAGAGGATGCCACAGTCCTGAGAGTGACATGGGTCCTGGAGCAGAAGTGACAGAGGTGAGATGTCACCAGAGGAAGGCGCACTGGCGAACTAAGCTAATTCCCCAGACAGCCAGAAGGAGGTGCCGCAGTGGTGAGTCATGCCCTGTTACACATACAAATAGGATAATCATATTCAGCAAGTCATAACTTTTCCAATGACACCTCACATGATCCATCTTCTACAAAATGCATCATAATTATGCCAAAATCATATCATAATATCACTATGAAGAATATGGGGTGCAGTGTCACAGGGTACTGTTAGAAAGCTTTTCCAGTGTAATCAGAAATATAGGTGATCATAAAAAATGAGTAGCATCTTGATCTGGAATAGTAGAAATAAACTTTAGCAATGAAAATTAACAATGTATCAGTTTACTGCCTTATGGTCCATTGCATATTGAATTAGTCCAATTGTCTCTTGGATGGAATCATAAAGACTTGCAATAGAAAAATAATTTGAGAGCTCTATTTGTTTGTGATTTTTTTTCAGTATCAAGAGAGTAATCAAACTCATGGTTTTTAAAACCATCCTTCAGAAAGAAGTACTGAGCTGAACCGATCATTCACTCGGTAGGATATGTTAAGTGAATAGGAGGATAGCAAAGAAATTATGTACAGTTTTTCAAGGTGAAAGAAAATCCTTGTCAAATCCCAACAGTGAAAGAAAGTGAGAATGTGTGATTAATAGCACTGTTGAAAGTAACAAAATAAACTATGAAAGCTAAACACTCTTAACGTTGTACAGAAAGCATATGAAAATGAAGAGTATTAAATTAGTGTGCATTTAGTGGCTGGGTACATTTCTGAAGCGCTGAAATGGTTATGGAATGTATGCAGACGTACTTTAATACTAACTGAAAATTGGGTTTATATCATCAGACTATACAAATATCAATTTATGACGAGCTATACTATTATGGTCACCACTTTTACAAGATTATGATAAATTTTGTATAAAGTATGCCTTGTGAGATATCATTTGAAAACTCATAATCTGATTAATATTGTTGTTCTGGTAAAATGTGTGTATCAACATTGTATGAGAAGTTATTAGATTCTACTATGTATCATTTTATCACATGGTTAAGACAAGCAGGTCCAAACTAGTTTTTCGGAGACAAACAGGTGCTAAAGGGTATCACTGGCTTAAGCAGCCATTCTTCAGCACCAGGAAGGTGTAAACAATAAATTTAACATTTCAGCTCAGAGATGTTTTATTCTTTAAAAAGTGGAAGTTAAATCCTAGTGAGGAAAATAGAAAGGAGCAGAAACACTGGCAAATGAAGTGTAAACATACAATTAGGAAGAATTTAAGGAACAGTTAGCCAAAGACTCAAAAAGTAATAGCAAATGTTTTTAAGTACATCAGAAGCAGGAAGCCTGCTAAACAACCAGTGGGGCCACTGGACAATCGAGGTGCTAAAGGAGCACTTAAGGAAGATACGGCCATTACAGAGAAACTAAATGAATTCTTTGCATCGGTCTTCACGGCTGAGGATGTGAGGGAGATTCCCAAACCTGAGCCATTCTTTTTAGGTGACAGATCTGAGGAACTGTCCCAGATTGAGGTATTGTTAGAGGAGGTTTTGGAACAAAGTGATACATTAAACAGCAATAAGTCACCAGGACCAGATGGTATTCACCCAAGAGTTCTGAAGAAACTCAAGTGTGAAATTGCATAACTACTAACTGTAATCTGTAAACTAGCATTTAAATAAGCTTCTGTACCAGATGACTGGAGGATAGCTAATGTGATGCCAATTTTTAAAAAGGGCTACAGAGGTGATCCTGGCAATTACAGGCCTGTAAGCCTGACTTCAGTACCGGGCAAACTAGTTGAAAATATAATAAAGAACAATATTGTCAGACATATAGATGAACATAATTTGTTGAAGAGTCAACATGGTTTTAGTAAAGTGAAATCATGCCTCACCACTCTACTAGAATTCTTTGAGGGGATCAACAAGCATGTGGACCAAGGGGATATAGTGTACTTAGATTTTCAGAAAGCTTTTGACAAGGTCCCTCACCAAAGGCTCTTAAGCAAAGTAAGCTGCCACGGGATAAGAGGGAAGGTGCTCTCGTGGATTGGTAACTGGTTAAAAGATAGGAAACAAAGGGTAGGTATAAATGGTCCGTTCTCAGAATGAAGAGAGATAAATAGTGGTGTCCCCCAGGGGTCTGTGCTGGGACCAGTCCTATTCAACATATTCATAAATGATCTGGAAAAAAGGGGTAAACAGTGAGGCGGCAAAAATTGCAGATGATACAAAATTACTAAAGATAGTTAAGACCCAGGCAGACTGTGAAGAGCTACAAAAGGATCTCTCAAAACTGGGTGACTGGGCAACAAAATGGCAGATGAAATTTAATGTTGATAAATGCAAATAATGCACATTGGAAAACATAATCCCAACTATACATATAAAATGATGGGGTCTAAATTAGCTGTTACCACTCAAAAAAGAGGTCTTGGAGTCCTTGTGGATAGTTCTCTGAAAACATCCACTCAATGTGCAGCGGCAGTCAAAAAAGCGAACAGAATGCTGGGAATAATTAAGAAAGGGATAGATAATAGGACAGAAAATATCATGTTGCCTCTATATACATCAATGGCATGCCCACATACTGAATATTGTGTGTAGGTGTGGTCTCCCCATCTCAAAAAATTGGAATTGGAAAAGGTTCAGAAAAGGGCAACAAAAATTATTAGGGGTATGGAACGGCTTCCGTATAAGGAGAGATTGATAAGACTGGGACTTTTCAGCTTGGAGACAGCTAAGGGGAGATATGATTGAGGTCTATAAAATCATGACTGGTGTAGAGAAAGTAGAAAAGGAAGTGTTGTTTACTACTTCTCATAACCCAAGAATTAGGGGTCACCAAATGAAATTAATAGGCAGCAGGTTTAAAACAAATAAAAGGAAGTATTTTTTCACACAACGCACAGTCAACCTGTGGAATTCCTTGCCAGAGGGTGTTGTGAAGGCCAAGACCATAACAGGGTTAAAAAAGAACTAGATAAATTCATGGAAGATAGGTCCTTCAGTGGCTATTAGCCAGGATGGGCAGGAATGGTGTCCCTAGCTTCTGTTTGCCAGAAGCTGGGAATGAGCGACAGGGGATGGATCACTCTTCAGCCCATTCTTATGTTCTTATGATTTAGTCCTCACGTACATGGCGGGGTAATCCTCAAAGAGGAGAAAGGGATATAAGTATACAAAACAGTGGCCTCCACTCCCCCCACCATCTCTGCTCATGACATCAATGAACACTTAAAGGACTCTTAACAGGGGGAAGGGTCCCTGACTGAAAAAGAAATCCAGCTTGTGAACGGTTGCACTTTTGGTGAGAGACATTTTTGCTTTTAAGTTCATGTAGGTATTAGCTTGTGTTTTTATCTTTTTTTTTCTTTTGTAACCAATTCTGACTTGTATGCCTTATCACTTGTAATCACTTACATTGAATAACATTTATTAGATAGATTTTATTTTATTCTTTTATCCAATCCAGTGTGTTTGGATTGCAGTGTTGTGGAACTTCTACTTGAGAATACAAGGATAGTGCATAATCATTTCCCAGTATTGGAATGATGGACTATGTGAGTTTGCACTGTCCAGGAGAATACTGAATGGTGCAAGATGCACATTTCTGGGGAACAAGGCTGGGACTAAGAATTTGCGGGTGTCACCCTGTATGTACTTCATGAAGAGCTGGGAGAGCATTCATGTATTTAGCTAGAAGTGAATTTGCATGCTGAAGGCTGCGTGAGAAGACCAGGAGTGGCTGTTCTAGCAGTAAAGCAACGTAAAAGGCACCCCAGGCTATAGCGTTCAGGAGACACCACTGTTCAACCATCCAGATTGTACCCTGGGGAATGTCACACCACTATCTCCCTTTTCATTCCTACCTGTACAAATAAATCCCCTTGTCTTATTCCAGGGCTACTGAGGAATGGTTAATCCATATTGTTCAAATTTCTCCTTTATGAGAATGAGCAGTGCTGACTTCAGGTTCTTGAAGGAAACAGTATTTAGTGTAAAACACACACACAACTCTAACCCTAAATGCACATTTTCAGTATGACGAGGTAAGTGAAGTAATATCTTATTCAGGGCCGGCTCTACGTTTTTTGCCGCCCCATGCAAAAAAAAAATGTTGCTGCCCCCCTCCCCTTTTTGGGGGGGACCGGTGGCTTTTAAACGTTTTCACTTTGCAATTTTTTTTGTTTTGTTTTGACCAGCTAGACTGTAGCAGCTCATTCAGAGTTGTTATGGTCTGTCATGTCAATGAGGATTTAAGGATTCTCAAGTCCACATATCTCCCAGCTGCAGAGCAATGTGAACTACATTTGCCTGCTAAAAATCCTTACACTGTTCTCCCTGGGGGGGGGAAAAAGATGCACATATGCAAGGAGCTGCATTGCTAAAATGCAACCTCAGTGAGAACAGAAATCAAACAGCGCTAAACCACTGGGTCACCCGATGGACTAATCAATGAACCATTTGTACTGGAGTGGGGGGTCAGGGAAGGGGGAAATTGGGGGCCAAAGTCTAGTAGTTGCTCAATCAAAACTCTCAGTAACTTCAGGCTGGGGGCCTGAGCACCTAGGCACCCACGCCCCAGCCTGGTAGTTGGAGGAGCAGGTGCCAGCCCGTCCCCTGCTTTTCAAAGCCGCTCTCCCCACCAAGCCGGGGGGGCGCTTAAAACTGCTGCCGGGAGCGGGTCCCAAGTTTGTGTATTTCCCAATTGCACCCGCCCCGCCCGCAGCGAGTCCCTCGAGGCCCAGGCCAGCGCCAGGTGCAGGGGCCACGTCCGTGGGTGTCCTGTCCCCCGCGGGTTCCGCCAGATGCAGCCGGCGCCACCCCATCCGCGCTGCCCCGAAGTCTCCGGAAAGTTTCCCTGCGCCACTCGCGAGCGGGACTTTCCCAAAGTCAGGGCGTGGCAGGGCGGCCCGTGCCCCACAGCGGCTGGCGCGCTGGGACCCCGGGGGCTGCCCGCTGGTGAACCCTCCCCGGGGCCACGCTGGGGGCGGACCTGCGTGAACTGACCTGGCCGAGCGGGAGCAGCGCCCCCTCCTCTGGCGGCGGCTCAGCGCATCCTCCCGCCACGGTGCCGGGCTCCCGCGTCTCCCGGGGCCGGCTGGTGGCTCCTTCTGGGCACTTCAGTGCCTCCCCTCTGGCAGGATGCAGGGAGCTGGCCTGGGAGAAGAAAAGTGGGACAATCAGCCCTGAGCTAGCAGGCGGCTGCCGCTCCCCGCCACCGACTCCTGTTGCCGCGCAGGAGGCTGGAATGCCACCCCTGGAAATGTGCCGCCCCAAGCACCTGCTTGCTTTGCTGGTGCCTAGAGCCGGCCCTGATCTTATTGGACCTACTTCTGTTGGTGAAAGTCAAGCTTTCAAGCTTACATAGTGCTCTTCTCTCTTCAGGTCATTTTCAGTGCATCAGTTAATTCACACTAGATATTTCTTTAAGAAGAGTACCACTTTCTCTTCTGGGAACAACAGAAAGACAAGTAACTAACTCCTAAAGTAAGGGTTTTTCTCCACGAGTGTCCTCTAAATTATTGATGCTGCCCAAAGAATCCCTTTCATTTTTCTTCTCGTAAATCACCTACTCCTACTTAAGACTGCACAAGTGGTCATCATCTGTCCAGCTCAAGATGTCTAAATGAAAGTCTCTTTGGATCACGTAAACACTGTTGCTTTTTTTCAGATGATGTTTGGTGAAGGAAGGTTGTGTGGAATTTTATCATATGGTCCTTAAGAAAATAGGTCAATGGAATCAAAAACAAGTAGGCTTGTCACACTGTGTAAAACATTTCACCTTGCTGAGTAAAATTAAACTGCATGTCATAACATGGAGACCATCAGGACTGTATTGCCTCACTCACATCATCCTGCATCACCAATTGAGTGAATGCCACTTGAAGAATACTTAGAGAAAATGGTAGGCATTTGCAAACATCTTAACAACAGGAGTACTCCAAAGATATCTACATCATTGCAATATACTCCTGAAACTGCCACCAATATTTTTAGCAATGATGGCAAGGGGAAAAATATAGTACAGATAAAAAAATTACATATCTGCAAGTAGAGACCCTGAAGTAGATATTCCTTCATTTTCAGGGAAGGGGTGTAAGTCATATACATTTTGTGTAGACAAATCATAGTCTGAACCTTAACTCCTTTCAATAAGCAGGAACCTGAAGAGAAAGCATATTCCTAACAATTATCTCTGCCCAGGGGCAAGACTTCTATTTCCCCAGAATAGAAGATGAGGTCGTTCTGAGAAACCCAGCTGGTAGTATTAATCAGCATTCCTCCAGGGCAGAGGCTGAATTTTCAGAGCCCACATAAGAGATATGAATGTGTACTGATGATACTGTACCATGTATTTAGAAATTATCTCACAAGAGGGGGATAGGATAGATCCTGGAGAAAAGCCACATTGCATATTCCTCATTGACACACGTGTCTATCACCACTAGTTGACTCCTATTATCTAGGTAGGACTCAAATCATTCTATAGAAGTAGTTCCAAACACACCTGCAATGTCTCCCAGTCACCAACTTAGTAACCCATCATCAATCTTTGGCTTTCCCTGAAACTGAACAATGTCAGTGCTCATCCCTGTCTATCGTGGTTGCTTAAAGCAAGTAGAATACCTGCGGTGCTATTACTTGTAGCTGTAAAGGTGCAAATCATATGGAGATCCACCTATGTTTCTTAATGAACCATTTCTTGACACTGGAATTCTTGCCCCACCACTACCCTCTCTTTTTCAGGGACAATGATTGGAAAACATTGTGCTGCTTGTTCAAATTTAATAATGATAATATTAATGACAAATATTTCTGATAATCTGTACAACTGGAATTATTTAATCAAAGATTATTAGTCAAAGATTAATACAGAATAATACAGTATACAGAAAGGAAAGCATACTTTACCAAGCCCTCTAACTGGTGAAGCAATAGAAGCTTGTCCACTACCAACTTAACTCCCCAAAACATTTCCCTTTTATAGGGTGTGGGACAAAGAAATTGTTGTGTGAGGCAGAGAAGCTACTTTCCCACAATTGATCTCACTATGTGTTCTGGTTTTGATATCTTAATTTACCTAATTATTTATGGGACTTCTTTTATAGTATCACAGTTTTCATGATTGATAAGTTAAAGAGATTTCTAATGCAGTCATTATTAGCAAGAACATCTGTGGCAACAAGCAATTCCTAGTAAGTTAAAAACATCTTTCAACGGGTCATTTAATAAATCACAGAAAACATCAATATGAACAATCTTGTTCATCAAAACACACACAGCTGTGGTAACAGGTGTCCTTTGTTAGTCACGAGGGGTCATTCTCTGGACATGTGGACACAATTCTCCCATAGGTCAACATGGTCAGAGTAAAAGACTATACACATTCCATTACTGATTACATATATTCTTTCATTTGATCACTCACTATGTTTCACCCTAAGTACAAATAACTGTTCTGTTTGATAGTTACAGAGCACTAGATTTGGAGATACAAAATACTTTGGTTTATACACCAAAATGATTTTAGTTTGCACACATACATGAAAGAATAGTAGGGGTTTTCATATTTACAAGCATTTGGCTATTCCAAATGGTGGATTCCCTCAGCTCAAAGGGGAAGTTGTCAGCATTCTGGTGTCATTTAAATTTTAACACAGAGCTTTCTATATCTTAATTCTGGTAACATTGTTGAATTCTGTCATTACTGACACGTAAGTCAATAGTTCTGTCATCTTGCTCTCCCTCCCTCACCAACACAACCTCACTTTCCACTGTTCAACATGCATCACATCTATTTTTCTCCCCCACCTCTTTTCTACTTTCCATCTCCATTTCCTGGTTTCTCCTTTCCAGTGCTCCCATTAACTCATCCCTTTCCCTCCATGTCCACATCTCCTCCTCAAACCCTCCACCATCCTCCCATCTGCCTACCTGAAAGAAAATTCAGAAATCTCTACTTTACTTTATAATTATTGACAAGACACAACAAAACCCAGATCCTAATAAAGCAGCCACATAATCTTATTGTACGGTAGGAAAGTAATTGAGAATACATTTTAGGAAACATTAATGAGTAGATGGATATTTCCATCTCTAATTTCTATGATGTTATTCTTATGCTTGAGATTGATTGCATGCATGCCAGTTATGTGGTAATTATGGAATATCATCTTGTTATGCTCTCCGTTTAGGCCAGCAATGTCAGTTTATCAAGGGACTCAGCTCACGGTGTACTTGACAGGAAAGCCGAAACCAGTTGCCTTATGGAGTAACACATTTTTTAAATGATGATGATCACAAAAAACTTTACAAACAGCCCACTTTACAATGAACCCTCACTCAATCCTCATGAGGAAGTATAAGGAGATGGAGAGCACACTTCACCCACCACTAAAATGCAGCCGCTTCTGAGGTTAAATGTTTTAACAGAACATTAGCAGCACTGAACTGAAAAGTTATTATTCTGGGTGATCATCTGACCTATATTTTCATAACCAGATGCTCAGCATAGATCCATTGACTTTACTTCAGACATGCCAATTTACATCAGCTGAAGATCTTATCCTAAATTGTCACTGGCTTTCCTGGTTGTCAATATCACAACAGAGGTTGTCAATGTAAGCATGATTTCTTTTGACTGAATTGCCGAGTAAATGATCATGGTTTATATAATTTATTGCTGCATGAGAAACTGCTGCTTAGGTTCACATAGTACAGGGGTAGGCAACCTATGGCACGCGTGCCGAAGGCGGCACACGAGCTGATTTTCAGCGGCACTCACACTGCCCGGGTCCTGGCCACTGGTCCGGGGGGGCTCTGCATTTTAATTTAATTTTAAATGAAGCTTCTTAAACATTTAAAAAATCTTATTTACTTGACATACAACAATAGTCTAGTTATATATTATAGACTTATAGAAAGAGACCTTCTAAAAATGTTAAAATGTATTACTGGCACGCAAAACCTTAAATTAGAGTGAATAAATGAAGACTCGGCACACCACTTCTGAAAGGTTGCCGACCCCTGACATAGTATGAAGCTCTCTCTTCAGTGAATCATTGCTAAGGTTTGGACTAACAAACATGCATATTGCAAAGAGTACGGTTCAGAAGTCTCCTTTCTTACCTCTTTTTCAAAAGTTCATCCCTTAAGGGGCTGATCCTGCAACACTGAAGTCAAAGGACACTTTGCTATTGCCTTCAGTGGGAGTTGGATTAGACCCTCGGTGTATTATAACTAGACTTGTCAGAATAAATTTTTATTAATTTTGATGGATAATATGGATGTTTGTTTTTTATTTTTATCCATTTAAATTTTCATAGTTATAGGAAATTATGCAGGGTGAGCATCAAACAATGAGAGGGATCAGACAATTATTTAATGACTGTCTACATCTTAGGCTTAGTAATTAAATTAAATTTAAAAAAAGCTTTATAACCATTAAAACACAAATTGTCAACATTACATGTTAAAATACACAAAGTAAATATCCTTAACTCAAACTCTAATAAGTTCTCAAGCAGCATTTTTCTTTCTTTCCCTACCTGTAAATTTCGATTATTATCGATGGAAATATTTTTTCATCCATTTTGTGTGTACGGTAAAATTGACTTTCACTGACATTTACTGATAAAAATCTAACCCTCCCAAGCCTAATTATAACTTGCCCATGAGGCAAAAGAACTGTAATGGATCACTCATGATATCTCTCACTTCTTTACAGATATAAATTCTTCTTCTTCTTTTTTTTTTTTTGCCATAACTCAAGCACATTCTGAGAAAAGGGCTCATTTTACCTTAGCTTTTGTTTATGCTGTTTCTCTGCAGCATAGTAAGATGAAGGATAAATATATTTTTCAGGGTATAAAGTAGTTGCACATAGTTGCAGAATATAAAGTAGGTTAACTGGTTACAATGCCTTCTGTTTCTCCTGTATAACATACTATGTGTTTATCGCTAACTATATAAAATTACATAATTTTATAGAGCAAGAACTTATCTTAAACACACGTTGGAAAAAGTTGATAGCAAGCTGCTAGTATGCAGGTCAAATCTCCCAGGCATTTTCATATATCCTGTACTCCTGTAAAGGTCAGTTTCCTACTGATTTAAAAATCTGAAGATTGCTAGAGAGTACAATACCTCAACTGAATGCTCATCAGACACTGAGCATAGTATTTTGCCACTACAGATAACTAGTTTTCTTTTGTTTCATTCCATGCTTCATCCATTATTTTAACACCCTAAGGTTGTAAATTAATAGTTCCTATTTACCTTTATCAAATTCATCCTATGAGACTATGAAGGATAATTAAGATGTACTAGATGCTTTAGGATAAATTAAAGGAACTCTGTCAAGGCTGGGGGGCTTAAAATTAAACATACCTGCTTTGTTGGTGGGAATAATCGTGTCTCATTATCTCACTGCTCTGCCTATCAACACAATTCTTGTGAGCCAGCAGTGTACTGAAATTTACAGAATGCTGCTCTAGTCTCGCTTGTTTCTAAAAATGCATGAAATGTGGCAAATATTACAAATTTCATACATGATTATTAAATTAATGCCTGATTTAAATAATTTACTTTTAAATGTAGATTGAAAATAAGATTGTTCTTCAGGTCATTTGAAACAGGCTTTAATGAAAGCATGGGTGTATATATTGTATATGTAGAGCAGGATTTTTCAAATGTGCTCAGTGTTGGCCTAACTCTGTTCCCATTGAAGTTAATGGGAGTTTGATCATTGAATTCAATGGGAGCAGAGTTAGGTCAACATTAAATGCTTTTGATAGTCCCTGTCATTAGCTTCTAAAGGTGAAAGAGGAAGTGATTGTGTGACTGTGCTTATAAAGCTTTGTTCAATGTCATAGTTCTTTTCTATTTGTTGTCTAGCTAACAGTTCACCTCACCAAGGGCCATATTCTGCCCTAAGACTACTTGACTGGAAGGTAGTATTCAGCTTGAGTGAGGGTGGCAGAATCTTTCCCCAAAATTGTATGTAGAAACCGATTCAATCAGTCTTAGGGCCTGATCTTGCCAACACTGCCAGGTGTAGTAGTAAGTATATGAGGGACTGAGGCCTATGTTTGATTGTATCAGTTCATATGTGATAAGTTCCAATGATATGGTCACATCAGTCCTACTCTCTGGATGGACATCAGTCTATTGTGATTGGATTCAACAGTTGTATCCCATGTGTTTCTAAGCCCCCTAGGTCTGGGGAGTGACTGGTCATTGTTCTTACCTCTGGCCCTCTTAGGCACTCTCCCAGGTCAGACCCCATGTCTGACATTCTTCTTGGTCAGTGGGACCTTGCACTCCTGTTGCCTAGAAACCAGAACCAGTTCCACAGCCCTCCTGAGCCTTCAATTGCTTTGACACATTTTTCCGAGAGTCCACCTGGCTGTGGTAACATTGGATTCCTAGTTATACCCTTCAGGGATAATGTGGCAGTGAATCAAGGAAACACAGGCTTACCACAGGCACACCCCTCACCAGTCTGACCTCCCAACCCCTGTAAGTCCTGGGTTTGGCCCAAATCCTTTAGCCAGCCAACCCTTCCGGACTCCTTGGCCTGTTTGTCTTGCTTCAGGCAGTGAAATGGTGTTCTTGGCTTAGCAACAATTCCCTTTTTAAACAGCCTCTGACACCTTTCTTGCCCTTGTGCTACTTCTGGGGATTTTCCAGACACCAACCCCCATCTGCTCTATGCAGTCATTCAAAATCAATGGCAGTTATGACAATGCTGGTAACAAATATTGTTTCAGTGGGGTAGAGTCATTCAGTGCTGACAGTTCTGAACTGTCATAACTTCTCAGACATAGTATCTCCAGTAGGTGTCACTTTCCTGCTTCAGAATGAATGCTCAAAGCCATTCTGAAACCTATTTTTAAAATGGAGGTTGAATATAGCCTGGTGCTCACAAAACCACAATGGAATGTATAAGCTGACACATCCCCCAATCTATCACAGATAATACTCACAGTAGTAAAACTCCTGGTGGCAAAAGCAGGTCAAACCTTTAATTTGTACAGGCCTTTTTGAAAAGCATTAAGGAACAGAAATAACATAAATTAAGAGCAATATTTTGAATTTTATGCATAAATTGTATTTTAATACAGATAACATTCACCTGTTCTCTTCTTGGTTTGAGGAAAACAAAGCATTTTATGCATAAGGTACAGGCACAGTTGCAATCTTTAGGAAGTCCAGGGACTGCTCCATCTTTATATACACACACACACACACACGTTCTCTCCAGGAATAGGCATTGTACCAAAGGGGAAGGGATATGAAGGATGGCCACACACATGCACGCACAGAAGCCTGTGGAATGGGATGAACACTGAGGGAAAGCAGGCTTCACACCTGGAAGGGTGTAGCAGAGGACACTCTCCTCCTGCATGCTGGGGAGCTCAATGGGCCATTTTGGCAAAAAGGGAATATATTTTATACCAATCATTTCTATGGCCCATGGGGACACTCTTGACTTCAATGGAGTTATACCCCACAGATGTATTTGATCCAAGATGCCCAAATGTTACTAAGCCCTCGAGGCACCCACCCCCAAGTTATACATTGTAGAGTCTTATTTCCATATTTTGAACCTTTTCCCAATTAATGGTCCATTTGTGGAATGCATATGCAGTTATATCTCTATTGTATGGCTCATTAGAGAGGTGCTAGTACTTGCAGTGGTGTGTTCCATTTTCTTTGATATAATATGAATGAGTTCATTAAGACCATACAATCAAATAACCACTGAAGTCAATTGCTAACCTTTTAAGAGGAATAAAAGAAACACAACTGATCTTTCTGCATAAAACAAATTAAGCCAATTTTTTTTAAAAATTTTCATAGAAAACCTGCTGAACTAGTCTCTTGTTATAGAATGTATTTTCAGTCAGTTGCACATCTGTGTTTGACACATACTGCCAGATGTAATTTTCTAAGAATATGTATTGTTGTCATCATTAGGTACAGGCAAAACGAGAACATGTAAAGCTATAAAAATCAGAAATAAAGTATAATTCTAAAATCTGAAAATCTATCATTTCTCTAAGGCTAAATAGCAGTATATTTACTGGAAAAGAAATATCCCATTATATACAAGGCTACTGGTGCCATCCAAATAATAGAGCAGAACACAAATTGGTCTCTCTTGGAAGAAATGGAATGTTATTCTGCTAATGGGCCATCACATCATATTATTATTTTTACTATTTCTACAACATAAACGCCCCCTTTGCATTTAAAATCTATTTATTTTGTGAACTCACATATTTGACAGAGGTTTCCTTATCTTAGTCTATAAGCTTTTTCATTCATCAGTCTAGCACTCTTCACTGAGTTGAGTCCAGAAGATTTTATCCCATGTACTATTTGAGATCTAAATGAGAGGTGTAGGGTAATATTATTTATCTCATTTCTTAATATTACCAAAGGCACCTAGATACTTATTATGCTAGGCACTGTCCAGACATAGAGTATGAGGCTGTCTGTGTTCCAGAGGGCTTACAATCTAAATAGACAAGATAGGCAAAGGGTTGGGGAGGCAAGCAGGAACAGAGGTACCAAGAGAAGGGACTGGCCCAAGGTCACAGTGCAGACCCGGAAATAGAACCCAGAGTATAGGACAAGAGACCTATTAGCCAGCCTACCCTGCCTCTGCTGTTCAACTATGGCTGATCAGTGGCATACATTTAAGGCCTTGTCTGTTCTGCAGCAAGCTGGACCTACATTTTTTCTGTGGCAAATGGATTGTCTGCAGTAGGTTAATGTGAATTCAGAAATGGAGGTTATTATTGAATTACATGTAAAGACTAATGCAATTAGTCCACTGTTTCATGCTATTTATTTTTAAACAGAGGGAGGAGAGGTTCTGTTGAAGCATTTGGCATCTAGGGAGGTGTCTTGGCTTTTTGTGCACCTGGGAAGCAGTTCAGTCTTGAACATTGGGGAGGGAATGCATCTCCTCTCTCCATCCCTGTGTAGGCAGGAGAGGAAGAGAAGAGCTTAAACTCATCCTCTGCACCTGCACCTCTTGATGGCAACCAGTCATGCACTTCATTCTGCCCCATTATGCACCAGTGTATTCAAAATGGATGAACACATTAGCTGAAAGTTTCTGCTATCTAGTCAGCACTGAAACAGTCAAAATTGTTGGCATTCATCACAGGGTTTAAGAATTAACAGACTGGGCTAGTTCACACCTTTCACAGGTAGTGTAGCGGGGTGTCCATTTGAAGTCTCAGGAAGACAATACTTCACTGATTTACATTTTGAAAGCTTCATTTACAATCCTAACTTTCTTTATTAGACTATGAATCTAATTTTCAGAAGCACCTAGGTCCCAATAGGGATTCTTAAATCACTTAAGTGCTTTTGAAAATTGTACTCTCACTTGTTTATTAAGAAAAGCTAACTGATAATACTAGCATCTCTGTTTCAAATAGTCACATGCAATGCCAACTTCCTAGTCCAATACTGCAGGATTAGTATTAGCTATTCTTCATCTGCAGTGCTGATGTCCCTCTGAAGAGATTATTTATCAAAATATACTAGCATTGATTAATTGATACTGAATACAAATAGTCATGCCTGTGTTAAAAATGTTGCTAAGCTAATAATGATAGCTATGAATTCTAGTTTACCATCACTGTTCTGCAAGCATATAATTCATTCCAGGAGGGTGAGAAAGTTATTAAAAAGTAGCATAATGTGACTCATTCTGTCAGCAAGTATAACTAGTGTAGGAGAAGCAGGGAATTTGCTGGTCTCTTATGCAGTTTTGCCCACCCCGTACTAAGGCTTTGTCTTCACTGCTAAGAAAAGGGCTGTTTTAACTCAGGGTAACTAACATGCATGAGCTATCCTCAGGTAAAAACACAATGAAGACAAGGCACCTTGGTTTCTCCACAAGGTAAACTCACTGAAATACCTTGTCTTCATTGTGTTTTAACCTCAGGATAGCTCGTGTACTTTAGTTACCTCAAATTAAATGTATACCTTAGACAAGGCCAAAAGGTACAACACATCAGGAATATTAAGAAATAGCACACAACTCCTCTTAGTGACCCACACGCCTTAGCTGGAAATCACATACAGCTTGTAACCTGCAGGGAGAAATACAAAGTGGCACAATTTTTTTTATTTTAATTGGCCTTTGTTAATTTTTAGAGGTGGCAAACAATATTCAGTCAGGCGATAGGGATGGAAAAGGTGCAAGGTGATGATATTCCCTAAGAAAGTCCTTGAAATAAGATTTAAATTAATTTTAGGGGGAAATAATAGTTCTTTCCAGTAGTAAAAACTGATCATCCAAGTTTATGACATAACAGTTATTAAATCTTTTCAGAAATTGACAGTAGTCTTTTAAAGGCTGTAATATAAGAAGCCTTTACCCTGGGTAGTGTATTCAGAGTGAAATAGAACCTGTAAATGGATTTTCTTATCTGTGAAGAGTGTAAAGTTAATCTAGTTGCTGTTTCTTTATCTCAATACCTTTTTAATTGACATTCTGCCTAAACTAATGAAAAACCACCCTCTCTGCAGTCACTGACATTAGTGCCTTATTTTGGCCTCGTCAGGAATGACTGAGGGAGAGGTGAAGCTTAAACACTGATAGTTGAAAATCTTTCTGTTAATCCAAAGTCGGTAAAATCTTCAGAGTCTTCAGACTGAGTATATAGCTATTATTCTTTGTATATAACTTCAAGAGGATTTGAAATGGTAGATAACACAATTCAATAAATCCTTGATACACTCTTAAAACGCCTCACTGAGTTATTAGATATTGTGAGTTATTCTGGAAAATGCTTCCAAAAGGAGCCAGAAAAACAAAAAAAGAGTTCTACTGTTCAAATATAATTTCTTTCCTTCTTGTAATTCAAACTGCCAGAACTCCATGAACAAAACTGTTAGCCAGAACCAGGATCCAATAGATACAGCAAAGACTCACAGAAATCCTGTTGATTCAGAAATTCCACTTTGGTATTGCCAAGAGTGTTAAATCTAGCCAAGCAAGTCCAGCATACCATTACATCTCTTGAAGTCCCAAATCTCTACTAGCTGACATGTCATGAAAATAAAATTTGCAGGACAGAAGGGCAACCTAGTGATACAGGACACTATGTAGTCAGGAGCAAAGAAATTGTTGGCATCAGCTATCAGGTATTTTATTAGTCAATTAAGTTGGTTGAAAATTTTACATTGAAACTTTTTTTGTGGCAAATTGGATTTTGTGATTAAATGGAAATTTTCAGGGAAAGTTTCTGCTTCCCTAGAAAAAAAAATTGGATATTTCATTGGAAGACCTGAAAACTTAATTTTTTCAGCCAAAATGTAAAAAATTTTTGTTATGTGGCAAAAACATTTCCAGTTTTAAGCCAAAAAATGAAAAGGTTTTGGCTGAAATTGAAAAAAGGGTTTTTTGTTGTTGTTTTTGGTTGTTTTTTGGGGGGAGGGGAGGAGGGAGTCCAACAAAAAATTAAAATGTTTCAGTGCAACCAACTCTATTAGTCAAGTAATAAATGAGATAAAATAGTCAATATTAATAGGTAAAACACTAAGAAAACACAGTTGCTAACAGTTTACACACATGCATGTCCAATGATAGCTAACAGCTATTTTATATTTCCTCTGTGTAAATATCCCATGCAAAGGAACACTGTTGTTCAAGCACTGACCACCTAGAGTACACTGCCATTATCAATTCCTTTTCAGAAACTTGTTCCTGTCAAACAGATGGAAGAGGAAACAAAAGCAACAACAGCAATGAAAGACAAGGGCACTGGGATCCAGCAAACTGATGATAAAGGTCTGTGAAGCTAATGTGAACAGCAACTGGAGCCAGCAATAGTACACTTTCAAAAATAGAGCAGAGCTACGAATAAATTAAAAGAAAATCACCACCAATGTCGGGAGGCAGCCAACAAGCAGAGAGTGAAGCAGCCCTGGGCAAGGCAAACACAATCAGCATGGCCAAACATCCCAAATTCAGATCAGAATAAACAGTGGAAAACACAGCAAATCAAATGCAAGGCAAAAAGCTATCCTTAGAACAAAAATTATGAATGCAGCTCTTACAGCTAAAGTCAATTTAATGTTAAAATAATACTTCCATAGAATCATACAATCAGATAGAAATTAAAAAACATATTAAGCTCTCTTGTCTATCCCTTCAGCCAGTGCAAATTATGGTTCACAGATTATGGTGGTTCACAGCTGACTTGTCACATGGAGCTCCACTGTGCTCTTTCTGCAGCTGCAAGCCTATGTTTGAACAAGAACTGAGGGCATCCTCCTCCAGCAGAATGTCTGCTGCTGTGGCCCTGTGTCCTGGGTTATGCCTGCAGAAACTGGTTAACCTAAGGCTTGGTCAAACCCATTGTGATGAGTGGTGTTAGTGGAGGAGGTCTTTGTCTGAAATTTATCCATGACTTTCTGATAGACCCCTTTTTACTGTATATGGGCTTGAGATTTTGCATCAATATGAACTCGGACAGAATATTCATTCCATTCCAAAATTGTTTTCCATTCTCTACTTCCCTTGGAATTGGCATGCAGCAGCAGTGAATTGCAATATGCACTTGGAGCTTTCTTTCTCTCTCTTTGTTGGAATGGCTTCACTCTCACCAGCTGCTTCTTTATTTTCTTCCTAGCTTATTGTGATTAATAACTTCTATAGCTCTGCAGAATCTTCTGCTACACAGCAATGAATTTTAAATAGAGCTGGGCAAATAAGGCAAAACATTTTCCACAAATACTCATTAGAATTTAAAATGAATCGACCTTGACCACATTCACACCCCATCCATGCAACTGAGCATTACTACCGGACATGCTGTCAGGAAACAAATTTTACTTGCTCTTCCCTGAAGAGCCACACCAGAAACTTGACTGTAAAAGTTACACTCATCCCTCCAGGGATCAGAAACAAATATCAGGTGTCTTTTCTTTCTAATCACACCAATGGATGTTCCCACAAAGGTGTTGTACCTGTGGATCTGATTGCATAATGAAGGATATCAACTTCACAAGCTCTGTTGTGGACTTTGAAGATACTATGATGGGTTCCCCCTGGGGTGCCACCTGGAACTCGGGTACCACTGAGCCTTCTGACCCACCAGTCTGGGCTTCCTCTCTCACTGTACTGCTACACTTCCACCAGCATTCACACAGGTAGGGACACACAGCTGCAGTTGGGTACATGCAGGCTTTCTGACTAGTCACTGCATGAACCAAAAGTAGAAAGTCTAAAGCCAACATAACTCTCAGCTCCCCAGGCATACACACCCTCTGCAGCATAAACCCAAAATTATACCATCTTCTGCTGCACAGGAAACTGCACAGTGTAAGCTCATAAAGTTCTCCCCTCCCCCCTCAATGTGGAGAGGAATATGCAACAGTCTTTGCCCCTTGAGCTATGATTTCCAGCACACTTCACTCCAACTCACTGGTTTAGATAAAGCAAAAATAAGTTTATTAACTACAAAAGATAGATTTTAAGTGATCATAAGTGATAGCAAACAGATCAAAGCAGATTACCTAGCAAATAAACAAAAACACAAACTAAGCATAACATACTAGATTGGATATGAATTAGCAAATTCTCATCCCAATTGATGATACAAGCAGGCTGCAGATTCTTAAGGGACAAGCTGCACTAACTTTACACCTTGGAATTGACAGGTCTTTCATACACAGGCTAGAAATCCCTTTGGCCTGTGTCTATCTCTTCCCTCAGTTCAGACTTTGTTCCTCAGGTGTTTCCAGGAGTCTTCTTGTGTGGGGAGTGAAGGACAACAGATGATGTCACTCCTTGCCTTATATAGCTTTAGCATATGACAGGAACCTTTTGTCCCAAACTCAGTTTGTGGAAAAACACTGACATCCCAAGAGTCATGTGGCCTGGTTACATGCTCTTGCATACCTTGCTGAGTCATAGCAGCCATTAATTACAGGCTGTCTGGAATGTTCACAGGAAGGTTAAGGTCTTCCATTGTCTTTGCTGATGGGCCATCAGCACAAATCATAACTTTTCTAATGACACATCACATGACTTGTCTTGTACAAAATGCCTCATAATTATGCCATAATCATATCATCATCATAATATCACTGTGAAGAATATGGGGTGCAGTGTCACAGGTATATTTCACAATATATTTTTTCTGCTCATAAGGTGCCATACCATACTAAGTCACCATGCTGGCACAAAGATGTGTTAAACATAATGGACTAGACTAGAGAAGTTCTCCTTTCTTCTCCATTAGCATCCTTTTCCTTTGTCCTTACCCGTGCTCTTAAAATCACATGAATTCAAAAGAAAATAAAGAGCCCAAATATTATTGCTACTAGTGCTTTTATCAGTAGTGAAAAGTAAATGGCTTGTGCCTCAAGAGCATATTTTCATTGTGCTATGTGGAAACAAATGCCTGCAGAGCACTTAACAAAACTGTCCCTTTATTTCACAAGGCTGGGATATAGCACAAATGTGTGCTGCTGCTTCTGTGAGACTTGGGGCAGGTCTACACTAGGGGGTTAAGTCGACCTAAATTACGCAACTCCAGGTACATGAATAATATAGCTGGAGTCACCATAGCTTAGGTCTACTTATTGCGGTGTCTACAACTCTCCCATCGACTTCCTTATGTTTCTCGTTCCAGTGGGGTACCGGAGTCAACAGGAGAGCGATCTGCAGTCGATTTAGCCGGTTTTCGCTAGACCGGCTAAATCGACCCCCGGTGGATCGATCGCCACAGCGTTGATCCATAGTAAGTGTAGACATACCCTTAGGAAGTCCAGTTCTTCTAATTCACAGGTGTAAAGTCATAGTCAACTACAACATTTACTGTAGTAAAACAAAAGCCTTCTACAAGTGAAGTTGCCAGTTATGGATTTCAATAGCAGCTATCTACAACCACAGCCACTTTAAGCTTTTAGTTTTTATTTAAAAAGCTTAATTGGACGTTTTTAGTACTCCCAATTAAGCTTTTTAATTAAATGGAAAAGTTGAAAGAGGCTGCAGGCAAGTACTGCTGAAACCCATATCCGTATGTACTCTACGAAAAAAATATGTTTGTGTAAAGTTGCAACTGTCAGCCAGCTGCAGCTTTTAGTAATGTTTAGTGTTGGTCCCATTTACTTTGCCAGTGGCACACACTGCACAAGGAAACATACACAACTAATTGGAAAATCAGGGATGTAGCTTTAGATAATATTATAAAGCAATGAAACCCATTCCACTGCTACAAAGGACACATCATGTGGAAAAAAAAATTCCTAGCGATTCCCTCCTTTCCCTGTCTTGTTTAAACTGTATGACATTTGGGGCTGGGACTCACTCTCTCATCTTGTACAGTGCTAAGCACATTGTCAGACTTAATAAATAATTAACAGAATAACATTCTAAGTAGAGATAAGCCTGACCTGTAGATTTCAGTCCTGATTTCTACACACACAGCCTCAATTTCAGGAGTGTTCAGATCTGGGGTTGTGGTTCAGCCCATTATAGAGATACATAGCTAAATATGACATTCTGATCCAGGTTCTGAACCCCTACCCCAAAACCTGGCGTGTTTGGATGCAGGGTGACATTCTGTTCTGGACTTCCAAGTTATGGTAGCCTCCCCAGGCTGTTCTGTGGGCTGCAGCTCTGCCTGGAATATATACAGCTCCGTGCACTGTTCCCCCTATAGACTCCCTCCCATTCTCAGCCCTGCCCCCAGCACACCCCATGTCTATTTGCAAGAGGGATCTCAGAACAGAGCCTGACAATTATCAACCCCAGTGGGCACCTGGGCTTTTGGGGCCCCTTTACATTGTTCTGGCCCTTTAAATTGGCATAAGGAGACTGGAGCAGGAGTGAGACTCTCCCCGCACCGTGTTTTTGGTTGGGAGCCATTCTCCAATTCTAAGCACTTCATTTTTCCTAAACAAATCTTTGATCCATCCAGCAGAATTCTATAGCATCGATACAATTATTAAATCCCATGGGATGGCTTCTAAAAATTACTACTTGAGAGGCACTTACCTGCCTCAAGGCTGAGTGCTGTATAACAACCTGCATAGACAGATAGAAACTATTTTTCTCTTTAATGAGAGAAGTTTTCCTTAAAGGAATTCCACATCATAGGATCACATTTATCACTATCTCTGCATCCATTTTGTGAAATCTGTCTGGGATGGTATATCTGTATAGAATCTTAGACTGGATGATAAGATAAGGTACTAACTGACATCTGGCGAGAATATTTGTGTATTTTGGTCCAGAATTTTTCTTGATCAGGTAAACTAAAGTGCCTTTGCCATCAGCCATCATTGTGAGTTTTTGTTTGTTTTTTTAATTGAATAGCAATTCAATAGTAGTAAAATATAAAATCTTTAGGGCCAAATTCTGTTATTCTTATTTAGTAGCAGCTTACTTCACGTGTACTCCCACTGTGCGACTATTGTGGAGTAAAATACTATTCATATGAGTAAGGATATCAGAATCTGACCCTTAGAAATTAGACTTAACCATTACAGGGTCTTTGAGGAAAATATTTCCAAAAGTCATCCACTGACAAAACAGCTTTTTTGTGGTTGTTTTTAAACAAACACTGTACAATTTGTCTGAGTCCAACACAATCAGACAGTGGGCAATTGCAACCATTTGAATTTGCTTTAGAGATGTATTTTTAATATCTTTTTTTAGACAAAACTGAATTATACCCTACCTTTGCCACTGGTTAAAACCTTTTCATGAATTAAGCATGGAGAAGAGATGTACTTTGCATAAGGGCTAGAGAATAAGGTAGTGGAGGGGAATGTTTATTAGTACTGTAGAATTTTTTTATCCACACAGTTAAGAACTGAAAAGTGAAGTGCTGCGAGATTAAACATTTTTCTTGAGAGCAGTTGGTATATTATTCAGTGGGAAACAAAGGACTCAAGACATTTCTTTTTTTCCCCTCATTGTTGTAGATTTGAAAGATAAAAATCAAATATTTTTCTGTTCTGGGCTAAGACTAGAAGGTGAAGTGTGAGACTACTAACCTAAGAACATAAACATAAGAATGGACATACTGAGTCAGACCAAAGGTCCATCTAGCCCAGTACCCCGTCTTCCAACAGTGGCCAATGCCAGGCGCTTCAGAGGGATGAACAGAACAGGTAATCATCAAGTGATCCACTCCCTGTCACCCATTCCCAGCTTCTGGCAAACAAAGGCTAGGGATACCATCCTCGCTAGTAGCCATTGATGGACCTGTCCTCCATGAACTTATCTAGTTCTTTTTTTTAACCCTGTTATAGTCTTGGCCTTCACAACATCCTCTGGCAAAGAGTTCCACAGGTTGACTGTGTGTTGTGTGAAGAAATACTTTCTTTTGTTTGTTTTAAATCTGCTGCCTATTAATTTCATTTGGTAACTCCTAGTTCTTGTGTTATGAGAGAGTAAATAAGGAAGTGTTATTTACTCTGTCTCCACACCAGTCACACCTACATTTTTCTTAAAACACAGGTTTGGGGACGTTTATTTATTTATATGCATTCTGGTATGTGTTTTGATTTTTTTAAATAGGAATCAGGTATCATGGCGGGTAGCATGAAACAGACTTTCACACTGCTAGCTAAGATAAAAATTGGAAATCTTTATGTTCTTTGTACCTTTCCCGCTTTCCATCTCTTCAGTATTTTTTGGAGAACTAGTATTCTAATTCAACTGAAACAATTTTGACCATTTGTCATAATTTGTACATCTAATAGTCATTTATAGGAGAGCTTGTTTTTTTAAACGGAATGTTGCTTCCAAGTTATTTAGTAGTTTGAAGAAGTGAAATGATAAAGCTTCAGTTTCATGATGGTTAGTATTAAAACTGTATAACTGACCAAATGCGTGCCATAGCTTTGGGACTAACTCTATTTAATAAGGTTACAAAAAGAGGTATACTGAAATATGTTGCACCATTTTTTCTCATATGATTGTAAGTTTGATACCTTTCTTTTCTCTCCAGATTGCGTGGACAAGGGTTCCTTCTACATAGTATACAGGAGAAGTGATAACTTCATCTTTCTGATCTCATAACTAAGGCTAAGATTTTGTCATGGTTATTTTTAGTAAAAGTCACATGCAATAAACACTAATTCATAGAAGCCAGTGACCTGTCCCTGACTTTTACTAAAAATAACTGTGACAAAATGGGGAAGCAGGGGGGTCCAGCACCCACTGCTCTGCAGTTCCGGGGTCCCCCCAGCCGCCCATGGTGGCTGAGAGCACCGGGATCCCCTCCCACCGCCCATGGTGACTCGGAGCTGCAGAATCCATGACTGGGAGCTGTTGGGTCCCCCTCCAACAGCTGGGATCTGCAGAGTTCCCTGCTGCCCACAGCAGCTGGGGGCTGCGAGGTCCACCCGGTGGCTGGTAGCTGCAGGGGGCCCCCGAATGACAGCTCCAGCCCTGCCACCCCAGAGCTGAAGTGGAAAAATGTCATGGGGGTCTCTGGAAGTCACAGATTCCATTACTTCTGTAACCTCCATGACATAATCTTAGCCTTACTCATAACTTCACATCTGTGAATTCCAAAAGATTGAACAGATTTTTTTAAAACGAGAAAAAATTGATGGCAATTAAATTAGAAAGGGCAGGGTTGTGAGTTACCCTTATAACAGCATGCCAAGGATGAAATGGGTGTCCTGCTCACTCCTGCTCCTTTGTACAGGCTTCCTGCATCAAGGTCACAGCATAAGGGAGGAAGAAAAGCAGCCTCAACAGAGATTCTACCCCCCAGCACACACATAGGGAAGGGCAGGTGGGCATGAGCAATAGATGGAGCTTTTGTTCTACACAAACATCTGAAACATGGATCAGCTCAGCTGGCATGGAAGGGGAAAATAATCCATTACAGGTACAGCTTCACAAAGGGCAACTACACAAAAATGAAGTAGCTACTTAAACGGAAAATAAAAGGAACTGTCACAAGTGAAAAGCCTGTAAACTGCATGGAAACATTTTAAAAACACCACCATGGCTAAGCAACAGAGCAAAAGAGGCAGTTAGAGGCAAAAAGGTAGCCTTTAAAAATTGGAAGTCAAATCCTACTGAGGAAAATAGAAAAGAGCATAAACTCTGGAAAGTCAAGTATAAGTGTATAATAAGGCAGGCTAAGAAAAAAAATTGATGAACTAATGGCTAAAGACACAAACAAACTGCAAAAAGAGAAAAGTAAGTATATCAGAAGCAGGAAACCTACCAAACAATCAGTAAGACTAGTGGACAATTGAAGTGCTAAAGGAGCACTCAAGGAAGACAAGACCATTGCAGAGAAGCTAAATGAATTATTTGCATTGGTCTTCACTCCAGAGAATATTGAGGAGATTCCCGCACCTGAGCCAGTCTTTTTAGGTGACAAATCTGAGGAACTGTCCCAGACTAAGATGCCAATAGAGAAGGGTTTGGAACAAATTGATAAATTAAACAATAAGTCATCAAGACCAGATGGTATTCACCCAAGAGTTCTGAAGGAACTCATATATGAAATTGCAGAACTACTTATTGTGGTATGTAACCTATCACTTAAATCAAAGTAATTGTAAAAAAAAGTGATGTAACCTATCACTTAAATCAGCCTCTGTACCAGGTAGCTAATGTAATGCTGATTTTTAAAAAAGGTTCCAGAGGCAATTCTGGGAATTAGAGGCTGGTAAGCCTAACTTCAGTACCAGGCAAATTGGTTGAAACTATAGCAAAGAACAGAATTATCAGATACATAGATAAAAATGATATGTGGAAGATATGTGGAAGAGTCAACACAGCTTTTGTAAAGGGAAATCATGCCTCACCAATCTATTAGAATTCCTTGAGTGGTCAACAAGCATGTGCACAAAGGTGAGCCAGTCAATGTGGTCTGCTTGGACTTTCAGAAAGCTTTTGAGAAGGTCTCTCTTCAAAAGCTCTTAAGCAAACTAAGCAGTTATGGGCTAAGAAGAAAGGTCTTCTCATGGATCAGTAACTGGTTAAAAGATAGGAAACCAAGAGTCAGAATCAATGGTCAGTTTTCACAGTGGAGAGAGGTAAATAAGGGGGTCCCCCAACTTTCAATATTGGGATTTGTGCTGTTCAACAAATTCATAAATGATCTGGAAAAGGGGGTGAACAATGAGGTGGCAAAATTTGCAGCCAATACAAAATTACTCCAGATAAGTCCAAAGCAGACTGCGAAGATTTACAAAGGGATCTTACAAAACTGGGTGACTGGGTAACAAAATGGCAGATGAAATTCAATGCTGATAAATGCAAAGTAATGCACATTGGAAAAAATAATCCTAACTATATATACAAAATGATCAGGTCTAAATTAACTATTACTACTCAAAAAAGAGATCTTGGAATCATTGTGGATAGTTCTCTGAAAACATCAGCTCAATGTGCAACAGCAGTCAAAAAAGTTAACAGTATTAGGAACCATTAGGAAAGGAATAGATAATAAAACAAAAAAAATATCATAATGCCACTATATAAATCCATTCCCATACCTTGAATACTTTGTGCAGTTCTGGTCACCCCATATCAATAAAAATATATTAGAATTGGAAAAGATACAAAGAAAGGCAACAAAAATTATTAGGATGGAACAGCTTCCATATGAGGAGAGATTAAAAAGACAGCGACTGTTCATCTCAGAAAAGTGATGACTAAGGGGGATATGATAAAGGTCTATAAAATCATGACTGGTGTGGAGAAAGAAAATAAGTATTGTTTACCCCTTCACATAACACAAGAACTAGGGATCACCTGATGAAATTAATAGGCAGCAGGTTTAAAACAAATAACAGTCACACTTTGCAGAATCAACCTATGGAATGCATTGCTTATGGCAGTGGTTCCCAAACTTGTTCCACCACTTGTGCAGGGAAAGCCCCTGGTGGGCCAGGCCGGTTTGTTTACCTGCCGCATCTGCAAGTTCGGCCGATCGCGGCTCCCAGTTGACGTGGTTCGCTGCTCCAGGCCAATGGGAGCTGCTGGAAGCTGCGGCCAGTGCGGCCAGTACGTCCCTCGGCCCGCGCCGCTTCCAGCAGCTCCCATTGGCCTGGAGCAGTGAACCGCGGCCACTGGGAGCCGCGATCTGCTGAACCTGTGGATGCGGCAGGTAAACAAACCAGCCCGGCCCGCCAGGGGCTTTCCCTGCACAAGCGGCGGAACAAGTTTGGGAACCACTGGCTTATGGGATGTTGTGAAAACCCAAAGTATAAATGAGTTCAAAAAAGAATTACCAGTAGATAAGTTCATGGATGATAGGTCATCAATGGCTATTGGCCAACCCTATGCTCCAGACGTCTCTGAACTTCCAACTGCCAGAAACTAGGACTGGATGACAACGGATAAATTAGTAGAAACTGCCCTGTTCTGTTCATTCCCTCTGAAGCATCTGGCACTATCCACTATCAGAGACACTATACTGGGCTAGGTGGACCATTGGTCTGACTCAGTATGGGCATTCTTATGTAAAATGTCTTTAACAAGTGACACGTCAAGCCAAATAACTCAGTGACTTCACTGGAGGTAGAATTATACTACTCGAGATTTACCCTGAGGTAGCTGAGCACTATTTGGTCCCAGGAAAGTTAAGGGCCACTACAATCACAGAGTGGCTCCGCTGTCATTCTGGAGCCTGGTGCAAAGATTCTCTCTCCTGCTGATCTTCACAGAATCAGCCTGGATCAAACACATGTACTTTTCTTTGGCACAACAACCAGGATTTCTCCCCAAATACAGAAATAAACTCCTTACCAATATGTCTATATTTTTTTCTTTCTTTTTTACCAAGTTGGCAGCAAATGCCTGCCAAGCCTAATCTTTCAATCAGTCAGTTTCTCAGTCAGGGACGTAAGGGCTCTTAAGTGCTGCTATGGTTCTGAGTAATTACCTGAACAAAAATGTGCCTGAGATTGGATTAACTATTGTGTCATCTATATTCAGCACCACACTCTCAGAGCATGAAAGTAAGAAACCTGGAAAGTACCAGGGAGCAGATACAAAAAAATAAAATTAAATTAAATTAAATTAAAAAAAATAAAAAAAAAAAGAGGAAAAAAATGTAACTGTACTATGAACCCTGGGCAAATTTCCATGTTCAGATGTGCATGGAAAATCCTGACTGCAAGATCCTGCTGTGCTTAACTGTGCAAAACGCCCACTGGTATGAATATTGTTCTGCATAGTTAGGGAGAAGAGAGAATTTCAGTCAGGTCAGATTTTTGCCTAGGCTTGGACTATACTTAAAATTTATAATCCAGCACAGCTATGTCAGTCAGGGGTGTGAAAGCATACCCCTGACCAACATAGCTATGGCAACAAAACCCCAAGCACGGATGTAGCTATGCCAACAGAAGAGTGCTTCTTTCTGCAAAACTAATATCATTTGGAGGGAAGGAGGACAGAAATCTCCCTCTGTCAATGTACACTGTGTCTACACTAGGGAGCTATGCTGGCATAGGTTCTGTAGTATAGACACAACCTTATACTCTAGTGGATACATTTTCAACATATTAGTGCCTGTGGGTACTAATCATCCTTTCCAACAATGGGCTTGTTGCTGGCCACATTTTATTCACAGATTCATAGACTGCAAGGCTAGAAGAGACCATTAGATAATCTAGTCTGACCCCCCTGAATACATAGAGCATAGAATTTCACCATTAACCCTGTACTGAGCCAAATAGTTATTCCTCTCCTAAATTTTTGTCTTTGGTCTGAATCACTTTTTTATTGCCTACTTGCACACATGGGCCTCCAGCTGACATTCTAGCAAATCTGTAAGTGGTCTTAGTACAGTCACAATAAAAGCAACCATCACAGTTGGCAGTAATTGGAAATCTTGTTTGCAGTCTCAGCCTAGAGGCCAAGGATTGATTGAACATGGAGTTAGAATCATACTTCACTGCTGGAAGATGGCCATTCCCGAAGAAGGATGAGGCATTTTGGTTGGGCAATGCGCAGAAGCTTGCACTTGCTGTAATTGTTTGGTGGCTAAAAGCAGAGCTTCTAGGCCTATAACTCTGACATTCTGCAGTCACTGAAAAATAAATCATTAATAGTACAAGATAGAACAAATAACTGAGTAGTACTGATTTAATGATACTGTTTCTCCAATACATAGTTAAAATAATCATACAAGGCAGAAAAGTCAAAACATTTATAACACAATTATGTGTAACAGAGTGATGGACGGTGAAATATACACTGTCTCTTGCACTCTGAGGATATGTCAACAATAATACTAACATGGTGTGTTTGCACTAGAGAATTGTTAATTGAATCAGTGGGATTACACTAGTTTAAATAGTAACTGTACACAGCATCCATACTAACAGTCGTAGCTCATGTTCAGTTGTACCCAGCTACCACACGCAGCACTCCAGTAAAATGTTGTAGGCACATAGCCCTTCTAGGTACCTATACTACAGCTCCTGAAATAGCTCTTTGAAGCAGTGCCCTATGGGAGATTTAGAATGGGATTCTGGGAGCCCAAGGGAATTTTGGAGAAAAGGGTCAAGGTTAGGCAAATTTTAAGAATTCTAAGTTTTTCAAACCCATTCAACTATTAATTCCACTGCCATCCTTTCACCTTTTGCCTTCACAAAACATTCTGGAGACCTCAGCATGATGTTCTAGTCCAGGGATCGGCAACCTTTGGCACGCGGCCCGTCAGGGAAATCCACTGGTGGGCCGGGATGGTTTGTTTACCTGCAGCGTCTGCAGGTTCGGCCGATCACAGCTACCACTGGCCACAGTTTGCCGTCCCAGGCCAATGGGGGCTGCGGGAAGCGGGGGCCAGCACATCCCTCAGCACACGCCACTTCCCACAGCCCCCATTGGCCTGTTACAGTGAACCACAGCCAGTGTGAGCTGCGATCGGCCGAACCTGCAGACGCTGCAAGTAAACAAACCATCCCGGCCCACCAGTGGATTTCCCTGACGGGCTGTGTGCCAAAGGTTGCCGATCCCTGTTCTAGTCTGTAGCCTGACTCTGAGCCTGAACCTTGCTGAGGATACCTTTCTCCTCCACTCTTTAAAGAATGCCTCTGTGATGTCCAAAACCTGCAAAGCTGGAGTCTAAGGCCAAATGTGGGGAATCATAGAAATGTAGGACTGGAAGGGATCTTGATAAATCATCTAGTCCAGTCCCCTGCACTGAGGCAGGATTATCTAGATCAGGGGTCCCACAGCGGCCCGCAGAGGAGAAACGCATGCAGCCGCACTGCCGGCAATGTCTGCTGCAGGCACCGCCCCCTGCAGCTCCCATTGGCTGGGTGAGAGGGACAGAGATACCATCACTAGTCACCGGGCAGAGTCAGCTATGGAGGCAGCATCATTAGTTGCCAAGCAGAGTCAGCGTCACTTTTTTCCACAATGACTCAATGAATATAAACAAGTCAAAATACCAAACGCAACTATCTGATGCACACCTTGCTGCAATCCTAAAGGTTTCAACTGCTCAGTCACTGAGGCCAAACATCAACAAACTGACAGAACTGAAGTGTTGCCAGGTGTCTGGCAAACACTAAAAACTCTCTGGCAGGCGAAGAATTGTATAAAATTGTATGACAGTTTTTATTATTTCTAAGAAATTCAAAATAAAAAATACAATATAAACGTTTTCTTTTCTGAACACCATCTTCAGTGACATTATTGCCCGCTGGGTGGATTTGAGGACTGGCACTGGCCCTAAGGTAAATTGAGTTTGAGACCCCTGATCTAGACTATCCCTGACAGATGTTTGTCTAACCTGTTCTTAAAAACTTCAGTGATAGAGATTCCATAATCTCCCAAGATAATTTGTTCTAGTGTTCCCTACCCTTATAGTTGGGAAGTCTTTCCTATTGTCTAGCCTAAATCTGCTTTGCTGAAATTTAAGCCCATTACTTCTTGTCCTATCTTCAGTGGATATGAAGAACAATTTATCACTCTCCTCTTTATAACAACCTTTTACTTACTTGAAGACTTCTCATGTTCCCTTTCTCCATGTCTTCCCCCAATCTTCTCTTCTCCAGACTAAACAAACCCAGTGTTTTCAATTTTTCCTTATAGGTAATTTTTTCTAGACCTTTAATCATTTTTGTTGCTTTCCTCTGGACTTTCTCCAATTTGTCCACATCTTTCCAAAAGTGTGGTGCCCAGAACTAGACACAGTACTCCAGCTGAGGCCTTATCAGTGCTGAGTAGAGTGCTGGAAGAATTACTTTTCGTGTCTTGTTTACAACACTCCTGGTAATATAGCCCAATGTTTGCCTTTTTTGCAACAGTATTACATTATTGACTCATATGTAGTTTGTGATCCACTATAAACCCCAGATCCTTTTCTGAAGTGCTCCTTCCTAGGCAGTCATTTCCCATTTTGTATTTGTGTAACTGATTATTTCTTCCTAAGTGGAGTACTTTGCATTTGTCCATGGTGAATTTCATCCTATTTATTTCAGACCATTTCTCCAGTTTGTCCAGATCATTTTGAATTCTAATCCTGACTCCCATAGCTCTTGAAATCCCTCCCAGCATTGTATCAGCCACAGACTTTATAAGTAACAAAGAGTCCTGTGGCACCTTATAGACTAACAGACGTATTGGAGCATAAGCTTTCATGGGTGAATACCCACTTCGTCAGACGCATGACATGCATCTGACGAAGTGGGTATTCACCCACGAAAGCTTATGCTCCAATACGTCTGTTAGTCTAAGGTGCCACGGACTCTTTGTCGCTTTTTACAGATCCAGACTAACACGGCTACCCCTCTGATACTAGACTTTATAAGTGTACTCTTTATGCCATTATCCAAATCATGTGTGAAGATATTGAATAGAATCAGACCCAGGACAGGTACCTGTGGATTGCCACTTGATATGCCCTTCCAGCTTGACTGTGAACTACTGATAACTAGTCCCTGAGTAGTTTTCCAAACAGTTGTGGACCCACCTTATAAAAGGTCATCTAGGTTATATTTCCCTAGTTTTCTTATGAGAACTTCATGTGAGACAGTATCAAAAGCTGTACTAAAGTTGAGATATATTATATCTACTGCTTCCCCCATCCACATGGCTTGTTGCCATATCAAAGAAGGACAGTAGGTTGGTTTGACATGATTTGTTTTTGACTAATTCATGTTAACTGTTACTTATCACCTTATTATCTTCTAGATGCTTACCAACTGATTGGTAAGACTGAGTTCCTCTTAAACGGGGCAAATCTTTTTCACTTTATTGGAGCAACTATTGGAATCCCAGGTCTTGTTATAGAGGGCCTTCAGGCCCTTTTTTTTTCCCAACTCTGTTTCTCAGAGTGAGCGATACCCTGCTGAGCAAGATTCTCAGAGTTCTGGACATAGACCAGAACATTTCAAACTATAGAGTTCAGCTGGGACTATATCTTTTTCTCATCCCTGATGTTCACAAGTGCCCCAGTATCTGTCTTAGCCCTGCTTGTAGAATTCTTGTGAGATAATTTCTGAGATATACTCCAAAACTAGATTGACAACATCATAATTGCAAAGAAGTCAATGCTGTAAGAACATCCTTGACAAGTTGGAATATTGGTCTGAATTCAACAAGATGAATTCAGCAAAGACAAGTGCAAAGTACTTCATTTAGGAAGGAAAAACCAAATACACATCTACAAAATGGGGAAAAACATGGTAGTGCTGCTGAAAAATATCTTGGGGTTAGAGTGGATCACAAATGAAATATGAGTCAACTATGTGGTGCACTTGTGAAAAAGGCTAATATCATTCTGGGTTATTGTCAGAGGGTTTGTGTCCAAAGTCCAGCGGTATTGCCCAGTGGCGAGAGTCTGTGGGCATGTTGCCTACAGATGAAAGTCTGTGAGGCCAGCAATAGGGGAACCTAGGCTATCCCTGCTCCATCACATTCCAAGCCAGGGCCCTGTGACTGGCAAGTCGGATATGTGGACTGGGGGTGAATGCCTCCAAGCCTGCTCCTTGAGTCACTTCCCACCACAGCCCCTGACCCTCCAAAGTCATCACAGGGTATGCTTATGGACTCTCAAAAGGGGGGGGAGAGTCCTCGCTGACTGTGATCCAGGATCTTCTCCATTGGTCATGGCCTGCTGTTCCCAGTCTCCATGCGGGGGGTGGGGTGGGGAGAGAAGGGGAGGGTGTCTTCAGCAGTAGGGTCTGGTCCTGGTGGTGTGGAGTTCCTGTGGCCTCTCTGCAGGAGACACCAGTGTAGGACTGCTCCTTTTCTCTGTCCACCCTAATGGAACTGGGCCACTTTCTTTTGAGCCCTGCCTCCATTGTGAGCATGCCCAGCAGCTGTAGCTGGGCAGGGCCTTCTGGGCCCAGATTTGCTCATTAACCCTTGGTTCCCTAGTGTGCGGCTTATACATTGCATCACAGGTGTATTAACAGGAATCTTGTGTGTAAGACATGGGAGGTAATTGTCCTGCTCTGCTCGGCACTGGTGAGGCCTCAGCTGGAGTTCTGTATCCAATTCTGGGGTGCCACACTTTAGGAAAGATGTGGACAAATTGAAGAAAGTCCACAAGAGAGCAACAAAAGTGATAAAAGGTTTAGAAAACCTGACCTCTGAGGAAAGGTTAAGAAAATTGGGCATGTTTAGTCTTGAGAAAAGACTGGAGGGGGGGACCTGTTAACAGCCTTCAAATATGTTAAGGGCTATTACAAAGATGACTGGGATCCACTGTATTTCATGTCCACCGAAGGTAGGACAAGAAATAATGGGCTTAATCTGCACCAAGGGAGACTTAGATTAGATATTAGGAAAACCTTTTAACTAGAAGTGTAGTTAATCTCTGGAATAGGCTTCCAAGTGAGGTTATGGAGTCCCCATCACTGGAGGTTTTTAAGAACAGGGTTAGACAAACACCTTCCAGGGACGGTCTAGGTTTACTTGGTCCTACCTCAGCATAGGGGGCTGGACTTGACTTCTGAAGGCTCTTCCAGCCCTATGATTCTATGAACAGGAGTGCAATTGTACAGCTCAATTTGTATAAGTAAGGAGCTTCCAGAAAACTTGACCCCAAACTGCAGAAACTAAGGAGACATTGCACTGTGGGAGGATGGTGAGTGGACTAATTTTGCCAACAAGACATCTGCAGTCTGCAATAGAGCAGCACTAGTGGAGACAGTCATGGCAGTGGATGACACAGTACCTAGCTTTGCTCAGAGCAAGTGCAATCCAAAGTGTAATGTGATCCTTTGTGCACGTCTAGAAGTGATTTTGTGTGGGGATTCATTGTACATTACAAACATGCAAGGAAGAGGCCACATGATAGTCTCTAGTGCAGACAAGGCCAGATACTTAAGAATCACAGCAATAAATAAAAACAAAAAAGAATGAGTGCTACCCAGTCTCTGGAAACATCTACTCTTTCATAACACATGACACAGTACAAAGCGGGGAAGAGCATTGGCAGCATAGTAACTACCATGGCAGCAACTATTGAATACATCGGCCAGAGGGGGACTAAGGATAGCATGGACAGGACCTATTATTACTGGCAGCAGGATGCTAACTTTGCTAGAAATCTCTTGTAGAGTTCGGGAAAGAAATGTGCTAAAGATTTCTCTCTTGCTGAACTGTGGTTTTATTTCTGCAACCAGTGCAATAAGTAATTTCTTTCAAAGATCAGGGAAAATGTTCACATATTTAGAAACAACAATCTAGGGCCAGGCCTGGCTGTTGATAAATTCACATGTGTGCTGCACACGAGATCTTCAGATAACAAGAACAGAGTCTTGCAGCTTCCCTCAGGAGAATTAGAAAGCAATTCATACTTTTAACATTCTTTATCACTATGTCCGTCCTGTTATATTTGATGGGGCCTGCAGACCATACCATTTCAGTGCCTACTCAGTACATTTTAACCATGTTAAATGCCAGCACATTATCTAGTGAAAATAACCTCCTTTACTAGTATAAGGTTTATATTTGTGCTAGAACATTTTACACTGTTTTGTAAACTTGGTGGATTGGGCTGTAGACAGTGTGAAAAGTATTTAAAAATACATATGACTGGAACAGGGCCTTGCCCCCTCCAGCTTGTTTGGCTTTCCCTGTGCCCAGATTGCCCCTCAGTAGAACCTTTCAGGTATAAAGCATAAACCTCAGTTGTCCTTGGCCAGGTATTCATGCCTTCTACTCCACTGCTGACTCAGCCTTCTCATAAAAGAAAGTTGAGGCTCTCTCTCCACATCATCCCCCAACAGTGTTTTTTATCTTAATACTTTACAGTAGAATCATTACTTTTAAAGGGATATTTAATAGCAGAGAACAGAAAATACAGAATAAGTATTAACTGAAAGCAGGATAAGAAAAACAAATACCAGTGTTGCCAAATCTCTCATGGCTTTATTGTGAGTCTTGTGACTTTTGGTGTTTTTCTTGAAGCCCCAGCTCCTGGAGACACTTGATTAAGTGAGAATCTAAACTTTTATTAGAAAAAAATGTAACTTTCTAGCCCTCAGGGTTGTGGGGGAAAGCTTCAAAATGTGGCCAGAATGCACCCTGTTTCATTTGCAAATAGTGGTGCTGAATGCAGGTTAAGCTGCACAAGTGGAACTTTATTAAATCCTGTGCACTGCTCTGTCCATGCAGCTAAGTTGCTTCCAGCCTAACTCCCCATATTCCCTAGTTTTCTGGTGTCCCTTCAATAACAGTCCCTCCAGGGAACATGAACCCTCCGACTCCTGTTCCACTGATCATTATATATCGTCCCTGTTTTACAAACATTTTAAATATAAAATAATTGATGCCCAAGACCCTCACCCAATGTCCCTTTGGCATGAACTTGCTTGCACATAGTTGAATTGGAGCATTGTCTTTGCCACAGACTCAGCTGGTTACATAGTCTTTGAGGACTTGTCTACACTTAAAATGCTACAACGGCACAGCTGTACTGCTGCAGCTACACCAGTGTAGCATTTCAGTGTAGACATTACCTATACCAACAGGAGGGGGTTCCCCATTGGCATAGGTAATCCACCTCTGAGAGGCGGCAGCTTAATCGACAGAAGAATTCTTCCTAGTGCTATTTACACAAAAACTTAAGACGGCTTACTACACCAGTGAGTGGTGTGAATTTTTCATACTCATAAGAAAGATGGTTATGCTGAACTAATTTTCTAGTGTACACCAGGCCAGAGATAGTTTGGTCTCCTCAACAGACAATCAGGAGTGCCCTATCTCTGGGCTGGTCTACACTAGAAAATTAGATCGATCCAGCTACGTCGCTCAAGGGTGTGAAAAAGCTGACCTAAATTCCTGCATAGACAGGGTTAAGTCAACGGAACTCTTCTGTTGATCTAGCTCTTGCCTCTTGGGGAGGTGGATTACCTATGCTGACGGGTGAACCCCTCTGATCAGCATAGGTAGTGTCTACACTGAAGCATTATTGCAGCTGCCCCACTGTAGCATTTCAAGTGTAGGCAAGCTCTCTGTCTCCTGTCTCTGAGTATGTCTACACTGCAGTTGGACACCTGCATCTGGCCCATGCTGGCTGACTCGGGCTCAGGCTAAGGGGCTGTTTAACTGCAGTGTAGATGGTTGGGTTCGGGCTCAGGCTGCAGCCCAAGCTCTGGGACCCTCTCACCTTCCAGGATCCTAGAGCCTGGGCTCCAGCCCAAGCCCAAATGTCTACACCGCAATTGGACAGTCCCTTAGCCCAAGTTCCACGAGCCTGAGTCAGCTGGCATGGGCCAGCCATGGGTTTTCAATTTCAATGTAGACATATCCTTTGAGTCTAGCAAACTCTCTCCCTCTGGAGTCTTCTTTCTCCTGATGGCATTGGCCTCTGGATGGTTTGGTCTCTCCATTTTATGATGATCTCTGCCGGATCTCTCTGGGTGCTGTGTCTTCTTCTGGCTCATGTTTCCTCTTCCTTCAGCTCACTTGTCCCTCTTGTGTCACCACCTCTTATGACCTGGTGCCATTCTACCCCTCCCTCATGACTCCGATAGTCCATTCTTTCTGCTGTCTCCCTAATGGCTAGATCCCCACAGGAGTGCCTGTCTCCAGGACTGACTGACCAGTTGTGCTCTAGTGCCTGCTTTCTCTAATTGTTGGCCATCTCCTCTCAGGAGTATCTTCATCCTTCCAGCTGCAACAGGTCTGTCCTCACTGGTAGCATGGTTTTGGTCCTTTGTTTCTTCAGTGCCTGCGCTGGACAGTTTTGGCACCGCTGTGATGAGGTATTCTTGTGTGCCAAAAATGCTAACACAGGGACTGCACCAGAATAAATAGCCATGTGTAACAATCTTAGATGTTTTCACAGCTGATTCCACTTCTTGTCACTCTGTGGGTATGCTGGGGTAGAAGTGGAGTGGTCAAATTCCCCATTTGCATGCACATTACTTCAGAAGCAAATTGGAGTCTGTCAGTGAATACAGTGTCTGGAATGCCATATCTCACAAAGTGGGCCTTCAGTTTGCTTATCACTGACTTGCTTCTTTTATCAGGCAGGGCATCAACTTCCTAAACAATTTTACAGTAGTGCACTGTAATCAACTACTGCTTTTCCTTGAAGGTAAACAAGTCTGCTCGCACCTTGCTCCATGGTCAGGTGGGCAGCTCATGTGGTAAGTCTCTCTTTCCACTGGAGGAAATCACACAACCAGCAGGTATCACACCCTTTTATCAAGGAGCAGAGTTGTATATTCACTCCCAGCCAGTCAACACACACTCAAGCCTGTCTAAGACAGCTATCAATGGCCAGGTGTGAGGCATTGTGAGCTGGTGTGCTAATGTGACAGCGCCCCCTTTGGTCAGACAAGCGTTGCACAGAGTTCACTCGGTCTGGTTGGGCACTCAGTCAGCTCCTCTTGCCAGAGTCTCTATGGTAGTCCTATTCTGGGCTATGAAGGGTGTTAGTTTCAATCTCACTGTGGTACACAAGTTTCCCATTGTACTTGGTGGAGTTAGCTGGTCCTGGTCCTCAGGGGTCGGGGAAACTCCTTTGGTTCTTAAGTCTCTGTTGAGGGATGATCGGTAGGGAAACCCAGTCCCACCCACTCCACTGGGTTCCAGCTCAGGGCCCTTAAACCAAGCAGCAGAATCAGGCCACAACAACTCCTCCTGCTGAGCTCCTCCCTTGGTTCTGTGGGCTTCTTCAGTCTGTTGGATCCCTTCTCTGGGATTTTGTCTCTGGGAGCTTCTCGTCAGCTTGCTGGCAGGACTTTCCTTCTCCAGCCAGCTGCCCCCTCCCTCTGCCCCCCAGCTGCCAACCAGTGCTGGCTGATGGTTGCTGCATTAACTCCTGCATTAACTCCTTGGCTGCCAGACCAGTATGGGGTCTAAATGCCCCAGGACAGGAATGTATTTTTTGCATGACATCCTTTCATAATGAGGTCGGACAACAACTCTGTCCTCAAAATATGATTCTGTACACTCGGCTCATCTTAATTTGAAAATATGGTTCTGCTCCTACCAGCACTTGGCTTTTGTCTTCTGGCCAAACTGCTAGTATTGCTTTCTTGATTGCCTGTAATTGGATGTCCTTTTCCATAGCCAATTTGGTTGTCATCAGCTTTGTTGTTGATACTGGGAGATAGTGCGGCATGTTAATGGATTCAGAGTCTTGATCCTCTTCTCCCAGCTTGCTGATACTGGGTATATATGCTCTGCTCATGGTGTCAACTAACATCAATAATTCTCCTGGACAATATCTGATCTCTCCCTGGTAGTGCTGGAGGTGCATCAACATGTGCTGCAAACTCTTTGGAGCACTCAGAAGGAGGTTTGCCTTGGTTATCTCTAGGAGTTTGTGGTCTGATTGCTCTATTACTGGATGTCCATAGGTGTCCTGGTGGAGTCACTCCACTCCAGATATCACAATCAGAAGCTCTTTCTCTATTTCAGACTGATCAGGGGTACACAGACAGGGCTCTGCTGGCATAAACAACTGCCTGCTCCTGCAAAAGAACTACACCCAATCATTTCTTCAGTGCATCACGCTGGAGTGTCAGTGGATCTCTTGGCTGGTAGTANGATCGGTAGGGAAACCCAGTCCCACCCACTCCACTGGGTTCCAGCTCAGGGCCCTTAAACCAAGCAGCAGAATCAGGCCACAACAACTCCTCCTGCTGAGCTCCTCCCTTGGTTCTGTGGGCTTCTTCAGTCTGTTGGATCCCTTCTCTGGGATTTTGTCTCTGGGAGCTTCTCGTCAGCTTGCTGGCAGGACTTTCCTTCTCCAGCCAGCTGCCCCCTCCCTCTGCCCCCCAGCTGCCAACCAGTGCTGGCTGATGGTTGCTGCATTAACTCCTGCATTAACTCCTTGGCTGCCAGACCAGTATGGGGTCTAAATGCCCCAGGACAGGAATGTATTTTTTGCATGACATCCTTTCATAATGAGGTCGGACAACAACTCTGTCCTCAAAATATGATTCTGTACACTCGGCTCATCTTTATTTGAAAATATGGTTCTGCTCCTACCAGCACTTGGCTTTTGTCTTCTGGCCAAACTGCTAGTATTGCTTTCTTGATTGCCTGTAATTGGATGTCCTTTTCCATAGCCAATTTGGTTGTCATCAGCTTTGTTGTTGATACTGGGAGATAGTGCGGCATGTTAATGGATTCAGAGTCTTGATCCTCTTCTCCCAGCTTGCTGATACTGGGTATATATGCTCTGCTCATGGTGTCAACTAACATCAATAATTCTCCTGGACAATATCTGATCTCTCCCTGGTAGTGCTGGAGGTGCATCAACATGTGCTGCAAACTCTTTGGAGCACTCAGAAGGAGGTTTGCCTTGGTTATCTCTAGGAGTTTGTGGTCTGATTGCTCTATTACTGGATGTCCATAGGTGTCCTGGTGGAGTCACTCCACTCCAGATATCACAATCAGAAGCTCTTTCTCTATTTCAGACTGATCAGGGGTACACAGACAGGGCTCTGCTGGCATAAACAACTGCCTGCTCCTGCAAAAGAACTACACCCAATCATTTCTTCAGTGCATCACGCTGGAGTGTCAGTGGATCTCTTGGCTGGTAGTACTTCAGGGCAGGGATATCCATTATCATTTGTTTCAGCATGTCAAATGCTTGCTGTTGGGGACCTACCCAGTCCCAATCTACATCCTACCTTGTGCACGGACATGTGGGTTCCACTGCTTCAGCCAACTGCAGACAGAACTTGGACAGAAAACTTATTCCTATGAAGCACTGCACCCCTTTCACATCCACTGGCGCTGGCATGTCTCTGGCTGCCTTGATCTTGTTGGGATCTGCTTTTAGTCCCTCTGTTATGAGCAGATGTCCAGTTGATGGCACCTCACACTGTCACATTTTTTCTGGATTGAGTTTTATGTTCTTTCCCCTGCATTACTGTAGAAAATCTTATGGTTTTCAGTCATGGTCTCATTCAGCTTCTGTATCATTGATCCCTCCACTTACAATGAGGATATCATCTGCAATTATTTTCATCCCAGGCAGTCCTTCCAGCACTTGGGTGAGCCTTCTCTGCAACACCTCTAGTGGTAGGCTTATGCCCATCAGCTTGCAGAACCATCTGTAGTGACCAAATGGTGTTGCAAAGGTTGTCAGTATGGAGCATTCACTGAGGTTGGTATTGACCCTTGTTGCTTTCCTGTCCTGACAGCCTGAACCTGATATGTTTTCAGACTCAAGGAGAGACTCATGATATTATCATTGCTGTCTGATGTGCCATCCTCCTCTTATGCAACTCTGACTGAATCTTACATAAGAAAGGCCGTACCGGGTCAGACCAAAGGTCCATCTAGCCCAGTATCTGTCTACCAACAGTGGCCAATGCCAGGTGCCCCAGAGGGAGTGAACCTAACAGGCAATGATCAAGTGATCTCTCTCCTGCCATCCATCTCCATCCTCTGACGAACAGAGGCTAGGGACACCATTCTTACCCATCCTGGCTAATAGCCATTTATGGACTTAGCCACCATGAATTTATCCAGTCCCCTTTTAAACATTGTTATAGTCCTAGCCTTCACAACCTCCTCAGGTAAGGAGTTCCACAAGTTGACTGTGCGCTGCGTGAAGAAGAACTTCCTTTTATTTGTTTTAAACCTGCTGCCTATTAATTTCATTTGGTGACCCCTAGTTCTTGTATTATGGGAATAAGTAAATAACTTTTCCTTATCCACTTTCTCAACATCACTCATGATTTTATATACCTCTATCATGTCCCCCCTTAGTCTTCTCTTTTCCAAGCCGAAGAGTCCCAGCCTCTCTAATCTCTCCTCGTATGGGACCCTCTCTAAACCCCTAATCATTTTAGTTGCCCTTTTCTGAACCTTTTCTAGTGCTAGAATATCCTTTTTGAGGTGAGGAGACCACATCTGTACACAGTATTCGAGATGTGGGCGTACCATGGATTTATATAAGGGCAATAATATATTCTCAGTCTTATTCTCTATCCCCTTTTTAATGATTCCTAACATCCTGTTTGCTTTTTTGACCGCCTCTGCACACTGCGTGGACATCTTTAGAGAACTATCCACGATGACGCCAAGATCTTTTTCCTGACTCGTTGTAGCTAAATTAGCCCCCATCATGTTGTATGTATAGTTGGGGTTATTTTTTCCAATGTGCATTACTTTACATTTATCCACATTAAATTTCATTTGCCATTTTGTTGCCCAATCACTTAGTTTTGTGAGACCTTTTTGAAGTTCTTCACAATCTGCTTTGGTCTTAACTATCTTGAGTAGTTTAGTATCATCTGCAAACTTTGCCACCTCACTGTTTACTCCTTTCTCCAGATCATTTATGAATAAATTGAATAAGATTGGTCCTAGGACTGACCCTTTCTGAAACCTTCCTCTGCTCTTGCACACACTAAAATGGATCAACTTGCCACATTCCTTCCAATGCTGTCCTAGTGCAGGGCACTTGTCCTTTATCCTTGTTATCTCCCATAGTAAATGTATCTCACTGTGGATATGGAACCCTGGTCAACTACTCTCCCTTGCTATTGTCTCATTGCATGCATTTCTGGGGGTGTTTTGCTCCCTACAGCTTTCATCCTCTCTTAAGGCTTCTGCCGCATGTCCCACGTCTAAGCATCTTTCTAACGTTAGATGGCCTTCCCAGAGCAACTGTTCCCACAGGTAGTGATGCCAAGTACCACAGACTATCCTGTCCTGAATTAGGGAGTCTGTCAAGGTCCTAAAATTGCATGTAGCAGCCATTGTGTGTGAGGCTGTAACATAGGGGTCTATCCCCTCACCTGTGGATTGGTCTCTAGTGAAAAACTAATGTCACTCCACAGTTTTGTTCAGCTTTGAGGAGCAATGGGACTTCTGTGAGACTTGAGGCAGTGGTGAGCTTCAGAGGGGTGCAGATCTCTCTCTCTCTCTCTCCTTGTTCTCCACTAAGATACAATAACAGATTTACTTTCCTTCTGTTGTCATCCTCCTGCATGGCCAGGTGCGTGTATAGCTCAAGCTCCTCCTTCCACCAGGTTCATCACTGGGCTAGGTTTGTGTCTGCAAAATCCAGAGCTCTGGGGGGCTTCAAACCAAGTTCCATGGCTCATGCAGCCAGCTGCTGTCACGGCCAAGTTGTGGCAGCCATACCCAGTGGTCAGAGCCAGAGTCCACACTCACAAGACAGAAGTTGAGAGTCAGGATACTGGGAGTTCAGAACCACAAGTCAGGAACCAAAGTCAGGCTAGGTCAGAGGCAGGAGACAAACGAGATCAGAAACACAAATCAGATGCCAGGAGTCGAGTCAAGCCAGGTCAGGATGCCAGGAAATCAGGGGAGCAGAAGCCCAATTGTTCAGACAGCTTCCTGTTCCTGCTGCTGGCTTAAGTAGATCCAGCAGATCAATCAGCTGCTCTGGAACTCCACCAATAGGACATCAGGGGTGGGGCATAGGCTTCCTGGGTCCTAGGTAAGCAGCTGTCAGCAGGCTGATAGGTGGAAGGTTGGAGCATGGCTGCTACCGTGGACCCAGGTTCAAGAGCAGTGGGTCTTGACAGCCAGAAAAGAACTGCAAAGAACGCACAGCTCCAACACTGCCACCATGTTTCATTTCCAAAGAATGAAGCTGAGGTTTTATTAAACCCTGTGCACTGCTCTTTCCAGGTGGCTATGTTGCTTCTAGCCTACCTCCCCACATTCCATGTTCCAATGGTGTATTATCAATAACAGTCCCTCCGGGGAACATGGACCAACTGCCTCCAGATCCACTCATCATGATACACCCCTAGACCCTCAAAATCCAGAGTGCACATTCAAAATACCCAAATTTAATACATTTTCTCTCATTTTTCAGCCAAATTGCATGATTTGGGGGCCTCACATGATTTTTAAATGTTTGGGGTGGGTAATACTGCAATATGAACTTAGCAGGTTCCTACAGTCAGCAGACCTGCAACTCAGTTGCAGAATATTGGTTAAGCAGAATGAGAATCCTACACTTTAAAGTCTTTTTTTTTCTGCCTCACAGCTTCATTTATGTATCCCTGCTTCTAGTCACAAAAGTCAGTGCAGTTCCCAGTAAATCTCCCTTGTCCAGCATGTCTCAATGAAAAGTGCTTCAGAGTAGGATTTATAGGAAATACATTTTCATTGTCTTAACCAAAACCCCCAGCTTTTCATAACCAAGGAAGTTACCCAGAGTATCACCTTACCAAAACCAAGTTAGTCCTCCTCACAAGTTTATATCCAGAACCTTTTATAGTCTGTATGGATGTGTAAGCGAGAGTTGGCCTGTAAGCACAGATGCACATTGGTCTTATAGGGGCTGAGGTTGCTGGGTGGGAGTTGTAGTCACATGATGGAGTTCAGGCAGTGGACCAAGCCTCTTGTGACTACCCACTGGACACTAAATAGAGGAATGCTCCTGGCTCAGAGTTGAGAAGATGAAGGTTAAGGTAAGATCTTGAGGTAAGCCCTTTCCAAAGGGATCTGGCAGGACGCCTTGGAGATACCCAGGAAAGTTGGCATATGTGAAAGGGCATGTTCTCTGCACTTGCTGAAAAGTTAGGAAGGCCACTGCTGGGTCACTTTGATGCTGTTTTGGAAGTCTCCTTAAAATAAAAAAAATAAAATAAGATTTAGCCCTGTGGGAAGGAACCTCAGATAAAATAAAGTAAGTGCCAATTTTGGTCTAACTTTCCAGGCAGAGTATCTGCAAATTGGCATACAGGATGATAGGTCACCTCTTTAGACTGTTCGGACATTGCTTTATGGATGTTAAATCACCTCTTTCCACAACAGTATGCATGTTACCAGCCTACATTCAGCGCCGGCTCCAGGGTTTTTGCTGCCCCAGGCAGCAAAAAAAAAAAAAAAAAAAAAGAAAAAAAAAAAAAAAAAAAAAGCCGCGAGCGCGATCGCAATCTGCAGCGGCAATTCGGCGGGAGGTCCTTCGCTCCGAGCGGGAGTGCGGGACCCTCCGCCGAATTGCCGCCGAATCGGTGGACGTGCCGCCCCTCTCCCGAGTGGCCGCCCCAAGCATCTGCTTGGTCAGCTGGTGCCTGGAGCCGGCCCTGCCTACATTCATCCTAATCACTCCGAACAAATATGTCTGACATGTTTGAGCAAATCCATTGCTGTTCTGAGCTTGGGTTTACAGCTCAGTAACTAGCAAGTTATATCAGGTAGAAATAATAGAGGAGATTAAATAGTAAAATCATCAATATTTATACGGCAATAGAAGATCACAGAAGATAGGGGAAACATATATTAGTCTGACATAGTAATTTAAGCATTACTGAACAAAAAGAGGACTACAATTCAGAAACACCAGCTATCTGTGTCCATTATCTGCGCACAGGTGTACGCAATGCTCAGTGCTGTGACCAGCTTTCAGTATTCAGAAACTGGAAGATTCCAGACAAAGACAGAGTGTAAAGGGAACTGAATAAAGACTTAAAGCTGGAAATTGGAACAAAATTGGGTGTGTTGTGCTTGATTTGTCTTTTGGAAATGATCCTTTCTTGAGCCTCAGAGACTGGAATAACTGGAACCACACATGTTGCAATCAAAGAGTTTCAGATTTGTACAAAGCCTGGTGTATTACAAGGTAAAATATGTTGATTGGGAGCTCTGTTATTTTAATTGATTAGGCTCAATTCACACCTGCTAGTAACAGGGGTTGCATATAATCTGAATAATTGGTGCAAATATTGGTAGAAATATTAGATTAAAAGAACACCCAATATTGATTAATTCAATTAAACTTAAGAGAAAATTTTCAAAAGAAATGTGGCAGAATCAAGAAAAAATCTGAAAAGGAGACTGAATGGATGTAAAAGAGGGCTTAAAACTGTCAACAGAACAATTTCCCAGAAGAGAGTAGTCTGGTTTGCATCACTGCCATCTTTGGGGGTACCCCTAAAGCAGGGCAAATTTAATCTGGCTCCAGGTTACATTGCTTCTGGCTCTGGCCAGGGCATTGAATTAATGAATCTCCTGAGTTCCCTGGCCATGCTCTCTCCTTGCACAGCACCATTCTCTATGTTGGCTGTGTCTCAAGGCCCCTGATGAAGTGAACGTTGTCAGTATCTCACACTGCTGCAGTGCAACCCCCTTTTAGACAGATATTTTGCCCCAGGTCAGAGGACTGTGAAACTCAAGGTTGAATCAAGCCTATCATTTGTACTTTCAAGAGCCAAAATTTGAGGTGCACTGTTTTCTGTGGCACTGCCTGAAAATCCCAGGTGCAACAGTTCACACTGGTGGAAGTGGTTTGCAGTATCATTGCAACAGACTAATAAATCAGCAAAGCAGTATTCTCAGAGGTCTTGCTTTCCTAAAAGCAGAGGTCTGAAATGGAGAGAACCCTGCTGAATGCCCTTCCCAGACACCAGAGTGAATGATCATCTGTTATATTTGTCAGTTTAACAAATTATGGTAATAAAGTGGGAGAATACCAGTTCCAGGAAGGACACAGGGAATACATTTTTATCTCTGTGAGATAAATATGCTACATAATGAAGAGCAATTGAGAGGTATGCTCTATTAAATTACTAATCACTAGTTCGATCTTCTTTGTACCACTCTAAAAACAAATGTGAAAAAGAGCAAGACTGTTCAGTCAGACCCTCAAACAGCCAGCAAAAGTAGGAAAAAGACAAAAGCAAAAAACCAGATCCAGTACATGGTAAAGGAAACTGGCATTTGATAACATGTGAGGCTTGAGGAATAAAATCAGCAAAAAATAAATTACTTGTATGGTAACTGGAACAAATATAATGGGAAGTAGGGAAAGACATTAGAGGACATTTGAAAATCTTGGAATGGAGATTTGCAATTTATTAGGGCTATTGACTCAAAAAGTAGAGTTCATTATCTTAAAAAGTGGTAGTACAACTGGTTTTAAGTGAATTAGGCGTGCAGATTTCATTGTCGGCCCTTTTAGATACCAGATAAGCAATAACAGTAATTAATACAGTTATAGGCAGGCCAATCAAAAAATTAAAATCAGGCAAGTTACCAATTATATCAGAAAATACTACATGTAGTACCAAATACATACATAACACTACATATTTAAGGCCTCCATTTGTGCATGTGAAACTTTGCAGACACAAATCTCTTGCATGCACAAGTTTGCACACAGTTACTCGCCCATACAAATAACAGAATCTACTTATGCAAAGCACTTACATCAGTTTCTGTATAAAAATAGAGTTTTGCACGTGTAACCTGTTTAATTTGTGTGCACAAGTGACATTGCACAAATGAAAGCCACGTTTAGAAACTGCTCCATAAAGACTGAATTTTTCTACAGTGCATCACCACAATTTCTTGAAACAATTATACTTCTAAGCTTCATTGATACAGCTGAAAAGTCAGACAGGGACAAACAGAAAACCCTGAGGGTTAAATCATGACAAGATGTTTTCATTTCATTTTATTTTTATTTTTTAAGGTGAGATTCTTGTTTCGTTACATTGGAGGTGAAAAGGGCTTAAAGAAGATCAAAAGCTCCAGATACTCTAACCTACTTCACTGGAAAGACTTCTTATTGAATCAAACATGAACACAATATAATTAGACTAAAACGATATGATCCAGATTGGTAGCTGTGAGCAGGTGGACTGCTGTAACTTCTTCAGTGTCTCTTTTATGAATGTCAGTAGTGATTAGTAACAAAACTTATTTCTGAAAAAGTGTGAGAATGAATGTTTACAACAGAAATAAAAAGCTGAAAGTATTCTTCAAGCTGTAAAAAGAAAAAGCATTATAAAGTGCTCTTGCAAGACTGAAAATATAAATGTAAGCCCCAGGACAATGGCAAAGAGAACATCAGAATATGAAATACTGCAGTAACAAGAATGGACAAACGTGGTTGGTGTTTGAATTTGTGGTGAAGCAGCTGGAAAGATTTGGCAGCAATGAGCATCCAATGGAACCAGATGGAAGAATGCAACAGAGAGAAAAACTCTCTGGAACTCCTACAGAAACAAACTAAAAAAATCTCACAAATATTCTGTGGCCTTAGCTTTCTACCAGTGGCTTTTGTATCCCAAAAAAAAACAAAGGCAAAAAAAGGATAATGGGAAAAGTGGCGTGGGCGGAATGTCTGTAACAAATTGATCACAGAGAGCAAAGAGCAAAGATACAAATTATTGAAATTATGCAGGACTTGTTTATACAGGTATTTAGACTTATGACTGGCACTAGAAAGAGAAGCTGGATGTACTAGTCAGTGACATACGAAGGCATTCTGACATATCTTTGTAGAACAAACTGATTTTAACTTTTCAGTTTCTGTGTGTCCTTTGCAGATGCTGGATTCTTGCTGTACAGTGCCACCTACAGGATGGCTTGCAGTTATAAATAACATTCTTTTAGGAGCAGGGCTGAAAGAGATGCTCTATCATATGCTTTTATAGCATGGGTTTTCATGCAGCAGTTAAATCCAGGAATTCAAATGCATTAGTGTTTCAGTGCATATAAACATGTAACGTAATACTGAGCAAGGCTTGGGCTGGAATGGAAAAATCATTGCCACACAGCTGGAAAAGGCTTGGCGGATAAATGATCACAGTACAGGCAATTTCTCTGTCCATAAAGTTGCTACTATGATGAAAGCCCCAGACAAAGCCTGCAGTAATAAGCCATTTTATAAATAACAGTTCTCCCTTTGAATTCCTGGGTGGGAAATATTTATACTTAAATGTGTGATACATTTTTTAAGGAAATACTAAAATAATTTGCCTTTGAAAAGTCATCTAGTTCTCCTGCTAGCTCTGGATACTTGTCAGTGCATATTAGAGAGGAGAAAAAGCAAAATCAATCAGTGGGAAAAGGTATTGGAAAATATACTGGTTGGAATCCTGGCCCCATTGACTCCACTCAAGCCAGAATGGGCTGGATATTATGAGTAAATGAATCTCTTCGAGCTCTAATTATTATAACTGGTGTGAGACAAAAGTAGCACTTCTATGGACTTGGGCACTGCAATTATTACTACTGCAAGTGATAGTGAAACTGAAAGCTTGGATTGTCACCTTTAGATGCTACCTGTCCTGGTGCTGTAACAGAATTCCACTGCTGCACGCAGATTTCTGACTGTCGGCATGTGTTCTGTAGTGAATTGCTCCCTTTGAACTATTGTTGGAAACAGAAGGTAAATACGTGCCATTCAAGCAGCCAGAAAGGTGAACTTCAAACAGCGTATGTGGGACAGATTCTGCTATTCTCATTCAATTGAGTAGCATTGTACTCCTTGAGTAGTCCCATTTTCTACAGTGGAACTACTTGCGGAGTATGGTACTACTCAGTGTGAGTGAGAGCAGGGACAGTCTTTTTCTTCTGTTTGTACAGCACTGGCACATTGGCACCTTGGTCTAAGAGGAGGGCCCCTAGGCACTGTGGTAATACAAAGAATAATAATTAATCTGACCTATATGTATAGATTAATTCATTATGAAAATCAGAGGAAGATTGCCGAGGAAAACTGACAGAATCAAAAACTTGGATAGGAGACCGATTATTAAATGTAAAAGGCTCAAAACTTCTATAGAACCACAGAGTTGTCAACTCTTCTGATTTCCATCAGGCATCTCATGATATTTGGTAGTTTTCTTAAAGCCCCAGCTCCTGTAGTCAGATGATTACATGAAAATCTCAGCTTTCATTTTTTTAAAAGTAACTTTCTAACCTTCATGGTTATGAATGAAACCTTAAAAATGTGACCCAAGTGCACTCTAAAGGCTCAAACTGGAATGCCAAGAAAAAGAACCCAACATTTATTATTTTTAAAATCTCAAGATTTTCAAGCCAATCTCATGATTTTGGGGGCTTAATTTATGATTTTTGAATGCTTGGGCTGGCAATACTGGACTCTATCAGCAGGAAATAAATCAAATAGCAACAATCTACTTTGAAACTGACATACATACAAAATAAAGTAACAAAAACTACACCTATGAATGATGGAAATATAATAGTAATGCTTAGCACTTTTAATGCCTATTTCAAAGAATTTTATAAATATGGATATCATTAGTGTATTTAAGAAATTGTCAAGGACACTCAGTGCATTAGACAGGCACTCTTATTAGAGTTTGTGCAAATCGAAATAAATGTTATAAATTAACCCTACTTTATAGAGCAGTGGTTCTCAACCAGGGGTATGCAGAAGTCTTCCAGGGTTACATCAACTCATCTAGTTATTTGTCTAGTTTTACAACAGGCTACATAAAAATAGTTTTACAACAGGCTACTATATAAAGCACTAGCGAAGTCAGTACAAACTAAAATTTCGTACAGACAATGACTTGTTTATACTGTTCTATATACTATACACTGAAATATAATATTTATATTCCAATTGATTTGTTTTATAATTATATGGTAACATTGAGAAAGTAAGGAACTTTTCAGTAATAGTGCTGGCTGTGACACTTTTGTGTTTTTATATCTGATTTTATAAGTAAGTAGTTTTTAAGGGAGGTGAAAGGGGTACAGTAGTCTGGAAAGGTTGAGAGCCACTGTTTTAGACAGTCTGCATGATGGGCTGCGGGTGAATGCGCCCTTGGGGGAGGCTAGCTCCTGGCTCCTTCCCCCCTCAGCTTGAGGCCCTGTCCCTCCCCTGCCAGAGTCCAGAGCGCGCACACACCCCCGGGGCCACTGTCCCCTCCATGTGCCCCCAGCCCAAGCGTGCCAGGAGGGCAGCACAGCTGGAGTGCCCCCAGCCCTGGCGCAGTCCCAGCTCCCCCAGCACCAGGCAGACGGGCAGCGCAGCGTGGCCCCAGCCCTGGGGTCTTGTATGCACCGCAGCCCCAGCCTGCCTGGCCCAGCCTCTTGGCCACAGAAGAGAACAGCAGGCGGGGGAGGATCTGGGGGGTGGAGCATGGGCAGGGCCACGCCAGGCTGTATGGGGAGGCACAGTCTTCTCCTGCCTATGCTACCCGCCGCCCCTGGATTGCACGTTTGTTCAGCTGCAGGGCTGGAAATAGAACCCATCTCTCCTCACTACCAATCTTGAATTCTGTTCAATAGACCACATTGTCTCCTGCATGGATACATTAAGTTGCAAACAACCATGCAAATGAGTTTGTCTCATTATAAAGCCATGAAATCCACCATTTTGTATGATGTGGAATGGGAAATAGAGAGCTTTGACAATGAGTTTCAAATTTCAAACTATTGGAAAGGGTTTGGATAGTTATACGGATGTTAACTCTGAATATTCTTGATAATGGAAACACGCTTTGGAATGGATATTAAACCTCATGCTTCAGGGCTTAAGCCAGTAACTAACTATTAGAGACCAGGAAGAGACCTGTGTAGGGAGTAGAGTATCCCACATCTGACTGTTGTGAGGTTCTCACACCATACACTGAAGTGTCTGGTGCAGGCCACTGTCAGAGATACGATAATGGACTAGTTGGACCTGGGATCTGATCCAGTCTGGTAATTCCTCAGTTTCTAGAGTGACTATTTTAAAACGGTATCTGAATACGGTGAGTGTAGTCCTCATGAATGATGACAAAAACGGAGAAACTTGACTACTGCTGTCCTTCATCCACACCGATATAGTGGGGAAGTGTCACCATCTCCTTACCCCTGCTTCATCTAATGTGTGTCACCTCATTTTCTGGAGACAGAGTTGTAGACTAAAGTGTTAGTTGCATGGGGTGAAGGAGGCCACTAAGACCCAGTGACTTAAAGAATTCTGGTCAGTCCAGTGGAGGCAGGGCAGAGAGGGTCGGTAGGCTCCGCTCTCTTTTTCCTGGTACCTTGGCAGAGGCAAAGGGGTAGTGCTGCAGTGAGTCATGTGAACAGCAATGCCATTCTTCCACTGAGGTAGGATGATGATATGTTAAACTTTAGCAGCCAAATGCTTTGACTCTGCAAATATTTTGTGGTGAGATAGGCCCAAGCTGTAAAATTTGGATCTGAATCAGACCTTCTGCAGAATAGGCAAGGGTTGGATCCAGGGTTCCAGTGTGAGGTCCCCTCTACTCTTTCCTATAGGTTGTTTGATCACAGCAATTTAACATTTCAACCAATCTCTACCTTTAGCGCTCACACAGCCTTGCGCAAGCTCAGGAGACAGAGTTTAAAATGATGGTTTTCTTACGAAGGCTATAACTGTTTCTGCTACATCCAGACTACAGAGCTAGACATTTAGAAAATAGTCTATGTGTATATGTATGTACACATGAAATGCACAAATTGATAATGAAAGGCTGATTCTGGCCCCTGTGCTGCCTCCTACACACCATTCAGAAATGCCCACAGAGCAGGTGTACTGGAGGGTTGACATAAATGGCCCTAAGTTTCCCCCCTCAAAGCCAGGGCATAGATGGCATACTGGGAACTGCAATAGGAGTGGGAATGATTTCGGGGAGGCGCAGGAGAGGACACACCTGTGGCACTTAGTTCTCAGGAGATGCAGCACAAACTCTGTCACTAAATGTATAAACGCACATTAGGAATGCTGAAACACAACCCATTGTGGATTTGCTTTATCGTGCACCTTTGAGGATAACAATATGTGAGCATCTTTAACTTAGCATAAATATGGTATTACACTGTCCTGAATCCCATAACCTCTAATAATATTACTCCCCGGGGGAAATAATAACCCACCAATAAATCATATTATTTCTACAATTACAAATACCATGAGCAATTGTAGATAACTAAAAAGGTTAATCCTATATTTTATCTGCAGGTACCTCCTCTGTTGTGGTATAATGATGATAGCTAATGGGAGGTGGAGGGGAGGTAGTGTAGCACACTTGCCTAGTGCATAGGGATTGTATTCATCCGTGAGTTTGCATCTCTGTTTTAGCATCATAATTTCTCATAAAAGGCTTGTGGAATAGCAATAATTGGAAAATAATGACTAAAACGGAATAGCATTAATCTGCCTTCTCTGGCATGCTTTGGCTCCAAGAGTTCAGGGAAAGAAAGAAGCAGTGCAATTAAAATGCACAATCATTTGTTTCCAAACACAGGAAAATGGAAGTTTTATACACATCCAAACTATCCTTGGGTAACTCAGAATATGTAACTATAGCAGCAGGCCAGGCAGCCACTAAACAGGTATTTGGTCTATGCATGTTATTTCTTCTATCTCTGTAATGCACAATATTATGTTTATGATGCAAGACATTGCCTCATATGGCACCTCAAATGTATGACATTGTTATGGTGATGTATGAAGTAGTATTTGCACAGTCTGGCACAAGAAGTGAAGTTAATACTGAAAAGCAAATGCTTTTCTCAGATCAGATGTGAACTGTCAGTTGGAGGGCAAGTACCCAAGACAGCAGTCAAATTGGGAAATAAAAAAGGATAACATTTGTACAGTCAGTGAGTGACTATTTAAAACCCACCTGATAATAATCTGTTTTCTCACTTAGGTAATTTGGGAGCCAGTAGGCATGTGAACATGCTCAGATACAGCTAAAAATAAAAAATGGAATATATATTAAGTTTATATCAATCTTTAAATTAAGAGTTCAAAGATCACTGCTGCAAAACCACAACTGAAAGAGACAGTTGGAGATCCACAGAGGCTGCTCAAGAAAAATTGCTTCATAAAAAGTGAAAATGAATAGAAAAGTAGTCCCGGTGATAGCAGTGCAGAGTATTCGGATTTTCGTTTGTACAATTTTTGTAAATGTTCCTATGAAAAGAAAACAGAGAAAAAATAAACAATTTTTCTGCTAAAAAACCCTCAGGACAACACCCTACTCATACACAGGGGACACAGATTCTCATATTATACAGACCACGTCCTCTAAGTTCAGTTATCTTAAATAGTTCTCTTGAAGGTCAAAAAGAAACAAAAAGCCTATCATTGCTAAAGGAAAAGGGAACAATCTAAGCATAGGTGCCAAGACTGAATCAGAGAGAAACCAATCATATCCCAGGCAGTAGAACCAGAACACATAAAAGGGCTGCTATCTCAATTCCAATGCAGACAAAAACATTTACTTGCTTTACGTTGCCAATATAGATTTTACAAAATTATGACTCCACCATCTAAAATATGTGCAATGATCTCATCATGGCTGATATTATTACAAAGAATACTCAGACTAAATTTTCAAGTGGATGCCTAAATTAGTGGGTGGCATTGCCAGGGGCTGGATATAATTCTTTAATGGGTCTTTTCCAGTTCTATTTTCTAAGGCAATGAGACAAAAGCAAGACTTCTGTGATCTTGGGCACTGCTAGTGTAAATGCTGCAAGTGATGAAAGAGCTGAAATTTTCATTGAGTGCACCTACCTCAGCACCTTTAAAAACAAAAAACTTAGTCAGACCACTTAGGGTATGTCTACACTCCAGCTGGGAGCATGCTTCACAACATAAGTAGATAGACATGCACTAGTTCTTCTTGAGCTTCCTAAAAATAACATCATAACAAAGAAGGTGGCTCAGGCTAGCCTCCTAAGTCCATACCCAAGGGGTCTGGGCTGGTTTGTAATCAAGCGGCTACCCCCGGCTACCATATGTACTACCCCTAGCTATGCTGCTAGCTCAAGTAGAGCTGGTGCATGTCTGTCTACACATGCTGGGAAGCACACTCCCTGCTGAAGCATAGACATACCCATAGCTATGTGCCTACATATGGATTTAGGTGCCTCAGTTAGGCACTCACTTTTAAAAAATTTAACCTGAGCGCTTAGCACAAATATTGTTACCACATACCACTCCAGTGCAGAGACATAAGAGAATCAATTTTAATTCTTAGATACATCTCTCTTTCCTAGGACAGCAAGGGTGACATGTGTGATTTCCTAGTTTAGGGCTGGACGTCAATCAAAAGCAACTCCTCCAAAATCAGAAGGGTGTCTCACCTAGTTCTTGAGGAGGCTGATGGCTGTCAGAGCTCTAGTCAAATGCCCCTTCTTCATCACTCACAAGAGTGCTGGATTCCAGACACTGAATCCCCAATTGCTCTAAGCATCTGGAGTCTGAACAGAGTCCAGGTACTACCCCTGTCTTGATGTCTCTGTCTGGTTCCCCCTCCAGAGAGCTGAAACTATGCAGCCCACTCCCTATCCCCTAGGACCAGTGCTGACACCTCAGACTGCTCCCACAGCTTAAACACACCCTCTCACACAACTCCATATGGGTGTGCTAAGCCCACAGTTTACCTCTTCATGGGCCATGTGGTAGGTATAGCACATATCCTTACTTTGCACACCATTGCTCTTTACTCAAGCACTAGAATGCAGCACCATTGCTCTTTACTCAAGCACTTTGAATAGTGGACTAGAGTCCAGATCAACAGTTGTCCTGAACACAATGCCTCTCACTCTAGCTCATCCTTTCCTTCTTTGGGGGACCATCTCAGTACAGGGAGGCAGGGTTCCTCCTGCCTCAGATTCCTGTAGCAGGTGCCCTCGACTTGAGCTGGTGAAAATGGCCGAAGGCGTTCTATAGACCAGCTGCTTCTCTTTTAGAATCTTCCTGTCCCTATGTCAGGTGACTCCCAGATCAGTGTCCTCAGGTAATCCCAAACCCTTACCAGGTGATTCCATTGCCAGGTGACCTCTTCCCAAACAAACCAGTTATCTTAAGTGGCAGGCTGTCTATTGTCTAGGACAACAGTTCTCCAACTGGGGTCCATGGACCCCTGGGGATTCGCGAGGGTACTTCAGCGGCCCCGCTGATCAGCTCCTTCACCCCCACCCCCACCCCCCGCCAGTGCCTCCTGCACGCTGTGAAACAGCTGTTCCACGGCGTGCAGGAGGCACTGAGAGGGAGGGGAAGACGCGGGGATGGGATGCACTCAGGGGAAGGGGTGGAAAGAGTCAGGGAAGAGCAGGGACGGGAAGAGGTGGAGTAGGGGTGGGACCTGGGGCTGAGTGGGGGTTGAGCACCCCTGGGGAAAATTAGCTTAGCTTGGGGGGGGGGTCTGTGAAAATTTTTAAAGAAAAATGGGGGTCCTCAGTTTGCTAAAGTTTGAGAACTGCTGGTATTTGAATAGTGGACAACCATGATTTAACAACCCTCTAAGGTTAGCCCTGTATCACTTCCCCTTGGAATTTCAGTCCAATATGAAGATAAAAGCAATGGAGTGATCAAAAGGCTTGCACCTTCAAAATGAAGTTTGCAGCTTGGTAAAGATACATACAGAGAGTTCATAATCTCACTCAGAATGCATAAATTGAACAGTGATATTCCCCGAATGATCATTAGCCACACTGCCTGTTCTTACCAGTGAGTGAGGGGAAGGATAAAATGGGAAATAATGGGACAGAACCTTAAGATATCATCTCAGGCAAAGAAGATTCAACTTTCCTTCCAAGTGAGGAAAGATGAGCCCTACCTGCACAATTCAGCTATGAATCTGGATCCAGACGTCTGGATCCAAATTTTCCCTGTTCAAAGGATGTGAGATTTTGGTTGGATCCATTATAAAAATGTCTGCTTTGTGAAGTTTGAACCCATATCTGAATCTCAATCCTAACTATCACCAAGTTTTTGTGGTTCAGAGAGGAAAGGGTTCAGAGAGCAAGAAGTTCAGATCATATGTTCCAGTTAGGGCTCAACCCTAATTGTACTGCACTAAAGTCCAGAACCAAATAAATGCCAGTGGCAAGGTAATTATATTTATTAAGTCTTTGCGTGGTTAAAGAAAAAAATAATTAAACAAGCAATATTCAAGAGATATTCAAGGTTTTCCTTGTTCTGCTCTGTAAATTCAGATCTGCCATTAAAAATCAGATTCGTTTTTGGAAACTCAAATACCAGGAAGATGTCCTTTCCTCAAAAGACAAACTTTCTACTTTAGGTGTCCTTAACTAAGCCTTACTAGATGGGCTTAAGTTTATATTTTCAGTAAACTTTCAGGTGTTCACCTAATTCATCAATTCACTGTGATTAAGAAATTCATATATAACTTTCAGTCTGGAAACCACTATTTGTAGTAGACTATATTTTTAATTCTCACACAAATTTAGATAAATTGTAGTTAAAGTTGTGTTAAGAAAGATACTTGCATGTGCACACATACACACCCCTCAAGAAAATTAAGGCAACATGCACAACCAACACAATATCTGTCTCAAAACACTAGCCCATTACTATCAGAAAACTCAACCACATCAAGTTACAGTCTTAGCATCTTCATGTAACATACACTAGAGCAGGGGTCTCAAACTACCAGCCCGCGGACCATCTGTGGCCCACAAGCCTCCCCAATGTGGCCCGTGGGGCTCCAGCAGTTTTTGGGGCTGGGTCTCTCCCTTAGCCCCACCTGCCACCCCCAGGCGCTCCCCCCAGAGGCCCTGGCAGCGCAGCAGAGCTGAGCAGCATCTGCCTGCTTACTCCAGTGGCTGCCGGCCCCTCCCTATGGCCCTGGGGCAGGGCTGTGCCTCTGCGCGCTGCCCCCGCCCTGAGCGCCCCTGCAGCCAATGGGATGCTGCGGGGGCAGTGCCTGGGGGCAGCAGCGCACGGAGGCCCCCCGGCCCGGCCCTCCTTGGAGCCCCAGGTAAGCGCCGCACCCCGGACTCTCTCCCAGAGCCTGCACCCCCATCCCCTCCCCACATCCCCTCTCTCACCCCCAAACTCTCTCCCAGAGCCTGCACCCCCTTCCCCCACACACACCCAGCCCCCAAACTCCCTCCCAGAGCCTTAGGCAGATGGGGGCGGAGTTTTGTGGGGGCAGAGTTTTGGAGGGTTGGTTCTGGGCAGCATGAGTGACATTGTTGGCCCACTGGGAGGATTTGAGGACTGGCCCTGGCCCTGGCCCTAATGTAAATTGAGTTTGAGACCCCTGCACTAGAGAGAAGAAATACGAAGCTGATCACATACTTCATATTTTTACTTATCAAAAGCACAATGTTGTACTGCATATTTACATGATGACTTTCAAAGAAAGCAGATCAGCTATAAAATACATAATCCGTGAAACCACGCAAATATAACTAAATCATACACATCAGTGAAACCTCACAAATATAACTAAATCATACAGTTAAACACCATTCCAGTTATCTTTATTCATAACATATTATATATAATGAAATATCAAATTACCAGGTCAGAGTAAAAGTTGTGTGTTGCCATGTGATTTTCAGTTCATTGACGTGTGCATTGAGGCTGACAATACAGATGAATTGAATATGAGTATGTTTTCATGTGAACATTCTATTCTTATTATTAAAGTGTTACTTTTACGGGAGGTGGTGGATTTCAGTTGGATGCTCTTATTCTGTAGATCAGAAATCACAAGCTATTATTTTACAAATAGTGTCCTGCACATAAAATTCCAACAGTCATTGAAATATCAGTGTGTTTGTGGAAGGTGCCAACAGAAGCAGCTATTTAGATATTCTGTGAGTAACTACCCCTTTCTGTCATAATGCTTCATAAATTACTCCTGGGGGAATTCTGCACCAAAAAAATAAAAATTCTGCACACAATATTTTAAAATTCTGAAAAATTCTGCATATTTAGTAAAAATAACCCAATATATTCTCTCTGGTTCCAATTATTTTGGTAATTTATTTAAACTACAATACAATGGATGGAGAATGGGAGTGGGGAGCATTGGAGGAAATCGCCAAACCCCCGTGCCTAATAGTAATGTAGCTAGGTTTGACCCTTTATTTCTAGTTATTGTCAATAAATATATGCAGCCATATGGTCACTGTTACATCATAGGCAACTGAAGAGCAAGTGAGGGCTGGGGAAATCAAACTCATAATTTATATTAGCTTCTGACCATCTCCAGAAAGATCAGTAGCAAACAGTTCATGGAGCACATTTTGATAGGAAATTTTTTCAGTCCAAAAATTGGACCCCTAAATCACCATAAGCATTTATAAGGCCATACTGTCCTTTACACCACTCTGGCATTGTAAAGGAGCCTTAAAACTTCTACATCTGTTTTACACTCCTGGGGGAATTCACAAAGAGAATGGGAACAATTCACTAAGCAGGCAGGCTGCTACATTCCGCTCTGCCTGAGGGGACGGAGCCTGCCCCACACCTATCTCCTCAGAAACACCCCAAAGCCCTGCCCCTTCATGCCGAGCATGCTGCAATAGTGAGCATGAGGGACAAACAGTCTCTCTCTCTCAGACCCACAACTGCCCAGCCCCCCGCTCCCCAGTGGTGATTTACATCTAGGGTTGCCAACTTTTTAATCACACAAAACTGAACACTCCTATTCCGCCCCTTCTCCAAGGCCCTGCCTGTACCCCACCCCTGCTCGCTCCATCCCTCTGTTGCTTGCTCTTCCCCACCCTCACTCACTTTCACCAGGCTGGGGCAGGGGGTTAATATATGGAGATATACCTATCTCATAGAACTGGAAGAGACCCTGAAAGGTCATCAAGTCCAGCTCCCTGTCTTCACTAGCAGGACCAAGTACTGATTTTGCCCCAGATCCCTAAGTGACCCCCTCAAGGATTAAACTCAGAACCCTGGGTTTAGCAGGCTAATGCTCAAACCACTGAGCTATCCCTCCCTCCTGGTTGGAATGTGGGATGGGGTATGGGCTCTGGGCTGGGGATGCAGGCTCTGGGCTGGGGCGGGGGATGAGGGGTTTGAGGTGCGGGAGGGGACTCCGGGCTGGGCCAGGGATGAGGGGTTTGGGGCGCAGGAGGGGGCTCCAGGCTGGGCCAGGGGGTTGGGATGTCAGGGGGGTGAGAGCTCTGGCTGGGGGTGTGGGCTCGGGGGTGGGGCTGGGGATAAGGGGTTTGGGGTGCAGGAAGAGACTCCGGTTGGGGCAGGGGGTTGGGGTGCGGGGTCCTGGTGGCACTTACCGCAGCTCCCAGGAAGTGGCTGCCAGGTCCCTGCGGCCTCTAGGCACATGGATGTCCAGGTGGCTCTGTGCGGTGCATGCTGCCTTCCAGCCCGCAGGCGTGCCCCCCATAGCTCCCGGTGGTCACAGTTCCCGGTGGTCCGGTGGTCACAGTTCCTGGTGGTCACAGTTCCCGGTGGTCACAGTTCCCGGCCAATAGGAGCTGCAGAAATGGCACTCGGGGCGGGGGCAGCACGCAGAGTCTTCCAGTTTCTGGCCACCCTGGGGACTGCAGGACCTGGCAGCCGCTTCCAGAAGCCGCACGGAACTAGGGAAGGTAGAGAGCCTGCCTTAGCCCCGGGCCCCCGCTGCGCCGCCGCCCGGACTTTTAACGGCCCAGTTGGCAGTGCCGACTGGAGCAGCCAGAGTCCCCTTTTGACCAGGCATTCCAGTCGAAAACCAGACACCTGGCAAACCTATTTACATCTCTACCGGCTTCTCCAAGCGCCTGAACCAAACTGCCTGTGCTGCCGGGGAAAGACACATGACTGCTCGTGTCTTCCCTTTGCATTCCTGTCAGAAGTCATTTTTTTGCAGGGAAGCAAAGAAATCTGCAGGTGACATGAATTCTGCGCATGCGCAGAAATGCAAAATTCCCCCAGAAGTAATAAATACTAAGACACTGCCCCCATATGTACATCGGGGCTGCAGGGAAGCTGGAAACAGAACTCTTTGGGATGCAAGACCCAGACTCTGTTCAGTCAACCTTGTTGTCTTGTCCAGTACTTCCTGTAAGACCCATTTCAAAGAGGCCTTTGCTAATGTTTTCCCAACTCAAAATCTCTTGCACCAGTGTTTCTCAAACTTTTCAGGTTGGCAACCCCCTATTCAAAGTCACACTGTAAGCTGGCGCAGCCAGTCCTCCGCGTCCGTGTCTGAGGGAGGCCACACCTCCTCACAATTTAGTCTGTTAGAGTCTTCTCCACACAAAATTTTTAAAAAAAAAGGGGGGGGGGGAATTAGCGGTTCTCAATGGGCCCCAGCCTCCGGCCTGCAACCAGGCAGAGTGGTAGTAGTTTATTCACCTGGCCATTAAGCAGGGCAGGGCAGCAAACAGTCAAGGCTCTGGACCTACAGTCAGGCAGTGCTATAGCACCAGCCCAGTCTCGGGGCTCAGGTAGGGGAGAGCGCCACGCACAGTCTATGGGGCCCAGGTAGGGACACCCAAGGAGCGCAGGCCTCCTGGCCTGAGGAGGGGGAGTACTGCCACCTCAGGAGCAGGGTGGGGGGGGGACATGGGCCCGCCCAACTCCACCACATCCCAGCCCAGGGCCCTAACAGTGGCGGAGTGGTCTGCCACTGAGTCAGCAACACACTGACCCTGTATCAGGCTAGCTCTCAACCAGACTTTTGTCTGATTTCCCTAGGCTGCTTCCTACTCTCCCCCTCGGGTATACCTGCATCCAGGGGTCATCCTCGGTCTCCCTGGGATACACTGCCAAGGGTAGTGGCAGCAGTTTCTCAGCGTCAGGAGTGGCAAGGCTCTCTGGAAGCTCAGGCTGGTCTCTGGGGAAGCAGCAGTTCTCCTTGGCATCCCACTCCAGCAGTGAGGAAGAAGCATCTGTCTCCTTCAGCAGCTCCCTCTCAACTGAGCTGCTGAGCCGGCCTTTTATATTTCCCCTTCCTGTTCTGCCCTTCTGCTTCCAGCGTGTGGGGCATGGCCCTCCTGGCTCTGCCCACCAGGTGGCTTGTGGCGTTCCATCCGCATTCAAGGGAGGCCACGCCTCCTCACTACACAGACATTTTCATTACTCCCTTACTATAAAAGTTAGAGTAAAAAAGTGTATCAATGACAAGCCTGTATAATGAAGAGTCCTGGACTCTTTGTTGCTGTTTACAGATCCAGACTAACACGTCTACCCCTCTGATACAAGCCTGTATAATGTTTGTGTCTGTGTTGAGAGATTGACAGAGGATACTGACCTTGAATGGTACAGGGTGTGTGGGAGTGAGATTTTCTTTGTTTTACATTGTAATAAAACCTTCAATGCTTTGTGAACCCCTTTCATGAGACACCCCCCTTTGGGGGTCACAAACCACCACTAAAGAAACACTATCCTAGACCAAGAATGATAACAAGAGATCACATAATTGTACATACAGGTGAATAGCATGTGGAATAAATAGTGTATGGTATTACTCAAGTGGAGACTATTACACTGGATTCTGAATTATTACACTAGAATGTACTTTAATAGATGCTGTCACCTAGAGTATAGTTTAGTCTGCACCATGGTCCTGCCCAGAATCTGTTCAGCATGGCACATGGTAGAGAAGAGGTGATGTCAGATCCAGAGCCCTGGATCCATGTGCCCTAGGGGTTTGGTGTTCCGTGTGCAATAGTACTATATTGCAGTTTCTTAAAGCAGCACACAGAGTAGCTGCATACAGCTGTGAATTGCTTTTGGATGTGTTGGAAAAGGAGAACAAAGGGACAAAGTGCATCTCTCATCAGGATGAGGGGAGGATGGGGCTGAAGGGCCAAGTAAGAGAGAGAGGAGATGAAATGAGACTAAAATCACATGGGAGGGAACAAAAACAGATCTCAGGGAGTTTCCCTGAGAGGGTTGTGCTTGAAGTAGTGACCAGTGATTAGAGCTGCACAACCAAGTTGGAGTGAGAGGGTGGGGCCAAAGAAGTAGAAGACCAGTCAAAAAGGAAAGAGAGGGGACACGTCTCAGGAAGGAATTTGCTTTCAGGTTTTTCTGTGAGTGTTAGGTGAGAATGAACAATGAGTTGCCCAGCCAGAGGATCTTGAAAATGTTCATCTGCACTTGGCAGCAGAATGTTCTTCATGTATAATACCTATAAAAATCAATAATTGCATAAGCTCCAGGATTCCAGGCTCTGGATGAGCTGTGGCTATGGAATAAGAGGCACCCGCCCACACACAGACAGTAACTCAAGCTCCAAGCCCCCAGAACACAAAACCAAAGAGTAATGTGCCTGTGCAGTAGATAGACCATCTTACTTCTAACTGATGAGTAGAGCTGGGGGAACATTTTGATCAAATAGTTTATTTGTTGAACAAAGCAGTTTCGGTGCAACCAAAACTACCTGTGAATTTGGGACGAATTCTCCAAATAATCTTGGCCGAATACAAAATGTTTTAAAAAAAAAATTTCTTTAGTAAAAGTCAAAATGGTTCATTCTGACATTTGCAAAACAAAACATTTTGACTTTTAATTTCAAAATGACCTTTTATTTAGAAATTTTGCCACATTTGTTTGGTTTTTTAAAATTAAAGGATAGAAATGTAACTAAATGAAAAATTGAAACAAAATTGTTTCGGGTCTAAGAACATTTTCCTTCAAAGCAAAGTGAAGGATTATTTTGGTTTTTAGTTTTGGCAAGAAAAAACAAAAGAAATTTATTTTCCATTCGACCTGAAACTTTTTTTGGTAAAATATTTTGGTTTGAACCAAAAAAAAAAAAAAAATTTTCATTCAGCTCTACTGATGAGTAAGTTCTAGTGCCAGGGATATGCTAATTTAGTGGTGCGTGGATCTTTCAGTGGATAATCAGTGCCTGCCTGGTGCAAAGGTTGCAGATCTCTTGAGACATCTAGATAGACTTATGTGTAGTGCTGGGGAGGAGCCAGTGGTCGTAACATGTAGGTACCAATGACAAAGGGAAAGATAGGAGAGAGATCCCGTAAGCAAAATTTAGGCTGCTAGTTAAGAGATTGAAGTCCAGGACCTCATGGTATCATTCTCTGAAATGCTTCTAGTTCCACACGCAAGGCCAGTTAGACAGGCAGAACTGCAGGGTCTCAATGCATGGATGAGACGATGGTGTAGGGAGGAGAGGTTTAGATTTATTAGGAACTAGGGAACCTTTTGGCAAAGGGGGAGCCTATACAGGAAGGATGGGCTCCACCTAAACCAAAATGGAACCAGATTGCTGGCACTTAAAATTAAAAAGGTCGTAAAGCAGTTTTTAAACTAAGGACTGGAGGAAAGCCGACAGGTGCGCAGGAGCACATGGTTCAGAAAGACATCCCTTAATATTAATGGAAATTCTCTATGTCCTAGTAAGGAGGAGAGGCTGGAACATGATAAAATACGGGTAGGATCAGATGAGAAACAGCCAAATGAAAAAGAGTCCCATTTAATTACATCATATAATGGCAGACAGCTAAAAAGTGACAAGTTTTTAAAGTGCTTACATACAAACGCTAGAAGTCTAAATAATAAGATGGGTGAATTAGTGTCTCCTATTAAATGAGGATATCAATATAATAGGCATCACAGAAACTTGGTGGAATGAGGATAATCAATGGTACACAGTAATACCAAGGTACAAACTATAGCAGAAGGACAGAACAGGTCATGCTGGTGGGGGAGTGGCACTATATGTGAAAGAAAGCGTAGAGTCAAATGAAGTAAAAATCCAACGAAGGAAGGGAGTGAGACTGCAGGAATTTTAGAAAGAATTATTTTATATTAAGCATGTTGAATATACAGGAGGTGGTTTTACCTCAATACAGTATTAGTGGGACCATTAATGGAATACTGCTTCCATTTCTGGTGTCGACACTTCAGAAAGGATATTGACAAATTGGAAAGTGTTCAGAAAAAAAGCTACAAAAATTATTCCAGGTTTAGAAAATATGCCTTGTAGCAAAAGACTAAAGAAGCGCAATGTATCCAAGAGAGTGTTACGAGGTGGCATGATTACTGTCTGCAAATATGTACGTGGGAAAGAGATTTCTGATAGTAGACAGCTCTTTAATATATAATAAAAAGGCATAATGAGATCCAGTGATTGGGATCTGAAGCTAGACAAATTCACACTAGACATAAGGTACAATTTTTTACCAGTGAAAGTAAATATGTTTTAGAGCCATTAGAATAACTTATCTAGGGCTGTGCTGGATTCTTCTTCACTTGCAGTCTTTAAAGCAATTTAAATCAAGACTGGATGTCTTTATAAGAAGAGATGTGAAAGCTGAAATAGGAGTTATGGGCTTGATGCAGAGATTATTGAGTGAGGTTTATAGCCTGTGTTATGCAGACAGCAGACTAGGCAATCATAATGATGAAAGAAATCAATAAGTATTGTTTACTTAAAAGGACTTAGAAAATTATTGGGAGAAAAGGAACAGAATTTGGTAACACTCCTATCTCTGAAAGAGGGGGATGAACTCATAGTACAGTACCTAGGTAATTCATGAAGGCTTGTAATTCTATGATCTTTTAAGAATTCTATAATCCTTTACCAAACAGTGCTAACTACCTAAACACATACACACAGAACTAGCAGCACTTGAAATAATAGCAAATAACTCTTTCCATCACAATCAAAGGATAATCAGCTATTTTACAATAGTGCTGAAGTATATTCCAATTAGTTAAATTCATTCAGCATAGCTTGGTTGATAGCGCTAAATCCAAGCTGCATGAAAGCAAGGATAGATTTATGCATTCTTCTGTATGAATAATGCCAGAAAGCTATGTTCAGTACTGCAGAAAGATGATTCACTGCCTGGCCCTTATAACCAGTGAAGTCAGACATATTCATTACCTGTTATGCTGAGGACTCCCACCACCATCGCCTCCTTTTGGAGACTAAGCGCTGAATTACCCATATCACAGAACCATCTCACTAAATACTACTGCTGCCGCTGCTGACCAAAACAATCATGAAAAGGCTATCTGTGAGGAGCTCCAGGCATTTAAATATATGAAAGCCATCTACTCCAATAATGGAGATTGATATCCCATTCTCAGAGTGGTGTATATACATTTTAAAAATTGACAGAATATACCAGATGCAGATCAGCCTGTTTGGCAAATGCTTGTGTTTTAAGATGCTTTTTCTCTTAGAAGAGAAGCATTCGGCAATTTTCTGGGGCAAGGTTTATGAAAATGTGAAAAGAAATCACTATGTGAGGAGCTGACTTTATTCCATTCTAAATCCTCAAGGACCCATCTTCCATATGGATTGAATTTTGAATTGATAGCAAGATGCTGTTCTAGACTACGAGCCAATGATTTACTGCCTTTATGTAGACACTTAAATGGATTTCTTCTTCAGCTTAAACAGCATTCTTATCAAGAACGCCCCTTTTTAGCATTTTTACTCAATATAACACAAACTAGGAGGCTGGATGGCTCAGGGGACTAGTAATGAAATCTAGAGCTTTTTTTTTATCACTAGGTCACAGTTTGAATCCAGGTGGCTCAATACTGGCTACAGGTTATTGGCTGTTTCCCTGTTATTCCACCCATACTGTACCTAGAGGACATCTGTCTTTAGCTGCCAGTATGGCACCCTTTCCCCCTCACTAAATTAACTTAAAACAAAATAATAATCCCTAATGATATAATACCTATGCCAGAGAGTAATATTTACTATTGTCACATGCACCAACAGTACCACGATCAAAATATATACTCCAGTGCATCACATCAAGATCTGCTTGATAATGTTATTATAAGGGGTTGGGTCTGAGGAAAATATATTAAATCATTTGGGCCCTTCATTTTCAGTTTTTACTGAAAACCTCCAAAAAATCCCCAGGTTTTGAAAAACCCAGTATTCAGATTTTTCCAGTTTCTAGCAGGATTTTGTATCTACTCCAACTCCCTGAACCCAGCTCCCTGCTCACAGACTCCCCAGCAGATGGCACAGCGCGGGAGGGTAACTGCTGGTTGGTGGCTGCTACAACTGAGATGAGCCAGGCAGGGAACCTGCCAAGACTGCCAACCTCTGCAATGAGAGGCTGCAGGAAGTAGAAGGTTGTATCCCATGAGAATGGGCCCCCTCCTGACTCCAGCCCTTCAATGCAGCCCTAGGGCATAAAGCCCCATCTGCTCCCCACCCATCTCCCTGCCCCGCAGGGCACCTCCACCCCCCGTGTCTGCTCTCCCCTCTGCCCCAAGTGCTGGGCACCTCCACCCACCCCAAGGCACAGAGCCTTGTCTGCTTTACCTGCCAGACAGAGTCCCAGGCCAGGATCAGATCTCTCCAAACTCCCTGACATCCTGTGGAACTGAGCTGAGGAATGGCAGCCCCATGCTGCTAGTGGGTCTGTCTCTCAGTGACTGGGAGCCACTTTCTCCTAACTCCCTGCCCATATCCAGTGCTTAATTTGAAAAGGAAGAAGTGTCAGGGCTCAAGCAATTTTTTTACTTTCATAACTCACTCGGCAAGCCCAGAGGTGCCGGGGCTACGAACTGCCAAACCAGACAGTAGATCTGACCTAAAAGTCTATGAGCCTCAGAAAAGAGGCTTTGTAAAAGGCTGCTGGAAGCCTACTCCACCAGGATGCTTGGAATTCACACTGAAGCCCCTTGTATCCAGATTAACTGCACAAGTCCCCACCAGTAAACTGTTCTGTTTTAAAAATACGTTTTATTTTTGTAATGGGAATTAGCAATAATTGTTTCATAGACTCTTATTTTCTCTATTTGATGGGTTTTTCCTGTCCTCCCATCCCACAATATTAACCTTGATATTTGTGAAGTTACATTTTTTGCATTGATTTTCACTCTTTTTTATTTTTCAAATTAGCACTGATAAATTCCCAGGAATCTTTTTGTACGGGGAACATGGGCCTTATAAATTCTGTAGCATGTGTACTGTGATCACTGCACCAATCTTGCACACACTTACACGCTACTTAAGTGTAGATACTTAAGTACACAGGGGTTTGCAGGAGCAGAGACAAAGGGACAAATTCAGCTCCAGTACAAGCACTTAGTTCCTGTTCTATCCCCTGGAATGGAACAGAGCAGGAACTATCTATGCCAGCTCTTAATGTGACCCAAGCTGTCATCATTATCTAGGAGCTTCCTTGCTTTTTGTTTATGTTTGTTTGCTTATCTTGCAGCCTTACACCTGTACTTTGAGTGTTTGATTAGCAATGCCACCATACGTACAAGCACGATGAAATGTTATTTGGTGTCTTGTCACACTTTAGTTGTTTTAAATATCAATATGACTATCTTACATCCTGTCCTGCTTTCAACCAGAACTCTTTCAGCCTTTGCTGAAGTATCCTGAGTTACTTGCAAAGGCAGCTGCAGGAGAAGAGTTGTCAAGGCTGAATGACAGCTAGCCAAATTTACCTTGTGCTGGAGCAAGAGCTGACTAGCTATTTTAGTCAGACCTCAAAAGCACTTGGTAAAGGAGTATTTAGGTCACCTAAAAGCCAAGATGTGATATTACTGGTTTAACTCTTAATGCTTTAAGGAGGGAAAAAAGCATATGCCAGATGTGTTCAGTGTTTTTAAATGCTTTTTTAAAAAGTTCAAATACTCTTGCAAGCTGGGTGGAATTGCTTTGGGAACAACTTTATTTTTTACTCGGACAGAAAATTAATACATGTGAATATTCTGAATAGGTATTTACCAAGCAATAATCTTAATATCATCTCTTGAAGATACAGGGTCAGAATGTGATATACTTACTCCTGCTGAATAATACCTGACACCATGCATAGGACATGGGCTATTTGTGCAGAGTAAGAGTCTCAAAATCTGGCCTCTAATTTATGAAGGTGTTTCGTAGTTGGTAATTAATGCATTCAGTACAAATTTAATTAATGTTTTTGTAGTATATACTGAATTGCTTAGCTACAAAATAATCAATATTTCCAAAAAAAGGTGGAGGGCCCAATCCTGCAGTCCTTAGCTTGGTAACAGGGATCAGGACTATGTTAAGGACTTGCAGGGTGAGGCCACAGTGACTTCGGCGGGGCACTGTGGAAGCCTGTGTGGAGGTGTATATATACACTCTGCGTGCCCTCTCCCATACTCTCCTTAATGGTTGGGAGGTGCTCCCTGTAAACATGCGCAAAGCCACCTAATTATGCTCCTACAAATCCATCTTTTGCCATGATAACTACAAATTGCTGACAATGGCTAGGCTGCTGGTGTATTGAGACCACTCCTTCACATGCTGGCCAATGTTGTCTCATTGTTTCCTTGTACTCCCCTGTCTGCATCAAGCTGTTGTCTTGTTGCCTTATGTGTTAGAAGATCAGACATGTATGGGGGGCGGGGGCAATTTTAATTCTGAATGTATCAAAGGAATACAGGAGATAGAATGATTTGTCCAAAAGGCAAGACTAAAGAATATGGTTCATTTTATATATTATATATATATATATACATTATATATAACTAGAACTTTAGCAGTTCTCGGGCATAGGAATAATACCCAATGCAAGAGCATAAAGAAAGAAGAGCATTCATTTTCACTTTCTACAGATATTTTTTGCCCCTCTGGGGATCTGTCTGGTCACACAGGTTGGGGCAGGCCGGGGAGTTCCAGGGAGTACCAGAACGTTCAGTATTCTAAGGATGCAGGAGTGACCATCCTGACCTAGAGGCCTCAACCACGTCAAGACACCATTATGCCACACAGAGCACAACCGTACAGTAAGTGACAGTCCCTGCCTCAATGAGCTATAACAGTGACATTTGTTACACACCTGAGGTGAGTTTTTTCCCTCCCACTCTGGACCCTCCATTCAGGGTAATGTTACCGAAATATCGGGTCCGCCTAGCTGAGAGCCAAATACAGATAGGCAGAGATAAGGAAAGAGAAGCTTTATTTGCAAAATAAAGGAGAGCCTTGCATCTTGGTACAAAGACTCTAACTCACACAAGTTTCACAGATCCTTTATACNTTTGTCCAAAAGGCAAGACTAAAGAATATGGTTCATTTTATATATTATATATATATATATACATTATATATAACTAGAACTTTAGCAGTTCTCGGGCATAGGAATAATACCCAATGCAAGAGCATAAAGAAAGAAGAGCATTCATTTTCACTTTCTACAGATATTTTTTGCCCCTCTGGGGATCTGTCTGGTCACACAGGTTGGGGCAGGCCGGGGAGTTCCAGGGAGTACCAGAACGTTCAGTATTCTAAGGATGCAGGAGTGACCATCCTGACCTAGAGGCCTCAACCACGTCAAGACACCATTATGCCACACAGAGCACAACCGTACAGTAAGTGACAGTCCCTGCCTCAATGAGCTATAACAGTGACATTTGTTACACACCTGAGGTGAGTTTTTTCCCTCCCACTCTGGACCCTCCATTCAGGGTAATGTTACCGAAATATCGGGTCCGCCTAGCTGAGAGCCAAATACAGATAGGCAGAGATAAGGAAAGAGAAGCTTTATTTGCAAAATAAAGGAGAGCCTTGCATCTTGGTACAAAGACTCTAACTCACACAAGTTTCACAGATCCTTTATACACAAGAGACCCTTGCCGTGGTAACACTTGATTGGTGGTTCCAGACCCTGTACTTCTACTATCTGGTCAGTGAAAACTAGTTTGGAACCAGCATCTCCTGGCTCAAGGGATCAGAAAAAACATAGTTGAAAAGTTCAGGGTTTTGTTCTTAGTGTGGCTTCTGCTTCCCCCTAGTAGCCACTAATACGAATTGCCATAGGGGTTTTCTCAGGGAAGGGAAATCACTTGGTGACTTTCACAGTAAGAAGGGCAAGGCAGCATGAAGGGGCTCTCATAATTCCATATCTGGCCAGGGGAGGATTCCCCAGCATAGGCACTGTGCAAGAGACATGTAAGGCTGTCCTGTGTGGACCTCCTCTCAAACCCCCACAGAAAGAGTGCATCAGGGTTGGGGCTGCAGCACACAGCATTTCAGAAATTCCAGGTAGCACTGCAGCCCACAGGGCAGCCCAGAGAAGCTGCCATTACTTAGGCAGGTCCTAAGTCTTTCATAGTTGAAGCAGAGTCCTCTTCAGTGCAGGATTAGGAGCTTGAAGCTACCTTAGCCCCCACTCTCCTTTAGGCTGTGAGTTCTGTGCTATATTGCTTAGAGGCACAGCACATAACCTCACCCTATGTATCTAGTCCAAGATGCTGGCGAGACAAGATGATTCATCTGAGGAAAACAGTCTCTGTTTTATCGTCAGTCTATGGAAATACTACAAACTTCTCTCTTGTATAGCACAGAGACAGATGTTTGCACTCACTTTGTGCATGGTAGTTGTGAAAGACACAAGCAATGGCAGCAATGAAATAGTTCAAGCTTAGGCTGGGTAGACATAATACCTGACTATCATATTCATCATGGTCAAGAGAAGAGATCTGTCAGAATGTGAGAGTGATTAATTGCTGCTCATTTTAAGTCTGCTTCCTGCTTACCTCAGCAAAGAGCTGTAATTTAGTGTGTTACAGACACCAGGAATGAGCTTGCAAAGTGACACAGGCTACTTACATTTTATGGTAATTTCATTTAATTGTTGACACTTTTGCTTGAGGGAGATTAAGAGGATATAGTTTTATTTAGATTTTGAGGATTTCTCATGAGAATAACTGGCTGTTCATTTTGTGTTGTATAGTGCACATTTTATACCAGATATGCACACCTGTGTGTGCCCCTGCTAATCTATATGCAATACTTACCATGCAATACTTAGGGAGAGGCAAGCAGAGAATCTTTTGGAAAAAGAAATGCATACTTTTCATTTTTCCCTTTTTTCCCCTGGGACAAGAAGTTTTCCTCTCTGTGAGGAATTTTGAGGAGGTTAATGTTTTGTCCCATCTGGAAAAGTACAACAAAACTGTTTAAAGACAATCACATTTTCCACCAGAACTACAGTATATAAAAAATAGGTCAAGTGTAAGCATCTTTTACCTAAACTGCAACAATAAATTCAACACTAATCACTGTTTTCTACATGCATTATTGAGTATGTATTGTACTTCATGCCCCCAGGGCTGGCACTAGATCAAATGGCACCCCAGGCAAGGAACTTCTTTGGTGCCTCCTACTCAATTTGTTAAACTTTTGAATACCTTACTTCACCTTGATCCTGGCACCTCTCAAACCCCACACCCCAGGTGGTCACCCGCCCCTAAATCCAGGCCTGTATACTCAGTTTTACCAACAGACCAACTTGCCAGCCATACTAAGTCCTAGAAGTGTAATACAACAACTCTTTCCTAGTCAAATCAATGGCTAGAGAAAAGTCTACAGAAGACTCCATTAGGCCCACCAGAGAACTAGGGCCAGAGGCTTCAATTCAAGAAAGCATTTAAGTAGGTGAGTGCTTAAGTTAGCCCTATTCAGCAAAGCTCTTAAGCATGTGCTTAAAATTAAATACTAAGTTCTTTGCTGACTAGGGATGGGACTGATGAATCAAGGCCCTACAAGATTGCCAGGGTAGCACTTTAGTCCTGAATAAGGCATCACAGAAAGTGTTTGTTTGTTTTTTGCTATTTTCTTTGATGTCTACAAGAATAGGGCTGGGCAAAGGAAAGAAGGGTTAAAAATAGTAACAGACTGGACATTGGTTGTTGTCCAGGGACCAGTGATCATGGCCTGATTATATTCAATACAGGCAAACAAAGGACAGTCCAACCAATAATATATGTAGTTGGTGCTTCAACTAAATGTTCCACCTTTGAGGAAAATTCAGAGCAGAGTTGATTGGGAAGGAAAATTTAGGCAGAAAAATTAAGTGAAAAATAGGAGTTCTTAAAGAAGTGTTTATTTAGATAGCCATCATCAAGTCACCATCCCCTGTGTTCCTCCTCTTGGCAGGGCCAAGTGCTTCAGACACTGTGCCTCAGTTTCCCCAAGGGAGCTTCCACTTTAGCCGCTTACAGGTCAGCCCTCCAGCCAGGTCCCTACAAAAGTTCAGCCCAACCTTCCAGCATAGCAGAGTCCAAAGTCACAGTCCCAAAACCAAAAGAGTCTTTATGCCAACTAAATTTAGTTGTCACCCTTCTAAGATTATCATCCATGCTCCTCTGGGCTTAGCACTCAGACCCCAGTCATGATCTGGCTTAATAACCTTCAGCAAGTTCCTGATAAACCCAAACAGGCCCATGTCAAGCCTACCTTTCCTCCAGGGAAGCATTGACAGGCCACAGTCTTATTCAACTGCTGACTCCAGCCAGGCCTCTCTCCCGAATTGCAAGCACCTGGTCTACTCCCCTTTCCATCAGCTCACAACTAAGTGAGCTTGCCCCATTTTAACCCCTTCCTATAGGCCTGAAAAACCCTACAGGTGTAGTGGGCAGGGCTGATTGTGCTCATAGAAGTTTGCTAACCCTTTCCAGACCCAGTGGGCCCTCATGATGGCCAAAAAGCCATGATTCCACCATCAAGAAAGCGGACAACTTTGGCAAAAACCCCATTCTGGTTCAATAATGAAGTGAAGGCAGCAATTAGGAGGAAAAATAGCAATATATCACAAATGGGAAAAGGGGAAACGGATATAAATCAATATAAATTAGAAGTTATAAAGGGCAGAAAATTGATAAGGGAAACTAAGGACATCAAGAGAAAAATCTGTGACTGACAGGGCTAAGGATAATAAGGACGGGTTTTTTTTGAGTATGTTAGTAACAAAAGAAATCCTAGCAATGTCAATAGCCCCATTACTAGATGGAGATGGTAACATTGTTAATAATGATGCAGAAAAGGCAGAAGTACATTAAATAGTTCAGGTCTATATGTGGAAACAAGCAGAATGATGTACTTGTATCACATGAGAATGACAAAGTACTTCCAGTCCATTAGTAACTGAGAAGGCTGTTGGATAACATCTACTAGGAATAAACATTTTTAAATCAGTAAATTCAGATAACTCAGACATAAGAGTCCTAAAACAGTTGGTTGAGGATCTCTCTGGCCCCACTAATGTTACATTTTAATAAGTCTTGGAACACTGGGGAAGTTCCAAAAGATTGGGCATGTGCTATTGTTGTGCCAATATTCAAAAAAGGCAATCAGAATGACCCGGGTAACTATAAGCAGTTAGCCTGACATGAATCCCAAGGAAAATAATGGAAAAATCTGATTTGGGATTTAATTAATAGAGAATTAAAAGGTAAGAATACAACTAATGCCCGTCAACATGGCTTTATGGAAAATAGGTCTTGTCAGACAACTCTGATTTCATTCTTTGATAAGATTTCAAGATTGGTTGATAGAGGTGTAATATAGCTGCACAGGTGTAATATAGCTAGACTTCTGTAAGGCATTTGCCTTAGTACCATGTGACAGTCTGATTAAAAAGTTAGTACTAAATACTATCAATAAAGCACATGTTAAATGGATGACTAACTAGCTGGCAGATCTCAAAAAATAGTTGCCAAGGGGGAATCATTGTTGAATGGTGTTGTGTCTAGTGGGGTTTCACAGGGATCAGAACTAAGCCCAACTCAATTCAACATTTTCATCAATGATTTGGCAGTATAAAATCACTACTGAGAAAATTTGGAGATGACACAAAGTTTGGTGGCATGGAAAATAACGATGAGGACAGGAGAATAATACAGAGCAATCTGGTTCTCTTGATAAACTGGCCTATTAATACAGCCAAATGCAAAATGACAGCTCTAGATACAAAGAACATAGGCCATGCCTAAGAATGAGGGACTGTAACTTGGAAAGCAATGACTCTGGATAGGATTTAGGAGTCATAGTGGAAAGGCAACTCAACATGAGCTCCCCAAAAGGGCCAATGTGATTCTTGGATGTATAAACAGCAAAGTAGGAGTAGGAGTACGGAGGTGATTTTACCTTTGTATACAGCACTGATACTGGAATACTACATCCATGGCTGGTGTCCACATGTTGAAAATTTGGAGAGGGTGCAGCAGAGAGCCGCAAGAGTTGGAGAAAATGCCTTTCATTTCTCAGTCTAACAAAGAAACGTATAACAAGAGCCAATGGCTGGAAGCTGAAGCCAGACAAATTCAAATTAGGAATTAGGCACAAGTTTTTAACAGTGAGGATGGTTAGCCATTGGAACAGACTATCAAGGGGAGTGGTGGATTCTCCATTTCTTGATCTTCAAATCAAGACTGGATGCCTTTCTGGAAGATATGCTTCAGCCAAACACAATCAGTTATTAGGATAAATTGGAGAAATGTAGTGGTCTATGACATACAGAACTAGATGATCTAATGGTCCCTTCTGGCCTTAAGCTCTATGAGTGGGCAGATGGAGTTCACTTTCAATTTGGAAAATCATCTAGGAGTTCAGAAACTTAAACTGAGACTTCTTGTTTTCTTCCACTTCCTTCTCTTTGGATCCTCCAATAAACCCCCAACTCTATTTTCCATCTTAGCATCCTTTTACTGTCAACATTTTGGGATGTTCCATGAATATCTGTGGTTTTGCCATGAAAAAAATTATATAGGGAAAAACAGTGACTTTTGAATGGGATTAGGACAATACCTAAGAGTCATTTGGGGTAAGGGCTGTCAATGATTAAAGGTTCAGCTATCACTGAAGTCTTTGGAAAGACTTGTGTTGATCTCACTGGGAGTTGGATTGGGTCCTCAAGGCTAGATTTTCAAAGGGATTTAAGTGCCTAAAAATGTAAAGAGGCATCTAGATTAGGCACCTAACTCATTGATTTCAATGGGATTTAGGTGCATAACCTGTTTAATCCCTGTAGGCGCATAGTTTCATTTTTAGAAGGTTAAATACCTTTGAAAATCTGGCCTTTAGTAAACAACCAGTGTTTTTTCTGGATATCTGGTGGGTCAGGATTCTTGCTTCCCTTGTGCATTTCAGGTGTTAGGTACAGATAAACATGATTTTAGCTTCAAAACATTTATGATGGAAAGCTATATGCTCTAATTTTTTTTAGAATGTAGCAAGAATTTTTCATTTTGCTCTAAAACCATTATTCTAGTATGGAGAAACCATGTCATCATTAATTTGAATTTTTTTGTAGGCATTAAGAGCTTTAATTTTAGCTGTCAAGATAAAGCATATTAGAATCTCTTCTGCATTAATGCATTTAATCTAACTATAGTCTAAAAAAGTGACTGCAAACTAATAAAAACAGCTCTGCTGCTTTTCTTTTCATTCCCAAGATTACTTGTAACTGGCCTATTCTCAGAATAAATTTGCCTTTAGACACCATGTATTAGAAACCAGCTATGGTGATCAAATCAACACCTTTGACAAAGTAATGTGGAAAGGCTCCCTTAAGCATTCAGCTAACTTGCTGGATAAATATGAGCTGTTTCAAGCTCCTGTTGGTTCAGTAAAGAAAATGTTGCTTGTGAACTGCTGCTAGCAATTAGAAAGTGAAATAAGGAGGCATTTTATATGAAACAGCTAGGTTAGGGGTTGAAATGGGGGATAAAAAGACAGTGGTACTTCTCCAAACTCTTCCCACAAAATATGCCCTGCCAACTTAAGAGGCCAAACTCCGGTGCTACTCACAGCAGATTGCACAGTTGTTCACAATATGATTATGCCTGGATGTGACTTGGCTCCTCAGGCTTGGTTCTACCTCACTAAGCTTCGGCTACAGCTGTGGGCTGTGTTGGGATCCTTGAGCTTGGCTCTTTCTTGACTGGGGAAAAAGGTAAGTCGTGATTTTCCTCCCCAAGTGCCACCCACTCATGGCACCAAAATGAGCTGTCACTCACATCAGACCATTCTGATCTGTATATGTTTCTCCCTCTTCTTTGTTACATTCTTTGATGAGCAGTGAAATAGTTAACAGGTTTCAATTATTATCATTTGGTATTTAAGTTAACTCTCACACTGAGGTGAACAAGGGCAGCTTGCACCTCTGCAAGCTTTTCTTTCAGGTTGCCTGAAAAGTCAGGCAGACTTCATTGGATCAGTTAGCCTTCTAAATGTGAACAGAGCGTTCCTCTGCAACTATAAGGGCTAGAAACGTAGGCACCTAATTACCTTTGGGGATCTGGGCCCAATTCCCTTTGAAGTCAAGGGGATTTAGGTGCCTACGTATTTTTGAGGATCTGGGCCTTAGTTTTTTTCCCTAAATGAAAGCTTAGATTCTGGAGCACAAGGTATTTTTGAATATGAACAACAGTGCTGATTCTAAATTCCAATGAATTATAAATTCTGAAGGGAAGAAAGTTAGGCTCCCACCCAGACAAAATATCTTTCCACATGGCTGAGAAGGTACATGAGACAAGGGGGGGGAGGGACAAAAATCCACATTCTGTGCACAGCCCTATTTTTTTAATGTGTATACATACACTGTAATCGCTCTGCCTTGTTTTAAATGTCTGATGGAAACAGACTTCACAGTTGCTGATGCCAAAGCTTAATCTCATGGGACATAAGGAAAGAACAGCTTGATGTACAAATGGAAGTTCAATTTGAGTACTTACATTATGCTGTAATTTTAGTAACAAGGAAGAATCAATAGTACATGACTTAAGAAAAGAAAGAAAAAGAACAAACAATACAGGCAACAGATGCTGCTACTAAAAAGAATGGAGACTTCAGTATTTTTTCCAGCCAGTTTAATAATATGTTTTATTTGAATTTCTCCATAAGATAGATAATGTATGCTTTTGCATTGTCTTCTAACAGAAAAATGCCTAGCTGGAGAAAGAACCTCTCCAAATTAGATTTAACGTACAAGACCCTGAAGCAAATGCTCAGCTGCACCAGTTATTCAGATTTTTTAAAATGCAAATATTAATAAGATTTTCAGAAGGGATAGATGGTTTGTTATAGTCCCTCATGTATAACTAATACATTAGTAAATATTCTGCTGGTAATATGTTTGGAGTAGTCTATGTGGAAAATTCTAATCCTAGCTATGATCATGTGCCTCCTACTGATCATGTATTTGGGGCGGGGGATTACTTATTGATTTAGGGTTTATCAGCATTTCTATTATAAACCCATATGAATTTTAGCTCCAGTTTTCAATTTGACATTCAGGATTTCAGCCTGGGAGCAAGTGTTCTGTTTATACAATATTTGGTTAAAACTAAAAATAATGCAACTGCTTCCACGTGACAGGAGAGCTGAAATTAATCTGATACCACAAGTCCATTTTTATACATTTGCTTTTCTTTTAATGCAAAAGAGTTCCATCCAATTTTAAAAATGATGCTGTGTAGGCCATTGGACCCTGATGTAAGCCATTGCCACTGGCTGCTAAAATAATGAAAAAGATAAAGAGATTGAGTTTTAAATTACCTAGGTGCACAGGGATGAATTCAGTAAAAAATACATTCAGCTTCAATGCCACCAATGCCCCGACAAAGGCTGAACACCCTCAACTCCCAATGAATTCAGTGTGCTTTGCAGGTCAATTAGCACCTTCCAGGTGTGATGTTATCTGATTAAAATATGACCATGTAGATCATTGTTGCTACCTCTGTTATATAATTGCAACAACACTTGTACAATGTATGTCAAGTAAGATGTCTATGGAAAGGTTATGATTTGCTGAATATGATTATGCTATTTGTATGCATGTATCATTTGTGTATCTGAAGTTATGAATATTAACTCTGTACCTGTATTTCAAATGTTTTCTCCTGTGGTAGCACCCACAAGGTTAACTATTCAAGTTGAATGGCCCATCAAAGAACACATAACTCACAATGGAAGATGCCTATCTACATTGAATGGACTTTCCTATGAAGGTTCTAACTGGAGTATAGGTAATGGCTTCTGCTATGACTAAGCAAAATCATGCATGGACATGTGACTTGCCCATGTGACTCCAAACACCATCTTGTTACCTGTAATTTTCCACAACAAGAACAATGGGTTTCTTCACTTGGGAGAAGCTATAAAAATCCCTGGACACATCTCCATTTTGCCTCTTTCCTACTCAATCCTCTTGCCCCGGGGTCGACAACCTTCAGCACACACCCCATCAGGGTAATCTGCTGGCAGGCCGCGAAACATTTTGTTTACGTTGACCGTCCTCAGGCACGGCCCCCCGCAGCTCCCAGTGGCCGCGGTTCGCCGTTCCTGGCCAATGGGAGCTGCGGGAAGCGGCGGCCAGCATGTCCCTGCGGCCTGCGCAGCTTCCCACAGCTCCCATTGGCCAGGAACAGCGAACCGCAGCCACTGGGAGCTGCGGGGGGCCGTGCCTGCAGAGGGTCAATGTAAACAACATTTCTCGCAGCCCACCAGCACATACCCTGATGGGCCGTGTGCCGAAGGTTGCCGACCCCTGCTCTGGACTATGAACTTATACTAATGGTAGCATTCTAACCAAGGGACTGAGGACCTTCCAATGATTTGGAAGCAACCAGAGACTTAACAAGCCAGCAGTTTATTCCATCACTGCTACAAGCCTGATCCAAGAACTTTGCAATTATTGTATGTATTTGATTCCTTTAACCAATTTTAACTCTCACCTTTCTTTCTTTCTTTCTTTCTTTCTTTCTTTCTTTCTTTCTTTCTTTCTTTCTTTCTAAATAAACCTTTAGATTTTTGATACTAAAGGATTGGCAACAGCGATTATTGGGTAAGATCTGAGTTATATATTGACCTGGGTATGTGGCTGGTCCTTTGGGATCAGAAGAACCCTTTTGTTTGATGAAATTGGTTTTAAATAACCACTCATCATTAAGTCTAGGGTTTTTGGTGATGATACAAGGACTGGAATGCCTAAGGAAACTGCTTTTCTGGCTTCTTGTTAGCCAGTGTGATGAAACAGAAGTTGACTTTTGCTGCTGGTTTGCTATATCTTATGGGAGAATAACCACCAGTTTTGGGGTGCGTCTGCCCTATTTCTCAGCAGTTTGTCCTGAATTTGGTATTCTCAGTTGTGATCCATAGAGGCACAGTTACACCAGGATTTGTTCCAAAGCTGCAGAGATCATTTGGACAAGGAATCATTCTGCAATCAGGAAGTAGTCATACTTTTGACAGAATACTGCATATTAAAAAAACACCTGGGCCATTCTCTGCTTACTGCAGGGCAAAAGAATTCTTCAGCACAGCATCTATTGCCATGCTAAGAGCTTTAGCCAGATGGAGAAAGAAAGTATTGTTATCCTCACTTTACAGATGGGGAATTGAGGCACAGAAAGATGAAGTAACTTGCCAAAGACTGCCACAGACTTCCTGAGTTGAGCTGGGAACTGAAACTAGATCACCTGAGTCCTAGTTCAGTGTATTAATTAAGACATTCCTTCCTCTCAAATAAAATAACAAATAAATGCTACAGTCTGGCTACTCCCATTACCTTTATGAACTATTTAGAGATTATGATGCAAGGCAAGGTGACAGCCATGATGTACTGACCTAAAAAGAAAGCAGTCCCCACCCCCAGTGCTGTTATATTTCATTAACAAAGGTGGGAGACAATCAGATTGCTGTCTTTCTCCATTCCACAATGTTCAAACCATTGATCACACCACAATTTTTTTATATAAACATTTTATTCAGCATAGAAATTAAAAGGGGAAATTAAAATGAGCATCAGAGTCTACAGAAAGTATTGCTATTGAATGTCTAAATTATTATTGTGCCAGCAGTTTGAATCACTTTGCATCCTTGCATCAGCTGAAGTTTCCAGAAACTCACTTCAAAAGGATCTTCTGCTGTGTGAAACGTCCAATTTAGTCCATTAAGATTTGTTCTTTTACCATTTTTACTCTTTACTCCATTTTACAGCTAGGTTGCAACCTCTTGACCATAGAAGAAATGGCTTCATGATTTGCCTCACTTTTTCCCCTTTAAGTGAAATAGACAAGGACTGTATCAGTACACATTTTGTGTTATGACATCTGCAGTAATGTACCTTCTCCTTCAGCTAATGCCAATCAAAAGAGACTTCCCTAATTTCCAAATTTCCCTCTGCCTCAAACAGTGTAATTCAGATATTGTTATTTTTCTTCTAAGTACTGAACAGGCTCAAAACATTTGCAGTATAATTGGTGCCATACAATGAATTCATATAACCTGGAAGATGCCAGATATAGGGCCTGATTCTGATGGAAAGTCTAGCATCAGTAGGAGTTGGATGAGGCTCATAATGCATTGATAACAGATTAGAAGAAATTGCAAGATATGAAAGGATGCCATTGTCAAAGACAAAATCAGTAGGATTCCTTAAGATAACTTTGACAGACGCATATGCTAAATCAAGTCTTATGTTGTATAATAACTTCTATAGTATCTTATTAATGCTTAAAGGGATATATGCAAGGTGTAAGGTTGGTGATACAAACTGGCTTTGGCATGCCCTAGAAAATTACTCTTTCTGGTGTATCTAAACATGGTTCACTGCACACACAGCAAAGAGTTGACTCAGGGAATGGGAGAATTGAAGTAAATGGAGGAACAGAGGGATCAATACTGCTCGACACTTCCATGAGACGCCAAGGACCCTCTGATATAGCAGGAGTTGTGGGTGTTTAGTAACCCATCAGTTTTAGGCCTTTTATTTGGGTGCCTAAATATGGCTTTAAGTACTTAATTCTAAGCATCAAAGTTTGGAAAATTGGACTTATCTGATTGTGGTTTATAATTGAGCCACAGTGTTTGTCTCTATTTCTAAGTTACATTTTCCTTGTATAGGTATGTATGGACATAAGGTGCATTTTAAGTTGCACTGTACTTGTCAACATTTTCAAAGGGATCCCTGTACCTGGCGGGATATATTAATAAAGTTGTATTAAGAGTTATGGTGAAAACCTGGCCCCATTGAAATCAATGGGAGTTTTGCTATTGACCTCAATGGAAACAGGATTTCACCCTCACTTTGTCATTATGAAATTTACAATTAATGGTCTGTACCTGCATTTTTTGAGGACCCAAAGCTCCCACTGAGTCATCGTTTCCATTGAGTGACATTCCCTCCTCTGCAGAGGCCAGCAAAGCCTCTAATTAGTCTAATTAAGGCTTAAGTGGGACTTCTGTGCAGAAGTCCAGTACAAGGCCGATTCATCACTGAAGGGAGTTTCATCCACTGGGACCAGCCCCTAATGTTATGTTCACAGTGAATTCATATTCACTAATAGCCTTAAATGAGAGTTTCCAAAGTTGAACGTTTAAGGCCCTGATTTTGGGAAGTGTCACTATTCAGGACAGGACGTCCATGTGCTTAAGTGCTTTCCTGAACTGGAGCCTTATAGAGCTAGCCAGTGAATCTATCTGGTAGCTCAATTACTTATCCCCAGTTCAGAGGAGCTGCACATCATAGAACATAGGGACCAATCCTGACCACCCTCACCTCACACTGATATAAGGCCTAGTCCTCTGAGGCAGGTGCTGAACACTCTTGAAAGTCAATGGGAGTGGAGGGCACTCAGCAGCTTCCAGGAAGTGCTCAGCAAGAGGAGCAGAGAAACTATAGCATTTTGCAGTGAAAAGCCAGCCTGGAAAAGATTTTCAGAGTGAATGAAAATGGGCAGGAACAATGTTCCATTTCATTACACCTGTATGGAATGGTTTTAAACTGCATAGGAGAAATGCAAACTCAGGATTTTTTTCTTCCTGGCTGCCAAGCAAGCCAGACATTTAGCCCATCCTTTTACTTCAGTCTGCTTAATGAATGGCAACAAGTCACAAGCTATTTGATTCACCCTCTGAGGTCATTTACAAATCATTAACCTGAAAAAGTGAGGTAACAATCTGGGTTCTCTATACTATTGAGCTTAATATAGGTCCATCTTTTTCTCCTGTTACAATTTTAATTTTAAAAACATGCTTTGCATACAGATACTAGCAGAGGGGAACACAAGAACATTCCCGGTGTCGCAGCAGTTAAAAGCAGTAGAACATTACAGCATAATTAAAAGAATGAGAGCTGCTGGGAGCTGAGCATGTCTGAAAGTCAGGCCACTTATTCAAGGGGGCCAGACCTGAGGCTCCCCACTTTTAAGATCTTGGCCCCCCTCTCTCTGAACCAGCAAATGCTGTCAAATTCCTCGCCCCAGGTTTGGCTGATACTGGAGCATGGCTCAGAGCTAGGCGGCTGATGCTCAATCCAGGTAGAACAGGTGATGCTAGCAGGTTGGGGAAAACTGCTAGAAGATCTGTCCCTCTTGTCAAGAGTTTGTGACCATCACTAAAGTTCACAATCTGGGGTTATTATTGTGTCAACTGGCATAGGTTACAATTGGATCCCAAGCTGCTGGTAGGCAGTCAACTAGCAGCTGCATCTGGGAAGGCCTTTTTTCATCTTCATCTGGCCAGGAGAGTGCAACAGTCTCTCTTGCATGCTAGGGTTGCCAACTTTCTAATTGCACAAAACTGAACACCCCTGCCCCGCCCCTTCTCCATGGCCCCACCCGTGTCCTGCCTCTTCTCCAAGGCTCCGCCCCCACTCATTCCATCCCGCCTCTATCCGTCGCTCGCTCTCCCCCACCCTCACTCACTTTCAGCAGGCAGGGCAGGGGGTTGGGGTGTAGGAAGGTATGGGATCTGGTCTGGGGGTGTGAGCTCTGGTGGGGCCAGAAATGAGGGGTTCAGGGTCCAAGAGGGGCTTGGGGTGTGCGGGGGTGAAGGCTTTGGCTGGGGTGCAGGCTCTGGCATGGGGCAGTGGGTTCAGGGTGCGGGAGAGGGCTCTGGGCTAGGGCAGAGGGTTTGGGTGGGGGCAGATGTGGGCTCCGGGAGGGATTTTGGTGCAGGAGGGGACTATGAACCAGGGCAGGGGATTGGGTGTGGGAGGCGGTGCGGGGTCCCAGCGGCGCTTACCGCAGCTCCCAGAAAGCGGCCACCAGGTCCCTGCAGTGCAGCCCCTAGGCCAGTGGTGGGAAACCTGAGGCCCGTCAGGGTAATCCGCTGGCAAGCCGTGAGACAGTTTGTTTACATTGACCCTCCGCAGGCACAGCCGCCCGCAGCTCCCATTGGCCAGGAACGGCGAACCACGGCCACTGGGAGCTGCGGGCGGCTGTGCCTGCAGACAGTCAATCTAAATAAACTGTCTCGCAACCTGCCAGCGGATTACCCTGACGGGCCGCAGGTTGCCTAGGCACATGAGCGGCCAGGGAGCCTCCACGCGCTGCCCTCACGCCTGCAGGCACCTCCCTCGCAGCTCCCATTGGTCACGGTTCCTGGCCAATGGGAGCTGCAGAGCCGACCCTCGGGGCAGGGACAGCATGCGGATCCTCCCTGGCCGCCCATGCGCCTAGGGGCTTCATGGACCTGGCAGCTGCTTCCGGGAGCTGTGCAGAGCTAGGACCGGCAGGGAACCTGCCTTAGCACCAGGCCCCTGCTGCTCCGCTGACCCGACTTTTAACGGCCCGGTCGGTGGTGCCGACCAGAGCTGCCAGGGTCTCTTTTTGACCGGACATTCCGGTAGAAAACCAGATGCCTGGCAACCCTAATTGCATGCAGATCTTGATACTCTGCTCCATGCCTTTGTGGTATTAAGATTAGATTACTGCAGTGTGCTGTACATGGGAATACACCTTAAATCAACTTGGAAATTAAAGCTGGTGCAGAATGCAGCAGCCTTCTAGGCACGTGATGTATCACACAGAATTTATATCACCAGTGCACTGTGCCTGGTAGTGGCTGAGCACTGGTTTCTGAGTTGAGTTTAAGGATTGGTTTTTAATTATAACATGAGGAATGGCTTAGGACTTGCCTGTTTGAGAGACTACTTCTCCCCTGTGCAATGGTGCCACAGCTGCTCCCAGCAAGACATTCCCCATGAGGGACAACTCAGGTTTATAAACTCCTTCCCCAATGCCCAGTCCAAATTTGTCCTGAGCTGACCTTCAGGACCCCCTCTAAAACCTGTCTATTTACCCAGGCTTTGGGCAAGGGGCACCACAAGAGCAGGTGTTTCTGGTGAGAGGAATATTGGTTGGGTTTTGATTTGCTCACCTGTTAATTATTTTCTGGGTTTGAAGTGAGGCACAGCTGCTGGTTCAGCCTTTTTATATAACTGTAGTTGTATTCATGGCACAGGCGCCTAGAGGCTGAAAGCCCTTCCTCTCTTTATGTATTATAAATGAAGACAAGACAAAACAACAATGAAAGGGTGATAGGTAGGAGAGAGAGCAAATGTTATAACAGTGAAATCAGGCAGTTACTTGGGTTAGCTATGCACACATTTTGGTAGTGTCACAATGTATGTTCATGCTTTTTTTAAAAATGTCTCCTTTCTTCTTTAAAAAGTCCTTGCTCTCTTGAAAATTAGACAAAATTATCCACCATAAAAGCAGAGCCCCATTTAATTAATACACAATGTGAAAATCATGCCACCACTTTATGTTACAGCACTGTAGACTTGACAGGTTGTTTTGTGGTGCTCCATTCATATACGCTTTAGATGTGCTTGATTCCAAAAAATACACTCTCCCATCTGTCATGGCCTGATCCTGCCAGATGTTGAATGTCCTCAACTCTCACTAACTTCAAGGAGGAATGAGAGCCTTCCACATGTCCCAAGAGATGCTCAGGGCCAGATTTTCAAAGGTATTTAGGTGCCTAAAGATGGAGACAGGCACTTTTGAAAAATCCCATTAGTGCCCAACTCCCACTGATCAGAGTTCAGTGCCCAGTGGAATGTCTAAAAAGATGCAGATAAGCACCTACTTAGACAATTTAACTAGGCATTTCCCACTAGGCATTTAACTTATCAATGGTAGTTAGGCACCTAATTGGATTTTCAAAATTGCCTACCTGCCGAGGCCCAGATCCACAAAGGTACTTGGGCTCTTAAATCCCAATTTTGGCTCCACTACAATCCACTAAATTCCCACCAAACCCTATAGGTGCCTAAACTCAATCAGCTTCTAAATTTTCAGGGTAAAAGTTCTCCAGCTGCCTATGTTTCTGCCTCTGGCATGTGCATTGCTGCCTCCTCTAGGTGTCCAGGTGCCTATCACCCAGCCTAAGCCCCAGAGCGATTCACAAATGGGAGGGAGCATTTGTCGGCCTAAATTGCAAGTGTGGCCCAATCCGGTAGGTATGCTCAGAGATCACCCTTGAGATCAGGTCCCATTAAAAATCCAGCCACTGGAGGAGGAGCTAGTGGTACTGCTGCCCATCTTCTAACTTTTAGCCCAGTGGTTAGATCACTTGTCCGGGACATCAGAGACATAGGTTCGATTCCATTTCTCTGCGACAGCAGGAGAAGGAAGAACCCTGTTCAAATCTTCTCTGTTCCCCCCCGCCCAACTCTGCAGAGAGAGGGGAATTGAACCAGGGACTCTCACAACCCAGGTGAGTACTCTAACTACCAAGCTAAAGGTTACAAGGTGGGCAGCACTGGCAGCAGCAGCAGCACCTCCCTTTGTGAGGAGAAAGGCAGATAACTAACTCATTCCCACAAGAGGCACCTAAGCCACCAGACTCCAGGAGAGCAGATTGCATTGACGGAGCACTATCAGTAAGCAGAGATAAGCTCCGCCCCGCTCATGGAGCTAGGTAACTAAGACACAGCTCTCATCGGCATTTCCCATTGGCTAGTTTAGGTGGCTCCCCAGCTAGAATGCTGGCTTTTATGGATCCCATTCTAAGATGTCTCCCTCTCCCCATTCATTGTATAGGGAGCCTAGGCACCTAACTTGGCTTTGTGGATCACACTTTGTTCCTGTGATTTATCTAGGTGCTATGACACTCAGCATCGCAATGCCTATGTCCCTTCAAGGATCCCACCATAGAATCTTTGAAAATCTGGCCCTCAGTACGTAGCACGATTTGGCTCTGTATGCTATCATAATTTTAAAACCCAATTTTGCTGTAAAGCATCCAGAATTTTGCATAGACCCACCAGTCAGTAAGCCAAATTCAGTCATAACCATATATAATTCTATTGACTTAGGTGGAATTGTACCCAATTTTGGCCTTATCTCCACAATGCTCTCAGCTGCTTCTGTTTACCCCAAACTAGAGAACCAATTGGCATCAATTAAATCAATTGCACAACACCATAATCACCCAAGTAGTTAAACAGACCTCTACATGCATGCAGGGCTCCATTATATCTCTGAAGATGCAATGCCACCCTGGGTATGAGGAGGAGGTGCAATAGGGGTTCCATGAGATGTAAGATAGTGCAGAATATGGTCCATACATATTTATGTCTTAAATTCCATTGTGTTTGGTTAAAATGGACTTTTCAACATTTCATCTTCAAACTTGTTTCATATAAACAGGTAGGATGAGGTCAATGAGGTAGAATATTGCCCACTGCTCCCCTGGGTCAGCATGACTCTGCAGCACCCCAGTGCAAATCCATGCATAAATCTCAGCCTATACTACTTATTGCATGTTTTCACCTAGATCTATTAGCATAAGGATAAGAGAAACAACCAGAGGTAGAGGACTTCTGGCTAGTTAGACTCTATGTTAAGTGCTTTAAATCTATGTTTAGAAATATATATGTCCTGTAATAGACAATGAGTTGTGATAGATCCTTTGGCTCTCACTTTGTAAAGGACAACATATATTAACCATTTAAAGTGATCAAAGAGCTCCAGTAAGGAAGTGTGTGATGGATGGAATAGTCATGGTGACAAAGGACAAGACAAGGAAATCAGAGTTGGAGTGAATGTGAGTGTCAGGGCCAACAAGGAGTATTATAAGAGTACTACTCCAAAACCCAGATCCTCAAAAGGTATTTAAGCTCCTAGCGCTTGTTGGTTTCAATGGGAGTTAGGTGCTTAAATGTGGTTTGAGGATCTGGGCCCAAATCCTTTACTTCTTCTTCCATGCTTTGTCAGCATTCAGGCATTAGACCTCACAACACCACTGTGAACTAGATATGTATTATCACCATTTTACATTTGGGGAAAATGGAGACACAAATGAATAAACTTGTCCAAGGTAAAACAGAAAGACTATGGCAGAGCCAGGGGAAGGGGAAAAAAACAAAAAAACAGATTTCATGACCTCTGGTGCTTTAACCAAGAACAAAGATGGGAAGAAAATTATTCTGCTGTGTGGCAAGTTGAATGATTCAGTTTTGTGCTTGAAACGCTGAATGGAATTTAAGATTACTACCTATTACCACATGTAAATGTAAACAAACAAGTAACAAAACAAAGTTAGGGGTTATTTTTGTGACATCTTTATAAAGTGACAGCACTGTTCAGTTTTAGGGTGATAATAGGGAAGACACATCACTCTGTGATCCAATAATATTGTAAGCTTTGCTACCCTGCTTTTAAACAAACTCTCAGCAGGGTGAATACATATTGGTCTTTTTGTTATATACTTGTTTTCCAAAGCTTTGTTACCTATCTCAGTTCTAAGCTTATCTATCATGGAGTAATTTATAAGCCCCCTAAACATGGAACCAAAAAATTTTTCCTTTCCTTCTTTCCTGAATATACTTTGTCTTGGAACAGATAACACCTGCTGTTTTCTATCAATTACTTATTCATGGGAAAATGAAGTTAAATTTGATACTGTCTTTCTTTGTTACTAACTCAGCTGCTGCTAAGTTTTTCCACTGAATATACAAAAGGGAAAACTAGTAGTTGCTACAATGGGAACTCTAGGGACAAGCAAAATAAGAAACAAGATAAATCTTTCCTGACAACATCTAACATAGCAAATATAAACATCAGTCACTTACTTGAGAAAGCACTCAGGGTGTCTACATGGTACCATCACCAGTTCGTGGAGCCAGGGGGTGTTTCATGAAGTGAAATCATCTAGTTTTCAATAGTGCAACCAATGTCTAACTCAGGTCAGTCCACCTAGGCCTTACATTCACATAGAGTGAATCAAGAGGTCTCTCAGTAACATAAACACGAAGTGTGGTCAGCAATAGGTGCTGACCAAAAGTGGCTTCTTGGAATAGAAGATAGATTCCTTCTTTCCATACAGTGGGTTCTCTAACAAGGGGCAGTGAATGCCTGGTACACGCTATCACAAGAACATTCAAATGGATATAGGCCCAAACCTTGGGGATTAGCAAACTGCTTGTGATGCGTGCTCTGATTTCTATAGGGCCGGGGTAGTCAATTATTTTTGTCAAGGTCCAAATTTCTTGGTCAAGGTATAGTCAAGGTCCAGACGCGAGAGAAACATTTTTTACACCACAATAACAATAATGATAATAAATAAATAAAAAGATTTTGCAGTCCATTCAAAAGCGTCTGGCAGTCCGTATTGGGCCCACGGTCCACCTATTGACTACTCCTGCTATAGGGGCTCTTGGGCAGGAAGGAATCTCAGAATCTGCTGTAATTCATTAGCCCTTTCCCCATCCTGCTGATTAGAGACATCCAGAGGACCCGCATAGAGCCAGTGGTAGCATTACACAACAAATGACACTATATGCTGCCTAGTATCCCAGATTCACCACCTCTCCAAACAGCTGAACTATATACAGAGCACTATGCACCATGGAGGAGGTGGAACTATTTTTCATTTAATAAACATTGGAGTGTTAAAGAGGCTTAGCACCTCCTTTGCACTTCCTTCTCAGTTTAGCTATGGTGAGCACAGGTCAGGATGTAGGCCTTGTGTGTCTGGTGTGCATGTGTGTGTGTATGTCTCTCTCTCACACACACACACACACACACACACACACACACACACACACACACACACAAAGATTCTAAGGCCAGAACTACACTACAAACTTGCCAAAATAACTGTCAGTTAGGGGTGTCATGAGATTCAATTTGTGACTGACATAGGTGTGCCAGTAAAAGCCCCTAGCAGCAAAACGGCATTTTTGCCAGTATAGCTTATTTTACCCAGTGGGGCTAGAATAGGTTATATCAGCAAAAGTACAGTTTTGCCAGTGTCTACACTAGGTGCACTATGTGGTATAATATACCAGTATACCTATACCAGCAAAGCCTTCCGTGTACCAGGCCCAAGATCCTGTTTGCCTGCCTACCTTTCCCCTTCAAAAGCTCTTTCTTTGCTCCGAGGTTTCTTCTTACCTCCCAGCCTTCTCTGCAACCTCTCACTTTCTGTCATAACTTTCTGCTTCATACCTGATTGCCAGTCCCTCTGACACAGTACACTGTGACAATGGTATTTACCCATAGGATATTCTCCACCCAGGTTGGGTCAAGATTGGGAGCTATTTTGGGGATGAAAAGCATTTAGTAATTATCTGGTGTGCTTCCCTGACCCAGCCACCAAACTTTAGAGTGGTTATACCACCAAAACCAGAAATGGCTGAGTGGGATTGGAACAGAATACTGAGTCTTTTTAATCTGACACAATCCTACAACCATTTGGTGTCCTTGAATTAAATTGGTAGTCTCACGCCAGTTCCTAGTTGTTGGTTGGTCTATATGATAAAAACAGAATCAAAATTGGCAGTAACAGCCCATCTTGTTGGCAGTCTCAGCAGAGAGAACAAGCACTGACCATATATGGAGAGGAAATGACCCTCTCATCCCCTGAGCTGCTTCTTCTGGCTCACGTTAATGAGATACATTAGTAGTGTGTATCAACACACAGAAAGATTGAGTCATGGTGGTGAACAATAAAATCATCTCTTTATCAGTGAAATTTAAATAGACTATATATACTGTAACTGCACTGCTAGCCAGGCCAAGTTCACACATACACAATTTGTGAACCTCATTTATTTCCCAGGATTACTCCTAATCCCTCCATTCTCATTCTGCAGTCAACTTCTGTTATATTAAAGTGACAGTTACACAACAGGTAGTGATATGGGCAACCTTGTATTGCCATTCTCAGTGTTCTCTGAATAAAGAGACCATTTCGACTACCAGTATTAATAGGCAGCAGGGGAGGAAAGGGATGAGGGAGGGAGAGAGACGTCTGTGAGTGTGTCTAGTTTTCTCCCCAGCCCTCCCTATATCACCATAGACTAATAAGGGAGAGGAAAGAAAGACCTTTTCCAGAAAAGAGAAAATGATATTTGAATTCAATATTTTTATTCTGTGGTCCAAGTACTAAGATCCCTGAATACAAATATCTTATAAATCCAATTAATGGGCTATTAGGTCATCATTAATGATGACAATGAATGCTAGATTTGCTTCGCATTATTTAAAGATGGGACAGGCCCATAAATTGTGATATGCTACAAAGAGAATTGCTACTGTGAAGTGCTGTTGTGAGATAATCTCATGCCTGGTGCTCTGCTTTACACAGTCATTCTGTGTGATCACTTGTTTTCCATAATAAGCAGTGGTCCTTTCCCTTCCCCGTTTGTTTTTTCTTTGTAGTAGGTAAAGCATTTTCCTCTTCCCAAGCATCTCTTTCTCCAAACCGTCAATGTTCAGACAAATTGTTCAATTTCAGGACCTGGGTCATTCTCTAGAGATTCAGGAAGACCAACCTGAAATGTTTTCTTGCATAAAAATCACTGAAGACTAATAGGCAGAATTGTAATTATTCCACTTTATGCCCACAGCAATAACTTGCCACAAGCCGGTGGGTAGGTACAGCAGCCAAGGACGGTAAAGTAAAGCCCCAAATGGTCACACTTCATATTAAAGGATTCATTTTTAAATAATTTATAAACACTTAATGGATATTTGAATAAATAGTTAGTCAACGGTTTATATAGAGAGTCCAGCAGGTTATTAGGTTTCTTATAATCATGGCTTTTCACCGTGTGTATGTAGCACATTCTACTGATGTGCTTATAACTACAGTACTTATAACATATATTACTCATGTCTGTAACAGGCTTGTAAAATCTATTAATCATTTATAAGGCTGCGTGTCATGATTCCATGACTTTCCATGACCTCTGTGACTTCTGCAGCAGCCGATGCTGGCTGACTGGCTGGCCGGGCAGCCCCTGGGCCAGCAGCAGCAATTTGGGTTTGTAGGAGTGGGCTTAGGGGTAAGGGCAGGAGGTTGGGGGGTGGGGCAGCACTTACTTCAGGGTCGGGGGCTCCCTGGCTCCCACCAGCATGTCCCTGCAGCTCCTAGGTGGAGGGGTCAGGGGACTCCACATGCTGCCCACAGGCCCCGCCCCCACAGCTCCCATTGGCTGCGGTTCCTGGACAATGGGAGCTGTGGAGGCGCTTGTGGCAGGAGCAGCATGTGGAGCCCCCCTGGACTTCCCTCCACCTAGGAGCTGCAGGGACATGTGGCGCCAGGTAGGGAGCCTGCCAGCCCCGCCAAACCCTGCCCCAGCACCAGCAGGGGTCCTGGGCCGTGCGCCACTGCCCGCCCCCAGTCCCAGCACCAGCAGGGGTCCCGGGCCAGGCGCTGCTGCCTGCCCCACCCCCCCAGCACCTGCCAGGTTTCCGGGCCTCCATCCCCAGCACCTGCAGCACCCCCAGACTTTTTTTGTACTGCCCATGACCTGTCCACGACTTTTACTAAAAATACCTGTGACTAAAATGTAGCCTTAATCATTTATTAACCCTTTATAAAGGAAAGCTTAATATAAAGAGTGACCCCACCCAAACTATAGTTCAATTCTAGTCCCTCTGCTAAGGGCTGGCTCAATTAACACAGAGAAGACTCAAAAACAAGAGTAAACTCAAAATATTTGGTAACAATTACCATAGGACATTCTAGCTAGCTAAAGAAACATCCTTCCTCCTAAGTAGCCACCTCTACAGCACCTTCCTTGCTTTTATAGCCCCAACCCAGATAACCTGTGTAAAAGGAAGGACACCTGGATTCTACTTGTAACACTTTACACCCTAGGACTTCAAGAGTTCCTTTATACCAGGGGTTCTCAAACTGGGGGTTGGGACTCTCAGGGGGTCTCAAGGTTATTACATGGGGGGTCGCAAGCTGTCAACCTCCACCCCAAATCCCGCTTTGCCTCCAGCATTTATAATGGTGTTAAATATATAAAAAAGTGTTTGTAATTTATAAGGGGGGTCGCACTCAGAGGCTTGCTATGTGAAAGGGGTCACCAGCAAAAAAGTTTGAGAGCCACTGCTTCATACTGTGTAACACCTACTAGATACAGAATAGAGTGAATTAGTATTATTTGTACTACCGTAGAGCCTAGGAGCCCTGTTCATGGAGCAGGACTCCATTGTGCTAGGCACTTTAAAAACACAGAACAAAAAGACAGTCCCTGCCCCAAGGACCTTACTGACAAATTATAAGGCAAGAGACAATAGATGGATACTGACAGACTGGGGAGTACTAGGAAATAATGAGACAATATTGGTCAGCATAATTTGCTGTGGTCTCAGCACAACAGCAGCCTACGTTTTTTGTAGGCATCACTACAAAGGAGAGTTTTAAGGTGGGCTTTGAAGGAGGATAATAAGGGAGCTTTACAGATGTTTATAGGGATATCCTTCCAAGTGTGGGGGGTAGCATGGAATAAAACACGAAGGTGCTTGCTTGAGAATTTATCAAGTGGGCGATGGAGGCTGGCATCCTGAGTCATTTGCAGGGGAGTGTCAACAGCTTGACAGTAAATGAAAGGTGATAGATAGAGTGGAAACTGATCATGAAGGGCTTTGAAAGTAAAGACAAGCAGCTTATGTTTGATGCCATAAAGAAGGGGGAGCAAGTAGAGGATTCAAAGAGAGGAGTGATATGGTTAAAGCAATTGGCTAGAAAGATGATCTTTGCAGCAGCATTCTGACTGGATATGAGCAGGGCAAGATTGCCTTTTTCAAGGCCAGAGAGAAGATGTTGCAATAATCAAGACATGAGATGAGAGCCTAAACAGCTGTGTGGCTGGATAAGAAAGGCTGTATCTTAGAGATGTTATTGTGACGTTGCAGTCTATATGGTTTTATAAAATATGCTAATGAGTGAATATAATGTAACTGGAATATGCTTCATACAAAAGGAATATTGTAAGGTATCATTACAAAGCTTATAATCTACTGAGTGTGATCATCCTATTTGTATAAACGTACCACTCTTGTATCTGAAACTAGAAATATGAAATATAACTCTGAGGGCCTATTGTAATTATGCAAAGTGTGGGCCATTAATGGTGCTTTGGAATCTTGATGACTCCCATTAACCAGGACAATTGTCTGCAGATGGCTGTGTTTTACCTGTAAGTCTTCCTGTATACGTGTGTGCTGGCAAGTGGGCAATGAACTCTTGCAGTGACATGTGATCGTGTCACCTGAACTGGAATCCATCTTTAACCTGGTGTCTTTCCATTGAGAAGGAAGGGGTGGGAACCCAGAGAGGGACAAAGGATTCCCGCCTTATGCAAAAGATATATAAAGGGGTCGAACAGAACAAGGCAGGAGAGGAGCCATCATGAAGAATCCCCTAGCTACCACCTGAGCTGGAACAAGAGCTGTACCAGGGGAAAGAATTGTGCCCAGGCCTGGAAGGTGTCCAGTCTGAGGAAAAAACTTACTGAAGCATCTCTGAGGGTGAGATTATCTGTATTCAGTTTGATTAGACATAGATTTGCACGTTTTATTTTATTTTGCTTGGTGACTTACTTTGTTCTGTCTGTTACTCCTTGGAACCACTTAAGTCCTACTTTTGTATTTAATAAAATTACTTTTTACTTATTAATTAACTCAGAGTATGTATTAATACCTGGGGGAGCAAACAACTGTGCATATCTCTCTATCAGTGTTATAGAGGGCAAACAATTTATGAGTTTACCCTGTATAAGCTTTATACAGGGTAAAACGGATTTATTTGGGTTTAGACCCCATTGGGAGTTGGGCATCTGAGTGTTAAAGACAGGAACACTTCTGTTAGCTGCTTTCAGGTAAACCTGCAGCTTTGGGGGCAAGTAATTCAGACCCTGTGTTGGAGCAGACGGGCGTGTCTGGCTCAGCAAGACAGGGTGCTGGAGTCCCGAGCTGGCAGGGAAAGCAGGGATAGAAGTAGTCTTGGCACATCAGGTGGCAGCTCCCAGGGGGTTTCTGTGATCCAACCCATCACAGTTATGAAGAAAGAAACAGCAAGATTTAGACATAGCCTGAATATGAGGACCTAGAGAGAGGTACAAGTTGAACATGATGCCCAGGTTACAGGCCCAAGTGACATGCAGGATTGTGGTGTTTGGCCACAGTGATCAAGAAAGGCAAAAATGAGGAGGAGAGAGAGATTGGGGGTTCTGGTTTAGCCATGTTTAGTTTGAGCAGACAGCCAGACATCCTTAAGGAGATTCCAGAAAGACAGGCCAAGATTTTAGTTTGGACAGAAGGAGACAGGTCTGGAGTAGAGTGGTAGATCTGTGAATCACATCCACACAGATTCACAGGTAGATCCGTGAATCATCTGGATAGAGATTCACTTTGTGTTTGTGGATGATATTACCCAGAGAATATGTGTAGAGAGGAGAGATGGGGCACAAGGACAAAGCCCTGTGGAACCCTGTAAGAGGGTGGCCTGCCCCTTTAAGAGCCAAAAGGGCAGGGGCCACCCAATCCTGTTTAATTAGCCTTGCCCTGCCACACCTGTGGTGGATGTAGGACTTTAAAACAGAAGTCTGGCAGTTCGGAGTTGCTTAAAAGTATTTCTGGAACTTCCTGGGGTGCGGATAAGAAAGCAGTGGTAATGCTACACAGAACACTAAGAAGACCAACTATAGAGTATGGATGCCAGATGTTCAGTTTGGCATTGAAAAGGAATTTAAGAAATCTTGACTCAATCCAAGCTCAGGTGTTGGGAATTGCATGTGGTGCCTTCATTACAATGCCATTGTGTGTACTGCAGATAGCTGCTGGTGAAATGCCTATAAAGATGAAAACACTAAGCTAATATAGGATGAATGCTCAGAGCTAAGAGATCGATGTGTAGGGCAAAAGTTCAAACTGCCTCATGTAAGTAGGGTTAAAGTGTGGACAAAGGATCATAGTGAAAAGAAAAACCTAAAAGAGGTTAAAATCTATAGCTTTGGGAAAATGCATTACAATAGGAAAATTATACCTCCTGAGGTAGGTATGGAATTGTATAATGAAATTAAAAGAGGAAGAGGAATGTTAAATGTGCAAGATATAGCAAATCAATAAGTTTGTGATAAGTGAGGATGCTACTGACTAATGCATACTGACAGCTCCAAAGAGGTAAGAACAAGGAAGAGAGGGAACAGCATTCTGTGTTCCTTCGTTCAGAATCAAGAAAGCTGTATGGCTATCAAATTCTGTAGCCATTTGGATGGCTGAACTGGTAGGTATAATGCTGGCATTAAATTGGGTCATAGATGTGTGCCCAGCCCCCATGGTCATCCTGTCTGATTCCTTATTAGGATTACAGGTGATCAGAAATGGCACTTCAGATAGCAGAAATGATATACTTAATTAAATGTTTCTATTAACAAAATAATTGGTGCAGCCGGGTGTAATCATAGTAATACCATTGATCCCAGCATACGTAGGGCAGTGGGCAATGAGCTGGCAGACAAATTAGTAAAAAAATGTCAAACACAAACAAGTTGATGTAGAGATCCCTTTTAAATGAACAGGAGTTTAAAAATATAATTTAAAATGCAGTGAAAGGAATGGCAGGAAATATGGGCAAAAAAAATGAAGGAGGAAAGACTCTGTGAAATATGCCCAAGAGTCGAAAATGCTGATATACTCCAAGGACCTGAGAGAAAGAGTGGATTGGCTCTGTTTAGAATTTAAATTTAAATGTAGCTAATTGTGGCTAATTAGTAATTTGTTTCTAATACACAGACAAAGATGGATTATGTGGGATGTGCAAGGTCCAGAAAACTGTTGACTAACTTCTTTCGGAGTAAAAAACGTAGAGGCCTTAAAGATTAAAATTTTCACTGCAACACCTAGTACGAGCATCAGGAAAATGGGGCCCTATTAAAAAAAGCAATATTGCAATTCTTTAAGAACACTAGGGACTTTTAATTCTTTAATTATATATGGTGTCTAGCACTTAGAGATCATAGACTCAGCATGTGAGTCTGCTTCGCCATAACACACAAGAAGAACTATAAGAAGTTAGGCATTGTCTGTGGAGAGAGCAGTTGAGAGGACTTGTGGCTGGAGAGCTGAGCCATAGGAGTTGATCTAACTCCTGTGGTGGGCCCCTGGAAAAAAAGGCCAGGCTCCAGAAAGGCAGTTCTGAGGCCAGAGTTCCACAAGGGGGACAGGGAACTGAAGAGAAACCCAGGAGAGGCAGAAAACATTATAGTTTATTTTGTACTTGGGCTCCCAAGGAGGAAAAGTCTGAGGAGTCAGTGCTCAGAACTGTGAGTTGAGCCCAGGGGGGAAAAACACCTTTTGTTTATGTTAACTTGAGATTACAGTACTGTCAAAGGTGGTGTTTATTTTGGGAATTTGAGTACCCTGGAAGGGTACTGAATGTTTTAAGTGACCTGGCTGAAGGGCTAGGCCATTGTGTTATGAGACAACTGATCTGATATAACCCACAGCCATCTTTTGCACTTAGCTCCCATAAGATGGAAACGAGGACATCACAGACTCAGAAAACGTGGCCTTGGCTTAGGCAGACACAACAAAAACATCTACATGATTGCAGTGTTACTCACAAGGACAGATTCATAAGAAGGGAGGGAAAGTGTGAATAGCTGACTTTGTTCTGGGTGCCTGTGTCTGTAAATTTCTTGCTGAAGTTGCTTTGCTGATAAGTAGAATAATGAATTATTATTCACTGTTGCTAGGGAGATTGTTAGCCTACTAGGGGCCATTATGAGTTATGTGCTTTGTCCAGAGAAAACCTTAAAGGAGTTTAGTTAGAGAGTGTACTTTGGAGAAGTTTGGGTTTTTTATGAGCAAAGAATCACTGACATAAAACTCCCCAGCAGCTAGGAGATAGACTGGCCACCAGAAACTTGTTGCTGTCACTCGATACCATCTCAGACTTTGGGGAATTATATTCTGGGGTGTTCTAGACAATTGCATTTTTGATGTGTGCTTTGTACTTAACAAAAACAAGGATTTTTGGGTGGAAGCACTCTTGTATGTACCAATCATTTATCAGATGGAGGTGCAGTGTTCCCCAGTGCTTTATTTCCTGACACCATCTGGAAAACAGAGATTAGCTACCATTGCTTTGGGTTCAGATAAACCCAGGTAACAATGGCAGACGCAGATGGAGGCAATCAAGCATCAAGGGAGCGCTGATCGGTGAGTCACTTCTGTGAATGTTGGACTCTTTTCTGAGGTAGGACCCTATAACAAACCCCAACAGGAAGTTGGAGCAGGGATGAGGAGGACCCTCTGAAGGGGTGATTAGAGAGGTAGGAGGAGAACCAAGAGAGAATCACAGAAGCCAAGAGAGGATAAGATTTCAAGCATAGGAGCTTGGTCGATGGTGTCAAAGATGGCTGACAGATTAAGGAGGATGAAGATGGAGTATTGGTTTTGAGCTTTAGGAAGAGATCATTGGAGACTATGATGAAGATGGTTTCAGTGGAATGCAAGGGGCGGAGGCCAGATTAGAGAGGTTCCAGAATGGAATTGGAGGAGAGGAACTCCAGACAGTGACTGTGAACAGGATGCTTAATGAGCTGCTTAATGAGCTGAGAGATGAAAGGGAGAAGGGGCAGTAATTGGAAGGGCAGGTGGGGTGAAGGGTGGTATTTTTTTAAGAAGGAGAGGCTAACCCATAGTTGTAAGGAAGGAGATGAGAGTGGACATGAGAAAGATCAGGAAATGGGATGGGGTCCCTTGGGCAAGTGGAGGGGTTAGAAGAGGAGATCAGATGAGAAACTTCTGCATCTGTGACGCAGGAGAAGAAGGCAAGAGTTGTAGGAAGGGAATGGGGAAGGAAAGCCTGATGGGAAGGAGAAGGTTATATCATATATTGCCAATTTTCTCTTGGAACAATTTGGCAAAATTGTATGCAGAGAGAGAAGGGAGGGTTTCAGGGATAAGTCAAAGATGGCAAAAAGGTGGCTAGGATTGCAGTTGTTTTGGGAAACTATTGAAAACAGTCATGAAATTGGCAAACATTCTTTTTGTGAATGTACACTTCAGAAATCCTTCTGGAGATAATAAGCTGGTAAAGTATCTGCAGGTTGCAAGTCACTTCCTGCAGTGCTATTTCCCAAATGCTAATGTGTAAATATGAGTGTCCTGAATTGCTTCCAATCAACACTTCCTCAGAGTGGCGAGACAGGATCTTATTGCAGATGAGAAGTGTTCTGCAGATGAGAAGTGTTCTGCCTTTCTTTTCATTAACAGCCTATCTGAATCGATGGGGGACGGGAGAGGAGGGGCAGACAAAGGATGCAGAAGAAAAAGAGGGGGGAAAGAAAGTACTTGCAGAAAACTGGCAAGAAAAAAGCAGGTCTTTGAGCTTCCTCAAAAGCCAAAACATAAGGGTATTTTTTTATGCAGTTGCTACTGGAAGACGTCACACTGTGCGCCAGGGTGAAACAATATTTTTATCTCTTCACTTTCACTTTGATCCATAAATCCTAGTCAACAACTCTTTCAAGTAAGTGTGTCCTTAAAAAAATTGAAGTAAGTAACTTTATGAAGGCTATACTAACTCAAAAACCACTTCTTTTAAAATCACCTTGGCAGGAAGGCATTCAGTAGGCAGTAGTATAAACAATAACAAATAAGAAAGGTTGGTGACACATTACTGTTATGTCACATGGCTGTAGGAGCAGACAAAGTGATCATCCTCTTAAAAAGTCTGCCTGCCATAAACCAAAAAGTGACACCTTGTGAAACTCATTGGAGAAGGAATTCTTGAAAGAGAATAAACATAACAAGTTGCACTCCGTAATGTTTTATGGAAATATGCTTATGAGTGTAAATATGATGTAACTGGAATATGCTTTCTGCAAAAGGTCTCTTGTAAGGTATCATAACAAAGGTTATAACCTACTGAATATGTTCCTCCTATTTGTATGTATGTATCATTCTTGTATGTGAAGCTAGAAATATGAAGTATAACTCTGAGGTCCTATTGTAATTATGCAAAGTGTGGGCCATTAATTGTGGTTTAGAATCTTGATGGCTCCCATTGACTAGGACAATTGGTTGTAGATGGCTCTGTTTACTTGCAAACCTTCCTTGGTACAGTGCAGGCCAGCCCTGGAAGAATGAAGGCTGGGGTCTCACAGGACATGTGTGTGACAGCGTACCCCATAAGGCTTTATGGGGGGGGGTGTGCTTATAAATGTATGTATGATATAACTGGATTAGGGTTTTGCTACATATGCCATGTAACATATCTATGTAAAGGTTATGATCTACTGGTTATGTTCATCCTAGTTGTATGCAGGCACCATTCATGTGTTCAAAGTTATGTATACTTGCTTGATTTCTAAGTAAGCTTTGTGAGACATTTGGTCTTTAGGAAGGAATTCGCAAGGTTAAGTACCCGATCGGGAAGCATTTGGGGAACAATGCATCTTGGAATGCTCCAATCCACATAAGAAGTCTTCCTGGAGACATGCAAGATACCATGTGGACAATGGCTTCTGCCTGTAAAGACTGAGTCATGCATGGACATGTGACTTGCCCAGGTGACTCCAGAACTCCATCTTGGAGCTGGACTTTGCATAGGAGTGAGGAAGGGGGTCTCCACCCACAAGAGAAAGTCTATTTAAACCCGTGGGCGACCCCTCCATTTTGTCTTCAGCTGGCTAAAGAAGGAGCCTCTCCACCCCCCCAGGGTACTTGAAGGAAACTGGAACAAAGGACAGTAACTACAGGGGGTGTGAGTGATTGCTGGACCCAGGCTAAAAGGAGATTAGCCTGTAAAAGGGAACATTCTGGAACTGGTGAGGATTTTATCTGTATTTAGTTTGATTAGACATAGATTTGCGCATTTTATTTTATTTTGCTGGGTAACTTACTTTGTTCTGTCTGTTACTACTTGGAATCACTTAAATCCTACTTTCTGTATTTAATAAAATCACTTTCTACTTATTAATTAACTCAGAGTATGTATTAATACCTGGGGGAGCAAACAACTGTGCATATCTCTCTATCAGTGTTATAGAGGGCGAACAATTTATGAGTTTACCCTGTATAAGCTTTATACAGGGTAAAACGGATTTATTTGGGTTTAGACTCCATTGGAAGTTGAGCATCTGAGTGCTAAAGACAAGCACACTTCTGTGAGCTGTTTTCAGGTAAACCTGCAGCTTTGGGGCAGGTAATTCAGACCCTGGGTCTGTGTTGGAGCAGAAGGGTGTGTCTGGCTTCAGCAAGACAGGGTGCTGGAGCCACTGAGCTGGCAGGGAAAACAGGAACAGAGGTAGCCTTTACACATCGGGTGGCAGCTCCCAAGGGGGTTTCTGTGATCCAACCCATCACAATGTGAACATGTCACCTGATACTGGAATCCATCTTAAACCTGGTGCTTTTCCATTTAGAAGGAGGGGTGGGAACAGAGAGAGACAAAAGATTCCCGCCTTGTGCCAAAGCTATAAAAGGGGGTGGAACAGAACAAAAGGGGCTGCAGTCATGAGAACACCCCTGCTTTCCACCTAAAATGTCTGCTGGAATTAACAAGGGCTGTACCAGGGGAAAGGATTGGGCCCAGACTAGGAAGGCGTCTAGTGAGTGAAAGAAGCTTATTGAAACATCTCTGAGGGTGAGATTTTACTTGTAATCAGTTTCTTAATGTATTAGGCTTAGACTTGCGTGTTTTTCCTTTATTTTGCTTGGTGACTTACTTTGTTCTGTCTCTTATTACTTGAAACCATTTAAATCCTACTTTTTATACTTAATAAAATCACTTTTGTTTATTAATTAACCCAGAGTAAGTGATTAATACCTGGGGGAGCAAACAGCTGTGCATATCTCTATCAGTGTTATAGAGGGCGGACTATTTATGAGTTTACTCTGTATAAGCTTTATACAGAATAAAACGGATTTATTTGGGGTTTGGATCCCATTGGGAACTGGGTGTCTGGGTGCTGTAGATAGGTGACCTGCTGTGCAGCTTTTGGTTAAAATCTGCAGCTTTGGGGGCATGGACCAGACCTGGGTCTGTGTTGCAGCAGGCTAGTGTGTCTGGCTCAACAAGGCAGGGTTCTGGAGTCCCAAGCTGTCAGGGAAAACGGGCTCAGAAGTAACTTCAGCACGTCAGGTGACAGTCCCAAGGGGGTCTCTGTGACCAAACCTGTCACACCATCCACACAAAGCCCATGGCCATTCACTACATCGTGCATGTGCTTTAAAGCAACCGAACCTCAAAGGAGGGGGTGATTTAAAGTGTCCTGGTTTAGCTTATAACTTTTCAAATTACCTCCCAGTGCCCAACGCTGCAGCAGTGGGTTGGCTTAAAGCACATGACATCCTCCAAAAAGCACAAAGCTCCCACCAGAGTCTTGTTTCTGACTCAAAAACCAATAAGCTGCCTTTTTTGTTATAAAAGATTATAGCAGGAAAGCAGAATGAAAAAGGCCATCTGTCTCCTTAAATCTTGCAGTTAGCATCCAGCATTACTATCAGTTTTAAAATGGGGTCTGTAAACAAGGCAGAGTGGGGGGTTGCATGTTTGCCTTCTCCCAAAGATTCCCAGATCAAACTTGCTCAATATGCAAATAAAAGGGGGTTTTCTTCCAATTGCCAGTCCTATGAACTCACTCAGGGAACTGGAAAGTCAAGCTGTGTTGTTTCCAGTTCACACATCATCACTGGTAATAAAGGTTTTGCAAACCACGTTTAACTCTTAGTTGCCTTTTTGTAACTTTATTGTCTTCAAATTATGCTTTCTGTTATACCCATACCAGACTAATTGTGTTGAGTAAGTGTGACTGAGGGAATACTTTAAAGTTTATCAGAGATGAGCGTGTCTGGGTGTTAGGCCCATGCTCATGCACCCAACTTCTCTTTTATTCCTGTCAGGAATAGTTGGGACCAAATCTTTAACAAAAACATGCAACCTGGTTGGCAATCTCGGGAGACAGGTTGAAAATGAATGAGCATGGAAACCCCTTCACTCCAAGGTGATCAATATCTCTCATTATGTCAGTGTTGAGGTATATTGATGAGGCAGGGCAATGAAGCCCATACATACAGAATCTGTCTCCAGGGCTGCCAATCTGGCACATTTCATGAACACTAATTTCACTTTTAAAAGTGCAATTAACTGGTTTGTAGGCAAAAGCTCAAAAGCTTGTCTCTCTCACCAACAGAAGTTGGTCAAATAAAATATATTACCTCACCCACCTTGTCTCTCTGTTTTATAATTAGGCAGACTAGAGGACCGGAATGAGGCAAAAACCACAGAAATCCAGTCGATCTTGGTGCTTATTTTGGATGCACAAGCTTCACAACACATTATATATGCCCTGAAATCCATGAAGACAACAACTCATACCTATTTGTTCAGGTTTACAGACTTGGATTGCCTCCGCTAACTTACTTATAACTACTGCCATTGCAAATGCTTGCCAGAGAGACTATATCTTCTAGGATGACTGTACATTATTTAAAAAAAAGAACTAGGAGTACTTGTGGCACCTTAGAGACTAACAAATTTATTTGGGCATAAGCTTTTGTGGGCTAAAACCCACTTCATCAGATGCATGCAGTGGAAAATACAGTAGGAAGATATATATACACAGAGAACATGAAAAAATGGGGGTTGCCATACCAACTCTAACGAGACTAATAAATTAGGGTGGGCTATTATCAGCAGGAGAAAAAAACCTTTTGTAGTGATAATCAGGATGGCCCATTTCAAACAGTTGACAAGAAGGTGTGAGTAACAGTAGAGGAAAAATTAGCATGGGGAAATAGCTTTTAGTTTGTGTAATGACCCATCCACTCCCAGTCTTTATTCAAGCCTAATTTAATGGTGTCCAGTTTGCAAATTAATTCCAGTTCTGCAGTTTCTTGTTGGAGTCTGTTTTTGAAGTTTTTTTGTTGAAGAATTGCGACTTTTAGGTCTCTAATTGAGTTTCCAGGGAGGTTGCAGTGTTCTCCGACTGGTTTTTGAATGTTATAATTCTTGACGTCTGATTTCTGTCCATTTATTCTTTTGCATAGAGACTGTCCGGTTTGGCCAATGTACCTGGCAGTGGGGCATTGCTGGGACATGATGGCACATATCACATTGGTAGATGTGCAGGTGAACAAGCCCCTGATGGTGTGGCTGATGTGATTAGTTCCTATGATGGTGTCCTTTGAATAGATATGTGGACAGAGTTGGCAACGGGCTTTGTTGCAAGGATAGGTTCCTGGGTTAGTGTTTTTGTTGTGTGGTGTGTGGTTGCTGGTGAGTATTTGCTTCAGGTTGGGGGGCTGTCTGTAAGCAAGGACTGGCCTATCTCCCAAGATCTGTGAGAGTGAGGGATCGTCCTTCAGGATAGGTTGTAGTTTTTGTAGATCCTTGATGATGCGCTGGAGAGGTTTTAGTTGGGGGCTGAAGGTGATGGCTACTGGTGTTCTGTTACTTTACGTTGCCAACTCTGTCCACATATCTAATTTTTCCCCTACTGTTACTCACACCTTCTTGTCAACTGTTTGAAATGGGCCATCCTGATTATCACTACAAACGTGTTTTTTTTCTCCTGCTGATAATAGCCCACCTTAATTGATTAGTCTTGTTAGAGTTGGTATGGCAACCCCCATTTTTTCATGTTCTCTGTATATATATATCTTCCTACTATATTTTCCACTGCATGGATCTGATGAAGTGGATTTTAGCCCACGGAAGCTTATGCCCAAATAAATTTGTTAGTCTCTAAGGTGCCACAAGTACTCCTCGTTCTTTTGCTGATACAGACTAACACGGCTACCACTCTGAAACCTGTACATTATTTATTATCCAGTGCTTTAAAATGACACGGTGCCATTCAATTTAGTAGTAGGCAGTTTTCCCAAACGTATTCAAATTCATCAAATTCAACAGTTTCATACAGCATTTAAGTGATTTTTATGGCAGGAAATTCACAAGCACACTTTAGGAACCTGACTTTTGGAAAGGAGACTTCACTGAGTCTCCACGTTATGTCCAAACATAAAAGTTACCGTTGCAACAAATAATACCTGTAGGTGATAGTTCTGAGGATGTTAAGCTTCTTAAAATAAAACAAATGACTTGAATGTACCCTCTTCTTCATATTCCTTCATGCATAGAGAGAACTAGTATGGTCATATTTTTGATTCATCGCTCTTTTTACTGGTCAGCTGCCAGTACATTCTGAGTCCCAGATGTTCAAATATAGTAGTGCATCACTAAGCTAACATATTCCAATGCGCAAGGGAGAGGGGATATTTTTAAAGATTACAAAACTAAAGTTCAGATTTTATATCATTTTAAGCATGTAAAAAAATTCATCCTTACATCGGTAAATAGGGTATTAAGAGCTTTATGAAATTTAGCAAGATTTTTAAGAGTTCCACAGATTTCCATGGAAGCTGTTTGTGAATACTTATTGTTAAATCCAGATTACTGAATACATGGCATAGTCTATAGGAGGTTTTATGTTGTTGTTTTTTTGTAAACCAAGGCATCACCTTAACAGCAAATGTTTTTGTAGTATCCTAGCATTGAATATGGCTTGTGCATTCCCATCCATTTTTCTCTGACTTTATGTAACATTACTATAAACTTTGCTTGAAATATAATAATGTAGCTAACAGCAGGTTTATAGAAAAGACTAAGGCCCAGATTTAGCAAGGTGCCTAAGCATGTGCCTAACTTTAAGCCTGTGAGTAATCCCATTGAAGTCAATGGGGTTACTCCTCTGCTTAAAGTTAGACATGTGCTTAAGTAACTTGGTGAATCAGATCCTAACAAAGCATAACAACTTGAATACATGTGCTCAAATCTAGTCTACTTCTCTGGTCCCCCTTCACTTTAGATCCTACAAACAAACAGAAGCTAACAAAATTCGATTGTCAGAGAGTTTAATGTGTAGAACACTTACTACAGAAAATCTTGCCTAACTGACTGCAGCATAACCCTTCACAGTTTTAGTCTTAAAATACTGTGAGGAACATTCTAAATAGAATGTACATGTTCACCTGAATTTCTGAAGAATAACGTGGGTTCAAGGATGTAGAAAAGCAAATGTATTCATTATAACAGAGCTGGATTTTGAGAGCAAACCTGTGCAAACAACAGCCTTTGAAAAAGAAGGTCTAGACAAATACAGTAATTCTATGTGATACATCAGTAAGTAGCAATCTAAAGGGCTAGCAGCCTCATTATTTTTGTCCCTAACATTTTAAACAAAAGGGGAGTAATCTGCAGTATTTATTACTGCATCTTTTCTTTATTACTGGCATTTAAAAAGTGGAGGAGACAGAAATCCTGCTCCAGTCCTCAAATAATTAATGCTGTCTGGTCAGCATTGGGCAAGAAAACCCTTATTTCTATTCCAAAAGAGCTAACTGGGAAAGGAAGTGTAGTGTAACTGCTGAACCTTCTAAGTCTCTAAAATCCTATATAAGTGATGTCAGGCTCACCATAACAGCTGGCTGCCCCACAGCCAACCAGACACATTTTATGAAAATCTAAATTGGGAGATTGATATACAAGTTTTTGTGATGCTCAGTGACACTACTGCATAATCAAGGGAGCAATGCTGCTGAGATCTGAAAGTGCCAAAGGCAGAAGACATTTAAACAAAAATATTTATTGTCACCCATGGGACAGATGGGAACATGTTTTTATTTTTACATATCCTCTGAGTTGATGATATTTCTCTTACTGTTTATTTGCACTTTCCAGAGAAGAAGGATGACTTGCCAGCTGCAGTTGTGTTACTTAAAGCACAGATTAGCAGGAATATTCCTTCCTCTTTTAAATGTAGCGCAGGACTCTGTTAGATGCTCCTGAATATGTCTAGCAGGACTTTTTTGTGGGCAACAATGGCAGAAACCCTTAAGCAGCAGTAAGTACAGATATTTCACCATTCTAGGCAAATATCAAAGATTAGAAAACAGGAGGAAGGGTGTGACATGGAGTGGTCAATGTACTATCTCCAAGCAAAGTACAGGTAAAGAACATGGATATAATAAACACACAGTACAAGGTCAACCGAAGGGGATACATTACAAGTGCATAACAGTACAGAATTCACTCCTGAACTCATGAAAAAACATTTTTTCTCCTTTGTATATTTGACTACAGAAATTATTCTACACACATGATATTTGACAACACAAAAACCTCTCCCAGCAATCCTTAGATCCGGTGTATTTTGCAACCTATTGAATTTACAACCTATCTCTTATCTAACCTAAGATTATTAGTGTTCACAGTAATATAGTAACAGGCAATTCCTCTCACTATGGACCTGATCCTATGGAANAAAAAAAAAGAACTAGGAGTACTTGTGGCACCTTAGAGACTAACAAATTTATTTGGGCATAAGCTTTTGTGGGCTAAAACCCACTTCATCAGATGCATGCAGTGGAAAATACAGTAGGAAGATATATATATACAGAGAACATGAAAAAATGGGGGTTGCCATACCAACTCTAACGAGACTAATAAATTAGGGTGGGCTATTATCAGCAGGAGAAAAAAATCTTTTGTAGTGATAATCAGGATGGCCCATTTCAAACAGTTGACAAGAAGGTATGAGTAACAGTAGAGGAAAAATTAGCATGGGGAAATAGCTTTTAGTTTGTGTAATGACCCATCCACTCCCAGTCTTTATTCAAGCCTAATTTAATGGTGTCCAGTTTGCAAATTAATTCCAGTTCTGCAGTTTCTTGTTGGAGTCTGTTTTTGAAGTTTTTTTGTTGAAGAATTGCGACTTTTAGGTCTCTAATTGAGTTTCCAGGGAGGTTGCAGTGTTCTCCGACTGGTTTTTGAATGTTATAATTCTTGACGTCTGATTTCTGTCCATTTATTCTTTTGCATAGAGACTGTCCGGTTTGGCCAATGTACCTGGCAGTGGGGCATTGCTGGGACATGATGGCACATATCACATTGGTAGATGTGCAGGTGAACAAGCCCCTGATGGTGTGGCTGATGTGATTAGTTCCTATGATGGTGTCCTTTGAATAGATATGTGGACAGAGTTGGCAACGGGCTTTGTTGCAAGGATAGGTTCCTGGGTTAGTGTTTTTGTTGTGTGGTGTGTGGTTGCTGGTGAGTATTTGCTTCAGGTTGGGGGGCTGTCTGTAAGCAAGGACTGGCCTATCTCCCAAGATCTGTGAGAGTGAGGGATCGTCCTTCAGGATAGGTTGTAGTTTTTGTAGATCCTTGATGATGCGCTGGAGAGGTTTTAGTTGGGGGCTGAAGGTGATGGCTACTGGTGTTCTGTTACTTTACGTTGCCAACTCTGTCCACATATCTAATTTTTCCCCTACTGTTACTCACACCTTCTTGTCAACTGTTTGAAATGGGCCATCCTGATTATCACTACAAACGTGTTTTTTTTCTCCTGCTGATAATAGCCCACCTTAATTGATTAGTCTTGTTAGAGTCGGTATGGCAACCCCCATTTTTTCATGTTCTCTGTATATATATATCTTCGTACGATATTTTCCACTGCATGGATCTGATGAAGTGGATTTTAGCCCATGGAAGCTTATGCCCAAATAAATTTGTTAGTCTCTAAGGTGCCACAAGTACTCCTCGTTCTTTTGCTGATACAGACTAACACGGCTACCACTCTGAAACCTGTACATTATTTATTATCCAGTGCTTTAAAATGACACGGTGCCATTCAATTTAGTAGTAGGCAGTTTTCCCAAACGTATTCAAATTCATCAAATTCAACAGTTTCATACAGCATTTAAGTGATTTTTATGGCAGGAAATTCACAAGCACACTTTAGGAACCTGACTTTTGGAAAGGAGACTTCACTGAGTCTCCACGTTATGTCCAAACATAAAAGTTACCGTTGCAACAAATAATACCTGTAGGTGATAGTTCTGAGGATGTTAAGCTTCTTAAAATAAAACAAATGACTTGAATGTACCCTCTTCTTCATATTCCTTCATGCATAGAGAGAACTAGTATGGTCATATTTTTGATTCATCGCTCTTTTTACTGGTCAGCTGCCAGTACATTCTGAGTCCCAGATGTTCAAATATAGTAGTGCATCACTAAGCTAACATATTCCAATGCGCAAGGGAGAGGGGATATTTTTAAAGATTACAAAACTAAAGTTCAGATTTTATATCATTTTAAGCATGTAAAAAAATTCATCCTTACATCGGTAAATAGGGTATTAAGAGCTTTATGAAATTTAGCAAGATTTTTAAGAGTTCCACAGATTTCCATGGAAGCTGTTTGTGAATACTTATTGTTAAATCCAGATTACTGAATACATGGCATAGTCTATAGGAGGTTTTATGTTGTTGTTTTTTTGTAAACCAAGGCATCACCTTAACAGCAAATGTTTTTGTAGTATCCTAGCATTGAATATGGCTTGTGCATTCCCATCCATTTTTCTCTGACTTTATGTAACATTACTATAAACTTTGCTTGAAATATAATAATGTAGCTAACAGCAGGTTTATAGAAAAGACTAAGGCCCAGATTTAGCAAGGTGCCTAAGCATGTGCCTAACTTTAAGCCTGTGAGTAATCCCATTGAAGTCAATGGGGTTACTCCTCTGCTTAAAGTTAGACATGTGCTTAAGTAACTTGGTGAATCAGATCCTAACAAAGCATAACAACTTGAATACATGTGCTCAAATCTAGTCTACTTCTCTGGTCCCCCTTCACTTTAGATCCTACAAACAAACAGAAGCTAACAAAATTCGATTGTCAGAGAGTTTAATGTGTAGAACACTTACTACAGAAAATCTTGCCTAACTGACTGCAGCATAACCCTTCACAGTTTTAGTCTTAAAATACTGTGAGGAACATTCTAAATAGAATGTACATGTTCACCTGAATTTCTGAAGAATAACGTGGGTTCAAGGATGTAGAAAAGCAAATGTATTCATTATAACAGAGCTGGATTTTGAGAGCAAACCTGTGCAAACAACAGCCTTTGAAAAAGAAGGTCTAGACAAATACAGTAATTCTATGTGATACATCAGTAAGTAGCAATCTAAAGGGCTAGCAGCCTCATTATTTTTGTCCCTAACATTTTAAACAAAAGGGGAGTAATCTGCAGTATTTATTACTGCATCTTTTCTTTATTACTGGCATTTAAAAAGTGGAGGAGACAGAAATCCTGCTCCAGTCCTCAAATAATTAATGCTGTCTGGTCAGCATTGGGCAAGAAAACCCTTATTTCTATTCCAAAAGAGCTAACTGGGAAAGGAAGTGTAGTGTAACTGCTGAACCTTCTAAGTCTCTAAAATCCTATATAAGTGATGTCAGGCTCACCATAACAGCTGGCTGCCCCACAGCCAACCAGACACATTTTATGAAAATCTAAATTGGGAGATTGATATACAAGTTTTTGTGATGCTCAGTGACACTACTGCATAATCAAGGGAGCAATGCTGCTGAGATCTGAAAGTGCCAAAGGCAGAAGACATTTAAACAAAAATATTTATTGTCACCCATGGGACAGATGGGAACATGTTTTTATTTTTACATATCCTCTGAGTTGATGATATTTCTCTTACTGTTTATTTGCACTTTCCAGAGAAGAAGGATGACTTGCCAGCTGCAGTTGTGTTACTTAAAGCACAGATTAGCAGGAATATTCCTTCCTCTTTTAAATGTAGCGCAGGACTCTGTTAGATGCTCCTGAATATGTCTAGCAGGACTTTTTTGTGGGCAACAATGGCAGAAACCCTTAAGCAGCAGTAAGTACAGATATTTCACCATTCTAGGCAAATATCAAAGATTAGAAAACAGGAGGAAGGGTGTGACATGGAGTGGTCAATGTACTATCTCCAAGCAAAGTACAGGTAAAGAACATGGATATAATAAACACACAGTACAAGGTCAACCGAAGGAGATACATTACAAGTGCATAACAGTACAGAATTCACTCCTGAACTCATGAAAAAACATTTTTTCTTCTTTGTATATTTGACTACAGAAATTATTCTACACACATGATATTTGACAACACAAAAACCTCTCCCAGCAATCCTTAGATCCGGTGTATTTTGCAACCTATTGAATTTACAACCTATCTCTTATCTAACCTAAGATTATTAGTGTTCACAGTAATATAGTAACAGGCAATTCCTCTCACTATGGACCTGATCCTATGGAAGTTAACATGAGTCATGCTATTGATTCTAAAGGAAAAATCATTGAGCCCTGAATTAGTTATGCATTAAAGCAGCACTTATCTGCCTCTCAGACATTTCAGACACTGTGCTGTCTCCTTACTTAACTCTCCCAGCACCTAAACTGCAATTTTGAAACTGTCTGATTCTCACCTCATCATTCTAAAGTCAGCAGCCTGTTTCTGTAGCTAATTTAATGTGAAAACACCCCTCAACAACCCACTCTTAAAATGCCCTTAGTAACTGCCAGCATACAATATTTAGAACTGTGTATGTTGGAAAAAAATCTAGTTCTTAAGTGTAGTGGTTGTTGTGCACGGAGCCGTCTCATCAGTTCCTCTCAAACCTTTTATTCTTGAACTCTCAGCAGTAATTTGAGCCTTGTGGGTGTAAGTGCTGCAAATCAAATAAAAGTTCCAAAACAATGTTTTCCTCTACAGAGAGCATCCTTGAAAATATAATCATGGGAATTCTGGTCAATTTACCTTTCTGTTTGCCTGCCTGCCAGCCACTGATAAAAAGGCAGTCCATACTCAGTCCACATTACTTAAACTGTTCAGCTATGCCAGCATCCCATTAATGTTAATCCATAGCTTTTCATCTAATTTTGCCAACATGAATCTCTTCTACAGGAGAGGAGTAGTGACAAATAATGGCACATAATTATTGTTTGTGGTTTTCAAGGAGTTATGCTGCTGACCTGCTCGCTCTCTCGCAGTATCAAATGTTTCTCTCACTATAGATCTTCTTCCCCCAATGTGTAGTCAGTCCATGTCTTATTTCCCATTGTGTTAGATTACTAGAAGCCCAATTCTGCTACCCTTCCTCATGTCAAGTAGCACTTTACCACATGAGCAGTCCCATTGAAGTCAATTGCACTGTTCATATAATAAGATATTACTTAACCTGAGTCAGGGTCACAGAATTGAGCCCTATATGTATAAATAGGGCCTGATTCTAATATAGCGTAAGCCCCATTTGCATTGTTCTGGCAATATAAAGGGGTCTTAAAGTGGGTACAGATGTAATTACAGAAAGCAGTATAAAAATCAGGCCCACTTATATATGCACATTATGAATGCATCTTGAGTTTGAGAGACCAGATGATGTGAAATACCAACAGAGTGAGGACAAAATAGAGCATGTCCTTATATAAAGGAGTTAGATGATGAGTGGTTGAATAGATGTGAGAGACTGGGAGTTTAAAACAATACAATAAACAGTCAATGGTATTTAGCAGTAAGCAGAAAGACAAAAATAGATAAATTCCTTAGGTAGATTAAAGAGGGAGAAAATAGAATTCCTAGATTCCAGTAAGAGAAAAGCATCATTAAAAGTAAGCATCATATTATAAACAAAATAGGTTCTGAAAGAACCAGAGCAGTTTTCTACAAATGATGCACAATGTTCTATCATTTACGTGAAGACAAAAGGGTTAAATACACACAAAGTGCAAGTTAGTTTCCATTCTGGGGAAAAGACTGAAGGGACTCAAACAGCAGCCGCAGTTATTGAGGAAAACTAGGGATAGGTCATGGAAAGAGGTACAATAAGGAGAGACATACCAGGTCAACCTTATGGGTGGACATGAGGTTAGGAGAAAAAATGGCAGGCTGGAAACCAGCATGATGGATGTGGAAGATGAAAGAATAGCAAAAAATGAGTCTTGGGAAAACATGAATGGGGAAGTCAGGCTAGAGTTGGAGGCTGATCAGATGGAAAAGGAATGAACAGAGAGTCCCCTAACCACTGATCAAAATGCAAACACAGAAAGATAAAAGAGGGCATGTGATTCTGACTGGTGAATTAGTAGTGATGAACATATCTTGGTCTGGGAATGTGACTCATATGGGGGATATCTCAATATATCTGAAGGTAAATTCAATGGGAAGAAGATATTTGGCTATAATGGATTGCAAATTACTATAGATTTAAGCTTAACAATGCAATATAGTGGCAAAAATAAAATGCAATATTGGCCTGCATATACATTTCCTGGTGATACACTAGAATCCTGAGAACAATTCTGACCATTGCAATACAAGAATGATGCTCACAAATTAAAAGAAATTCAGAGAAGAGCAACCAAAACAGCCCTGGGGCTGGAGGCACTACTTTGAGTAAAGAATATAATAGCTAAATATGTTTCATATTATTAAATGATGAGTGAGGGACATATGATAACTCTGTACAGGTACATGAAGGATGTGAGCTTTAGAGGCATGTGCAAAACTTTCACAGCAAGGCTTGTCTGGTTTCTAGGTTTGAAGCAAAAGGCAAAATTCTAAGAGATTCAAGCAAGTATCTCATCTCAGTGAGAGGTCTGTGCAAGATTTAGCTGTCCCTGAAGGGTACGAAGGGTGACCCTCCAACCCCCCTCCATTAAGGTCGCAGGACCTATGGCTGCCTTCACACAACTTTCTCTCCTAAAAAAGGCCCTACCACACCTTGATCTGTTTTGGATGCCCTCTGGGTAAAGAGGGAGTAGCCCTTGCCTCTCCCACCCTGAAACCTTATGTGCGGCTGGATGAATATTTTGGGGTGATCAGTTGAGTCATTCCCCCATGAGCAAATATTTTTGTTACGGCCAACAAGTAGACTTGTTACCCCAATTGACTATAGAGGACTTGTCCGGGGGTGGGAAGCCTGTTTTCAGGCCCCAGCCTGATTACAGCAGCAGGAACAGGACTGTCTTAGGAAATCTTCTAAGGAAACAATTAGGGTGAAGTCTTGCCCCCTGTGACAGGACTCCCTTTTCTGCCCTTTGGGCCACCACAAACAGGTTGGACACTTTCCAGGTTTATAAGCACCAGCCCGAGCCAGAATGTCTGTCTACACTGAAGCTTTGTAGCCCCACAGCCAAAGCTCCACAAGCCTGAGTGGGCCAACCATAAGTGTTTCCTTGCAGTGTACACATACCCTCAGTGTCTGATAGGTTTCTCTCTTTGAAAGCATCCCCCATGTGCTTGGAAAAGGAATGGGAGGCAGAAGTATTATTGTACCTTAATGTAAAATTATATATAGTATTACTTTTATATTTCTCCATTAAAAGTGGTAATAGCTTAGTGGACTTGATTTGGAAAATGTAGTTTAACAGGATTAAACGGGAGTAAAAGAACAATTTCAACCTAGATCAAGGTGGTACCTTTTATTTAACAATGCCTTTAGACCACCATGGGATGTTTGTGTGTCTAAACAAACCAGCTTGGTGTGGGATTTTTTTTTTTTCTTTTAAAGGCCTTTAAAGAAATGGAAAGGAAAACAGGCAAAAAGAAAAATATGGATTGTTTAAATGTCTTGGAAAGTGGCCAAATTTCTAGATGATACTTAATTGGAAACATAGCAAATGATGATGAACAATGCAATCAAGTAGGCAAGTAGACAACACAGGCAGTTAAATGGAGATAATTTAGAATGAGACTGACAGCAAAAAACAAAATGTCTGTTGAATAGAAAAATGATACAGCATTCTGATTGAGCTACAGTGAAAGAGAGAGAGATTCAGGACTTTTTAAAAGAAAACTGTGTTAGGTTGCTAAAAGTTAGTAACAATCCTATGCCATTAGTTGTTAGACCCAACTACACTTCTATAAGCAGAGCTAGTCAACATATCCTAAGGTCAAATTCTGCTCACAAATGCACATTTGTAGTTCCCAGAGAGAATAGGAGATGGGGGCATAAATATCTGAATACACAATGTGGCCCTTAGAAAAGTAATCACTCTTTTTGAAGTAGAGTATAAGTACTGAAGGTGAGTTGGAAATCTAAAAAGTTAACATTTACATAATGTAACTGACAGCAGAATGTGGTCCTGTGTTCTTATATCCAATAGGCTTATGTTTTCATTAGAAATCCTTTTTTAAAATCACTTCAGTGAAGTCATTTATTAACCAATGACATCTTTTTACAATGCGTTTATATAATAGTTTGGGTGACTAAGATGTTTACATAGTATTTATATTATTTTTTATATTTGAATATACTTTATATTTTAATTATATTGCCTTTTTGATAATAATTCTTTCATTTTCATGTCTGTCATATGTGTGCTAATATACGGTAGTTACAGCTTTCAACAGAGGTAGCACAATGTTTTTTCAGTAACAGGAAAGAAGCAAATTTGTTAGCAGGGTGAAGTGCTTGCATATTGTTCTGTCCTCAACAGAGTTGGCCCTGCCCTTAGACCAGGGGTCTCAAACTCAAATGACCACGAGGGCCACATGAGGATTAGTACATTGGCCCGAGGGCCGCATTTCTGACACCTCCCCCACTCCACCCCTTCCATGAGGCCCCGCCCCTGCAGGAGGGGTGAGGGGTGCGGCAGGGGGTCACGTTGCAGGGTAGGGCAGGGAGTTGGGGGGCAGGAGGGGTGTGGGGTGCGGCAGGGGCCTTAGGGCAGGGGTTCGGGGTGCAGGAGGGGTGCAGGGTGTGGCAGGGGGTTGGGGTGCAGGGTGCGGCAGGGGGTTCAGGGCGGGGGGCAGGGTGCATCAGGCCAATGGGAGCTGCTGGGGGCGGTGCCTGAAGCAAGAGCAACACACAGATCCCAGTGCCCCGCCTCCCCCAGGTTCCGGCTGCTTCCCGGAGCGGCGCGGGGGCTGGGCAGGCAGGGAGCGCGTCGGGTGCACGTCGGGCCGGAGCCACTCTAGGTAAATGCTGGGGGGGCCGCGAGGAGCTCGTGGGCCTCAGAAAATAGCCCTGTGGGCCGCACATGTTTGAGACCCCTGCCTTAGAAACAACCCTGGGGATTAATGGGCTTGCCCTCCAGCAGAACCCTCAGCACATTCTGTAGGGGTAGGGGAGATAATTTGGAGGAAGAGGAGACTATCTTTTAGGGACCCTCACAGAGATTTCCTCTCCTTGCTCCCAAGTTAATAAAGACACAGTTCGAGTTTACTTGAATCCCTCTTTTCTCTTACGAGGATTTACAAACTCATACTTGAGATCTAAAGAAAATCTAAAACCAGTTGTGATAGAGAGAAAAGGGGGTCGGGGTCCTTTAAGCCACCCAGACAGCTGTGCTGCTTTATCTTCCTCTGTGATTCCAGACAGAGTAACTCCATAACAATAGGGTATTAGCTTGGAAAGAACTAGTCCCTTAATTTAGCACAGTTTTGTGAGAACAGTTTTCTTTCACTGTTGGAGAAAGATGGAAAAATAGTACCTTTAGTGTGTTATTGTGAAGAGGGTGTAGAGATATCTGCAGTAATTCCCTGCATGGTATTGATGTTATAAATTACAAAATAGCAACTCAGCAAAGGACACCGAGATGTACTTTAGGAAACTACAGTGAAACTAGACAGACTTTCAATCCATCTATCAAAGTGACTGCAGATGGCATTTCAAGGCAGGGGAAACAATAATAAATACTATAAAAGCAGATTCATCTGTCTCCGGATTACATTAATAAATAAAACTTTTTTAAAAAAAATCAGTGCTGACCTGCTGGTTCTTGCTAACATATGTTTCTTCATAACTCCCGGTACAGGATGTGGTCTACAATATGCTCTTCAATAAAGAAAATTGTCAGTTTTACAAATGCACATCTGTGAGGTTTGAAGCAAGAATGGACTTTCACACAGAAATCAATCATGTTATGGTTAGTTACCCTTTTCATCACTAAGAGGACTGGCTGTAGAGCAAACATCTGGTCCAGACACATGGATCTTTAATCAGACAAGGTAATAATTTGTTTTCCAATTCTCAGTAATAACAAAATATATCATCAAAGAGCACACTCAAGAGTAACCTTTCTCTGCTTTTTTTTGTCTTTATGAAAATTCGTTTATTTAGGGCTACACTAAAAAGGATAGGTTCAAAAGATGCAACTGCAAAATGTGAGTGTACCCAGTATATGATTATTTGCTTATGAAAATTGGATAAATGCACACATGTAGTCTGCACAAGCTGCTACCTCAGGTACATACTGTAAGCTGCCAGGCAATGCTTGGCCCACCAAGTGGGAAGAGCAGGTCCCTGCTGTGTGGTAGTGGTGGCAGTTCAGGTAATGACGTGTAGCTCCAGGGATCAGGCAACAGTCCAAGGGTGGAGCCGGAGTCAGAGTAGAGATCATCCTCGAATCGAGGAATTGCCGATGATGATGATGATGATGAGATGATGACGATGCATGTCAGTGACCCAAGTGAATTTGGCCCCCTTCTTGAAGAGGGATGTTAAGGGGGAACCGGGTTGGGAAACCCTTTAATGTATTGCCTGTTAACAGGGGCGGCTCTAGCTTTTTTGCCACCCCAAGCACGGCAGTCAGGCAGCCTTCGGCGGCATGCCTGCGGGAGGTCCCCGGTCCCGCGGATTCAGCGGCATGCCTGCGGGAGATCCGCCGGTCCCGCAGCTTCAGCGTACCCGCCGCCGAATTGCCGCAGAATCCACGGGACCGGCGGACCTCCCGCAGGCATGCCGGCGAAGGCTGCCTGACTGCTGCCCTCGCAGGGACCGGCAGGGCGCCCCGCGCGGCTTGCCGCCCCAGGCATGCGCTTGGAGCGCTGGTGCCTGGAGCCGCCGCTGCCTGTTAAAGTTTGCAAAACCCAGGAATTGCTGTTTTCCCTGCACAGTTGAAGTTGCCTTCCACTCTGTGATCGCCACTACCTTGCAGGGGTCCAAGGCAAGTCCTGCCAGGGAGATGATATAACCTAGGAACTCCACTGTGTCCTGGTCAAATTCACATTTTCGGGGCTTGCCTTTGAGATGATTCTGACAAAGCTGATCTAAAATGATACATTCATGGCAGTTTTGGAGCTCTTGATTGTCAGAGAAGATGAGACTGTCATCTAAAGAGATGACCACAAATTGATCAAGGATATCCCTAAAGGCATCACTCAAAATGCTGGAAGGTAGAGGAAGAGTTACAGAGGCCAAACGACATAACTAAGTATTCAAAATGGCCATCCCTAGATCATAACACCATCTTCCACTCATCCTCTTGTTGGCTTCTGACTAAATTATACGCTCCATGCAGGTCTAATTCTGTGATGATCTGGGCTGAGCAGAGACTCTTCAGGATCTCATTAATAAAGGGAAGAGAATATCAATTGCATACCATGATTTGATTTAGTTCCTAGTAATCAATGCTGGGTTGGATAGAGCCGTCATTCTTGGCTAAAAAGGGTGCCAGCTGGGGAGGTGGAGGGACAAATAAATCTCTTCTGCAGGTTTCCTTCTAAATATTCCTGGAGGGCTTGTAGCTCTGGCTCAGAGAGCACACAAATGTGTCTGAAGGGAAACTCCATTCTTGGAGGCAATTCAATAGGTCAGTTTTATCTGAGATGCAGTGTCTGCCTTCTTTTATCAAACATCTTGGAAAATTCCAGGTATTTGACAGGAATGTTTGGTGTGTCTGGGCTCGCTGCTTGCCTCTCTGGGAGTCTCAGAAGCTGGAGCACACCACAGAGTGTTGTCAACTGTGGACAAGAGATATGGATGCATTCTCATTGGCACCACAGGGAGCATAAGAGCACCATTCTTGATTGCCAGCTGATATGGGTGGCATGGGAAACAAGCCAAAGGGCACTAAGGAAAACTAGTAATGTGGGGCGCAGATCACCATTGCATGATTTCTGGGTGATGGCTTCCAGGGGTGCTGTTTGATATGTTACAGGTCCTGAAGAGAGAGGTGACCTGTTGATGGTCTTGACGAGCTTGGGGAAGTCCTTGGGGAGAGTAGGACTCAGATGACCCTTGACAACTTCTTGGTCAATGAAGTTAACAGCCACGCCCGAGTCGACCAATGCCTCAAAGCAGAGCTTGGGCATTGCAGGGTGACTGACACGGAGGGGAACACGAAGTGTGGGGGGGTGCTGGTTAGCGGTTGTCAGGATTCCAGCAGAGTGGTGGCAAAGCAGCTCACAGTGGGGCAGAGCCAAGTATGGACCCAGCTCCGGCCCTGCTGCTGGGTCCGGGTCCTGGGGTTTCCCAAATCAGGGGGGCAGCATTTCTTGGCTAGGCAACCTGCCACAAAATGTCTGGATTCCCCACAGTCAAGCAGGGTCACAGAGCCCACTGCTGGTTCTTTTCGTCAGCAGAAGGCAGGGTTGAACTTGGTCCATCGCATTGGCTCAGGGTCTGGTAAATTACCTGAAGTTGCCTGGGCCAGAAGGGTCCAGTTCAGCGAGGATTGGGGGATGTGCTTCTTTTCCTGGCCTCATTCTGTTAGTTGGTCATCAATCTTGATGCACAGATTCAATCAGGGCCCCTTGGCTAGGCAAGGTTTCCACCTGAGCTAATTCATCTTGAATAGTATCATTGAGTCCTTGCTGGAAGTGGTGTGATTGTGCGGCCTCATTCCAATGGGTATCAGCTGCAAGGCATGAAAACTTGGCTGCATATCTGGCAACAGGCTGGGACCCTTGTCAGGGTGGAGGGGGTGTGGAGAGCAGCCTTTACAATGCGCTGCTAGGGCCATCAAAAATACCTGCCACTGCCTGGACAAACTCCTCAAAACATTCAAGAAGATGGCTAGATGTCTCCAATAGTGTGGAAACCCATGCCAGGTCCTCTCTGGTAAGCAGGCTAATCATGAGCCCTTGTCCAGTAGGGGAACTTTGGGCTTGCAGACAGTAGGTGTGCAGGTCATGGGGGCCATAGCCAGTGCCTGGGCTTGCACCTGGGACTGGAGGGCAGTTGCATGGGCCTGCATTTCATGGGAATACACTTGGGCCTTCAGGACTTCATTCTGCTATCAAAATGCAGCAATCTGGGTCTGCAGTTCCTGTAAGGCACCCTACTAAGTGCATAAGGCTGAGTTGTGCTCCTGCAGTGGTCATTCCAGAAGAGAGCTCCCTGTCATTAAACCCATGAAGCTACATATGATCTTTTGTGGGCTGCCTATCTAGTGGGTGGAGCAGGACTTGCCTGGTGATTGTGGTGGCAATTTGGGTAATGACAAGCATAGGGATTAGGCACCAGTCCAAGGGTGGAACCAGAGTGAGGGTCTAGGAGCCAAGCTGGAGGTCAGAACTAGAGTCAGAAGTCAAAACCTCAGATGAAGGGTAAGCCAGAGAAGTAGACAGAGACATAGCCAGGAGTCAAAGGATAAGCCAAAGGATAAGCCAGAGTCATAGTCAGGGACATAGCCCAGAGTCGGAGCCAGGAGTCAGAAACCAGAACGGAGAAGGTGGCTTGGGGCTGGAGCAGAAGCAGGAACGGGGCTGAGACCAAGGCAGAAGTAGGGCTTGGAGCAAAGACTGGAAACAGGCTGGAGCAGGAAACAGATCTGAGAGCAGGGTAAGCACAGCTGTGAGCATGGCATGCACTGAGCAGCTGCTGTGCTATGGCTGCTGCAAGGCTCAAATAGTAGATTGCTGGCTGCCCTGCCCAATCAGGAAGCCCAACCATTTGGAGGAGGCTCACTGGGCCCAGTTGAGCTTGCTGGGTTGCCTAGCAACTAGGCTGGGAGCCAACTGTGCCCTTGACGTATACATACCCAACCATACTGACCATGCAAATGCTGCTTTTTGCGAGTGCAGCACATACATTATAGTTTTCATCTTTAACATGCTTTAACTAACCGATTTTCACTATATCCCTGTGAGCTAGGTATCTAAGCATTATTATCCCCATTTTACTGATGGAGAAACCAAAACAGAGTTAAGTGACTTGCCCTAATCCACAGAGTCAGTGTCACAGCCAGGACTAGTAGAAAATGTTGCTCGTATGCTTTCTTCCTTAAAAATGAATTGCATCATTGGTATTTTTAATATGAATGTTAAATGCCTATTAAAATGCTATCCCAATTTGCCATGGATGTATGGAGAGACCTAGGGCTCTCTTGAACACGATATATTTTGATTGTCACTCACCTAAACTACAGATCTGAAAGTTGCTCGGGAACAAATAACCTCACCCTTTTGTTTCACAGAGATGCCTTACTTAGGCTTTCCTTTCAAATCATGAGAACAGAGGCTGAGGCTGAAACCCCCATAATCCTTTGGAGTGGAGTAATAGGTAGATTTTACTACTGATGAGAAGCACTAGCTGGACAACCTGGAGAATTAAGTCTTTCAGTAATTCACACAACAGGTGCAAGGGGACTGTGAATCCTGGATTCCTTGCTAACACTAAGCACTCATATAGTAGCATTTACCACCTCTGGTTGGCTAGGAGACTCCATCCCATCCTCATAGAGCTGGCCTCAGTTATACACACCTTTGTTACCTCCCTTCTGAACTACAACAATGCACTACACCTGGGCATGAAGCCTTCAGTACAACAGAATGATATAGCATGTGTCCTTAGCAGCACAGGCTACCACAAGCACATCAAACCTGTCCTCTGCTCTCTACATTGGCTTCCCAGAGGATATAGAGTCAAGTGTGAGGTCTTGGTACTTATCTTCAAGGCACCCAATGGCTTAACCCCCACGATATCTGAAAGATCAACTAAAGCTTCAGGATGAGGACCATGGTCAATAACTCCACTCCTCAAGCACAATAGAACTTTCTTGCCAAAAGGGTAAAGCTTATCTGTGTAGGAGACACAGCTTTCTTGGGGTTCAGTCTGAGACTGTGGAACAAACTGCTCAGGAACTAAGAACCATCGCAAAGCTCAGCACCCTCCTCTCTAAGTGCAAAGCACACTTCTTCAACCAGGAATTTTCTATCATAAACGCATAGCAATGTGTTAAACAAAAATAAATAAATAACCCCAAATCCTACCAAAACAAAACACTGCACTGCAAACACAGTTTCTCCCCCTGGGGACGCGATGACAGAAAACACAAATCACACATGACAAATATTAGACATGTCACTTAACATACTACTGGAAGGCAGTTGGATGAGGTGACAAAAGGTGGTATTAGAACCTGAATAGAGCAGAATAGAATAGAACAGAATCTAGACAGTGGGGGACAAGCTTTCCCACAATGCCCGGCAATGTATTTTAACACTTTCCTGAGGGGACTATCATCAAGGCAGAGAAGATGATTTTATCTCTGTGAATAATCCTCAACCGCTTCTCAGATTGCCCCCAAAGGTATCAATTTAAGTATTGTTCTTTATTATGTAAACATCTGTCTATTAAGAACCAGAATGAGACAACCAATTCATTTCACATAGGCCACTGAAGAGTCTTTAGATGGTCTACACCTATTGACATGGGCTTTATGACATTGCTAATCCCTTGTGCCCTTCACTCCCCCAGACCCGATCATTTTAACACTTCCAACAAGGAAGGAGGTTAATGAAAAAAAGATGGCTCTTGGTACAGTAATTTTATTTCCCATCAAAGAGGATTGTAATATTTTGTAAAAGTTCAGTTTTAACCATATTTTGCATCTAACATTCATACCCCAAATTATTTATTGCTCAAGCAGCAGCTTAAGTCATTTGAACAAATTTGTGAGCAATAACCTTTACCTCATTTCTTCAGATCTTTGCAGTAATTTCATAGGTGCTAGTTCTTTTCATTATTTTCTAGCTCATCACCTTTAGTATCATTTTGACTCAGAGCTCATTTCTTTGATGTATAATAATTTGTTATAAGAACGTAGAGTATCAAGAGACAGGAAAACCTTCATCATTCAACATGAAATGTGAATTGGATTTGATGATCAGAAGGAAACCGAAACGAATTATTTATGATTCGTCTCAACCATTTCTCTTTCACATAAGTCAGATTGCTACCATTTAAATTACAATGCTGGATTTATTTCACTCCAAAGAAATGCCATTTTGTTTAATACCAAAGGAGGACAAGTACAGAGGGTTCCTACATTGAGCACATCCATTCCAGTTCCATTGAAGACAATGGGAGTTTTAGGCACTGTTGGAAGCAGGATTGGGCCATGTGTTTTAAAGCTATCTAGATGTGGTGCACATATGTGGATGTATGTACTCATGCCTAGTGTGAAGAAGGTTATTTGTGTTCCGTTACTGTTTAAAAATAATCTTATTTCCATATTGTCTTAGCGCCAACATGTGCTATGCCTACTTACATAACCTGTGACAGATTTGATGGTAAAAAACTCAGTCTTTCTATAATGATGCAACAGCAAAGTCCCATTTGTCCACTTTCTTCATTCCCATCTCCATGCCTTTCTCCACCCCATGCCCATACCTGGTGTGACGGGTTGGATCACAGAAACCCTCTTGGGAGCTGCCAGCTGATGTGCAAAGGCCACCTCTGTTTCTATTCTCCCTGCCAGCTCAGTGGTTTCAGCACCCTGTGTTGGCGAAGCCAGACACACCCATCTGCTCCAGCACAGACTCAGGGTCTGAATAACCTGTCCCAAAGCTGCAGGTTTACCTGAGAACAGCTCACAGAAGTCTGCTTGCCCTTAGCATTCAGATGCCCAATTCCCAATGGGGTCTAAACCCAAATAAATAAATTGTTCGCCCTCTATAACACTGATAGAGAGATATGCACAGCTGTTTGCTCCCCCAGGTATTAATACATACTCTGAGTTAATAAGTAGAAAGTGAGTTTATTTAAATACAGAAAGTAGGATTTAAGTGATTCCAAGTAGTAACAGACAGAACAAAGTAAGTTACCAAGCAAACTAAAATAAAATACGCAAATCTATGTCTAATCAAACTGAATACAGATAATCTCACCCTCAGGGATGCTTCAGTAAGTTTTTTCTCAGACTGGACACCTTCCAGGCCTGGGCACAATTCTTTCCCCTGGTACAGCTCTTGTTCCAGCTCAGGTGATAGCTAGGGGATTCTTCATGGTGGCTCCTCTCTGCCCTCTGTTCTCTTCCACCCCTTTATATATCTTTTGCATAAGGCGGGAATCCTTTGTCGCTCTGGGTTCCCCCACCCCTCACTGGAAAAGCACCAGGTTAAAGATGGATTCCAGTTCAGGTGACATGATTACATGTCACTGCAAGGCTGCATTACTCACATGCCAGCACACACATATACAGGAAGACTCACAGGTAAATACAGCCATCTGCAGACAATGGCTCTGGTTAATGGGAGTCATCAAGATTCCAAACCACCATCAATGGCCCACACTTTGCATAATTACAATAGGCCCTCAGAGTTATATTCTATACTTCTAGTTTTAGATACAAGAGTGATACATTTATACAAATAGGATGATCACTCTCAGTAGATTATACGCTTTGTGATGATACCTTTTGCATGAAGCATATTCCAGTTACATTATACTCACTTATTATCATGTTTTTATAAAACTATTCTAATTACATTATATTCACTTATGTTTTTACAAAATCATATAGACTGCACAACGTCACACCTGGTATGTCCTCCTATTTTCAGTCTGCCCAGGCACTGTAGTTTCTTTATTCAAAAACATCTTTCCTTAAAACTAATTTCTTCCTCAGTGCTCTCAAAAAGTTATTCGGTTTTGTTAGCATCTACTCTTCACGGGACAATTAAAATGATTGAAAAGGTATTTTGCAACATGAACTACACAGCAGTGCTTCTCAGCCTGCCCTCTGAGTTTTTAGGTGGAGTTATTGGTTTTGACTAACAAATCTCAAACTGGGACTTTCCTACTTGAGACACTCTCTCTCTCTCTCTCTCTCTCTCTGCATGCAAAACTGTCACAGCTGAGATCAATGGATGCACCCAGGGTGGAGCTGTTTAAAAGAGAGTGAATCTTTGTGTAATGTCATCATCATTGTCAGATATTTTGTATGGTTAAAAAAATACGCAATTCCCAACACTGAGTAATTGCTTGATCTTCCTGTGGTAACCCTTGTCCTCCCTCAACTTATTTTGTTCCCCTCTCAACTGTCTGTTACCATCTCTTTCTCATCACATCTAAAAGAAAATTGCAAGACTGGTAGGAGAGCGACCACAGTTTTTCTGTGGCTTCTGCAAAGCATGTAGCACACTTTAGGGTCTGCAAAATAAAGAGTAATAATAATAATAATTAATAATATCATCCAGCCCCACAATAACCTGTAGGTTTCTATTCTGAACTGGCATCCCCACATGCACCCACAATTAGGCACCCAGATACGATAGTAAAGGGTGAAATGTAAAAACGTAGATAAACACAGAGAGATACATATGGAATTCTTCAGGAGCATGGAGCCATCTTTTAGGGAGTTCACATCTATTAAGTGCCTTTTTAACTATTTGGTGTGCTTTTGCATAAAATTGTATATGTTATCCAAAGTCTATTAAAATAATCCCCAAAAAATGAAATTTTGGGCCACATAGTGCCTCTATCATGGACAGAGTGCAGAGAGTATGTCCCTCTGGAGTCTATAGAGATAGATGTATAGATATGTATTTCAAGTGTAACAATATTCCAAACTGTTCTTAATATATTATACAGGCTAAAGAAGTGAAAACTACCACAATTCTGTCTCATGAAACACAAAGGAAAGAACTCAGTGCACCTACACGCCAACTCCAGTGTAAAAGTTACTTGTTGCGGCATAAGAATTCTGGAGCTAAGTGAAACACAAGATGTGCTCATTTGCATATCACTATGCAGCATGCTCATCCAGGGCAGAGCTGTTTCACAGTGCTGGCATGTGAGCTTGGAAACAAATTAAAAGCTCTGGGTATTGTTAAAAACAATGAAACTCAGATAATTTGCATGTTACCATTTATAGGACTGCATTGGTAAGGACACACAGAAACAGCTAATTTTAACAGCAATCATCAAACTTTAAGGTTGAACTCATGTATAATGCAGCCAAGTCCAGTGCTACTTTAGATTCAGAACAAATAGCCCTGAAAAATAATTCTTTGTAATAATACTTTGCAACGATGTGACACCTTCCATCCAGGTCTTAAAGCATTTTGCAGACTATTCTCACCACACCCAGGTAAGGTAGGTTAGTAATATTATTGCTATTTTAAAGACTGGCAAACTAAGCAGAGAAATCAAGTGACTTTCCCAAGGTCATGCAGGAAGCCTGTAGGACAGCTGGGAATAGAGCCCAGATGCTCTGATTCCCACGTGTTTTAACTATAAAATCATTCTTTTTAGGTCCCCTGGGAAGTGGGGGGCTTTTTATACCTTTCATAGGTCAATTTAGTAAATAATTGTGTCACAAGAAATACCAAGCTGCCAAATATTATGAGGGAAAACAATAGACCTACCATACAGGAAGTTTCAAGGAATCAAAATCTTTGCCAAATTAATATATTTCTCAGGGCTTCACTCTGCCCAGAAGCTACTACTGAAAATGAACAGCCTGTTCTCTGTACACTTCACAATGACCTGAAAAGGAAAGTGAGTGGATGTGTCAATGTTTTTAAAACAAAGAACATTTCAAATCACTTCTTCTAATTAAGAGCAAACTAACAATTTTTAAACTTGGATCTTCAAGTGTCTATAATGAGGTCATTATTGCACCTGAATATTACTCCTCAATCAAATTGCGTGGAACCTCTGCCATAATAATTTGATTTAGATTGAAAATAAACAACTATAGCCTACTTTTCAATTAACAGTGATTCTTTATTCTCCACTCCCCACTTTCCCTCCCAATTCTCTTTTCCTTTAATATTTATTACAGGCAAAAATAATCACATTCAGAAATTAAGCATCGCCAATTTGCTACAAGTTGAATTTTGTCTCTTCACACAAATTCTAAGAAAAAAAACAAACTCTACTTCTCTCCCTCTCTTTTGTTTAAAGCAATACATCTTCAAAGAAAATAGAAACTGAGGATATATCTTGTCATTCTGCAGCAGCAGGATAGTGGTGATGCAGTACCATAGGGCAGTTATAATTCAAGAATTCAAAACCTTACATGGTTAGTGTACTACATGCTATTGTCTAGTGAAAGTGGGATACCAAGGGAATATTGAAAAGGAATCCACCTATTGTCAGAAATACCTTTTCCCTTTCCAAGAAGGATAACTAAATACTAAAAGAAGTCTCTCTACTTGGCAATATCTAGCACTATTTTTTGGTATTTTATAAGAATTAAGATATGTAATTCATCATAGTGCTTCTATATTACTATTACTTATCTAAACATCACTATTAATAATTACTGATCATTATTATTTATTCATGTACTTCCACATGACACTTTACAGATAAATGCATGTACTTCCATAATAACACTTTACAGATAAATAAATTATTCCTATATGCATAGAGCACAGATGAGTATGGCCAGGTCTACACTACAAACTTATATTGGTTATAACTACGTCACTCAGGGGTGTGAAAAATCCACACGCATGAGTAACGTAGTTATACCGACCTAATCCACGGTGTAGACAGTGCACCTCCCATCAACATAGCTACCATCTCTTGAGGAAGTGGATTAACTACACCAATGGGAGAAGCTCTGCCATCAGTATAGTAGCGTCTTCACTAAAGCACTACAGCAGCACAGCTGCACTGGTGCTGCGTAGCTCCACGTGAAGACAAACCCTATTTATGTTGTGTACAAGGTGCATAATGCTCTCCTTTGCACTCTCTTGGTCCTAGTGCTGCTTTGACTCTGCAAGACCAGTCTCCTGAGCCAGGTTAATCTTATACTAGGTACAAATGCCTCCAAAGCACTTAGTATTTACAGAAAGTTCCCTCCTGCATGTTGGATTATACTGTCTGTGACGCTGGCAAACCAAGCACCAGCTCTTGCCAAGACTATCGGCCTCAGCCGAGCACTGACAAATTCATTGCTAGAAACCAGTCTGTTTCACCTCTGTGTTAGTATGGTTATTGGCATTGAATTTATAACAGTGTGTTTAGTTTTTAGACTTTATGAAATGCTTGTAAATTCCTGGATGTGTTACTCTCACTTATAATATCTTTATCACATGTTATAAAGTACTATTTAAGTTTTTGCTTTATAACTGTAAAAAATGTTTGCTCTGAAACTGTGAACCTGGGATCATCTCCTGCTCATCAAGAAGGCTACCAAAATGAAATGGGCCATTGTGGGACATCACAATGCAAAGACTTTGTTAATTGCCCCCATCACACTAATAAAAAGGCTACGTGCAAAAGGTCTGCTCCCATCAGCTTGAATTCTGGAAGAAGGAAATAAAAATAGTTGACAAGAAAATTTTTCATCTCTTCACTGTTTGGACTCTCACAGGGCCGGAGCTACAAAACAGACACTCAGATCCCCAGGGTCAACCTCGGTTAGCTCTAAAACACATTCAGAGATGAAGAGACTACTACAACTCTGTCGCCTTTTAAAAGCATAGACCGTAACTCATTTGTGTATATATGTCTGCCTGCTTTAACCTTGTAATAACTCTCATTTCTTTTTCCTAGTTAATAAACCTTTAGTTAGTTTATTATAGAATAGACTACAAGTATTGTCTTTGGTGAGAGATCTAAGATACAGATTGACCTGGGGTAAGTGACTGGTCTCTTGGGACTAGGAGTAACCTGAATATTTTGTGATCTTTGGTGTATAGCAACCAACTATCACTAAGTCCAGTTTGTCTGGGTGGCAAGATAGACTGGAATGTCTGTGACTCTGTGGTAAGACTGTTATAGTGCTTTAGGAGTTCATATTTGTTACTGGGTTGGTGAAATCTAATGATAGAACACACAACCAATTTGGGCTCCTGACTGGCTTCTTGACAGTCTGCCCTGAGGCTGACACTCATGGTCATGAACCACTCCACAAAACGTGACACTGTCCAATCTACTTTTGAACATGCCCATGGTAGATGTAAGCAGGGTCTGAATGAGCTCTCCCCTGACATCTAGTGATGAGCTGAGGAAGAGGACTTCAGGGGCCAACCTTATTTGCATGGACACACTCACTCTGCCTGGGTACTAAGCATGATGGGGCTGCTTTGCCCAAATGATCACTTTTGGCTGCTGTTGGATCACAAGTCACTTTATTATTGGGGCAGGGGTAATAAAGGGTTGTTATCTTTGTTGTGTGAATCAAGGGGGTCAGAACTGTGCTTGCACGCCCTGATTGAGGGGTTCACGCTCAACTAAACTGCACTCACTAGGCAGGGGACAGGGGTGCCAAAGCCCAGTGGAGTTGAGAGAGGGTGAAGACAGGTACTTGTATCTGGTGGTGTGGGCCCTGCATAAGCATCCGAGACATCAGTTGACCCTTCCTCTCTCCAGTGTGTAATAACAACGCTGATTAAGACTCAATTGAGAGTCTTTTGTTGCAGGCCAATAGAGCTGAAATCACTAATAACCAGGTCTAAGCATTAGACCTGCTTTGGGACAGTGTCTCTGATGCAAAAGACTGCCTAGTCTAGCGGTGCTGCTAGAACTAGAGGGGCTGGGGGCCAGGGCCCTCCCACTTTTTGAAAGTGTATGGGCCTGGCGCATCCACTTTTCGCTGGGGTGGACCCTGTCCCCTTCCCTTCCTCTCCCCCGCAAGACCCCACCTCTCGGCCAGGCCAGCATGAAGCCCGGACGGGGAGCCCGGGAAAGTTGTGGGAGCCACGCGAACCCTTCACCTGCCTGTGGTGCAGTGGGGGCGGGGGGGGGGCGGGAGGAGCTAAGAGCAACCCCCGGCCCGTGTCCCCGCCCCCCCGGGCTCCCTGCCCAGCCCAGGGCAGGTGGAGGGTCCACGACTTTGTGCTGGCTCCCTGCAGCTGCCCGCGTGGCTCTTCCTGACCCAGCTCCTGCTGGCGGGGGGGTGCCTCAGAGCCACAGCTCGGCCATGATAAGAGTTGCACGGGCAGCTGTGGGGAGCCGTGGACCCTCCACCTGCCCTGGGCATGGTGCCTGGGGAGCAGGGACATGGGCCGGGGGCTGCTCTTGATGGGCCCCCCACACTGCAAGCTGGTGGAGGGTCCACCGCGGTTCCCCACAGCTTCCCGCATGGCTCTTATCATGGCCAGGCTGCGGCTCCAAAAAGCCAGGTCAGGGAGAGCCGCGCAGGCAGCTGTGGGGATCCTGGGTCCCTCCACCTGCCCTGGGCGGTGGGATCAGGGGGCAGGGACACGGGCAGGGGGCTGCTTTTGCCTCAACCTCACCCCGGGTTGGGGGGCAGGTTCCACAGTTCCACTCGACTTCCAACTTGGCCAGGGGTGGGGCTTCCAGGGGAAGAGGAGAGGAGGAGTGGGGCCTCGAGGGTCAGGGCGGGGCCCCCTGCCCCCTCTCACTTTTGGGAAGGCTCCAGTGCCCTTGGCAATGAGGATCCCTCACGAACAACTGAAATCACTGAGCGCTGTGTTAAGTGGTGGGACCTCATGACATCCCAGAGGGAGCGGAGTGGTGGGAGGGCGGCTAGTGGAGTGGCTAGCAGCTGGAGGGCAGAGCAGCCGGTGGAGCGGCTGATGCCAGAGCGAGCGCCTGGATAACAGAATAAGCAAGATGCCTTTCCCCTCCCCCGCCCCCCGCCACAATAACCAGGGTGGGAGGGGAACTCACACAGACGCACCTCTGAACTCTGAGTCTTCACTGACTAAGGACAACAACTGTGAGTGGGGTGCAGTGGAGAGAGAAAGGAGGTGCACGTTAAAGGAACTTCTGGTCTTCGGACTTAAGAACCTGAGGGAAAAGGACACAGCTCAACATGCTTTGGGGTGTGGGTTTTGCTCATGGTTTTGTTTATGAATCCTGCTTGTGGCATTTTCCCAAGTTAATGCCAGGTTACTTTTCCCCTTTTTATTAAAAGTTTATTTTCTACACTCAGACTCTGTGCTTGCCAAAGGGAAAGTATTGTCTCTTAGAGGTGCCCAAGGGGTGGCGTGCATTTGTCCCAGGTTACTGGGTGGAGGCTTGAGCTGGTTCTGTGTTGCATTATTGAAAAGGACCCCNTGAAAATCAGCTCACGTGCTGCCTTCGGCACGCGTGCCATAGGTTGCCTACCCCTGCCCTAGATATTGAACCCAGACCTTGTTGCTGCTGACTCCAACTGGCAGAAGGGTTACATAAAGATACCATTTTTTGTAGTCTCCAACATTTCTGATGGGATGAGGCCTAACATGGGTGGGATCTGGTACCCAAGTGCACAACAAAACATTCAAGAATGGACAAATATCTTCCAAACAATCACTTGTAAGTTTAATAATTGGTTTTGTCATTCATAACTCATTCAGTAACTGAAATGCATTTTATTGCCACAAGATGGCTCAGTCTAGTCTCTCACTGAAACACATTGCGTTCCTTCTGTTTTTCATAAACAGCTTGAAACAAAACAGTTTCAAAGACTACAGTGATTGTTTTGCAGGCTGAATCTGCTTTACAGAGAACACTCACTGTAAGTGAAAACCAGGACAGGAACACAAGTGGGTCCTGATTCTTCAAGGCCCTGCACTTTAGGCCTGATTCTAAATCTAGGGGAGTCAAAGGCAAAACTCCCATTGACTTTAGGGGGGTGCAGGAGAGAGCCCTATGACACCAGCCCTGATTCTGCATTCCTTAGCAACCAAAAATACCACTGACTCCTGTGGAATTTTTTAATGTAAAAGGAATGCATAATCAAGCTCCTGAGGCTGTTTTAATGCCTATTCAAGTTTATGGAAAGGCCTGAACTGATTTCAGTGGACTTTGGATCAGGCCCCTCGAGAATATCTTCCTTATTATTGCTGTTCACAAACTCTGACCTAAATCAGAGTTCTTTGGTACACTAAAAATTTTTAAAGTGCTGCTTTATAGATGACTAGATAAAAAGCGATGTTATATTAGGCTTCTAGGATTAAAGTTATGCAAAATACTAGGCTGAAAATGACTTCATTTAGATATGCACCATCAAATGTCTCAAGAGTTGAAAACTGTCATCTGTTTTCAAATCATAGAGCTGCAAGAGGAGCCGCAGGGAACATGACAATTCCTTGGAGGCTAGATTGCTGTGGGACATAGAAAGAAACAATTCAAGGTTGTTGGCGGCATTTGCGGAGCAGCTGGAGACAGACGGAGCACCGGTTCTGGGCCTGAGAAACAAGCACTGACTGGTGGGATCGCATTGTCATGCAGGTTTGGGATGACAAGCAGTGGATGCAGAACTTTCGGATGCGCAAGGCCACATTCCTGGATCTGTGTGCAGAACTCACCCGAGCCCTACAGTGCAGGAACACCAAAATGGGAGCCACACTGAGAGTGGAGAGGTGAGTGGCTATTGCACTGTGGAAACTTGCAATGCCAGATTGCTACCAGTCAGTCAGGAATCAATTTGGAGTCTGGAAATCCACCACAGGGACCATTGTCAAACAAGTATGCAGGGCCATGCTACACAGGACTGTGACTCTGGGCAATGTGCAGGACATAGTGGATTGTTTTGCAGCAATGAAGTCCCAAACTAGGGTGGGGAGGAGTGATAGATGGCACACATATCCCTATTTTAGCGCCAGACCATCTTGCCAGAGTACATTAACAGAAAGGGCTACTTTTCTATGGTAATGCAAGCATTGGTGGATCACCGGGGATGCTTTACCAACATCAATGTGAGCTGGTCAGGGAAGGTGCATGACATGTGCATCGTTAAGACCACAGGACTGTTCAGAAAACTGCAAGCAGGGACTTTCTTTCCCAACCACTGGGAATAGTGATCCTGGGAGACCCAGCATATCCCTTGCTCCCATGGCTCATGAAGCCATAAACAGGCCACCTTGACAGCACCAAGGAGTGCTTCAACTACAGGCTCAGCAGGTGCAGAATGACAGTTGAATGAGCCTTTGGCCGTTTGAAGGGTCGCTGTCAGTGTCTACTTACAACAAGGGTAGTCAATAGGTGGACCACAGGCCAAATCTGGATCGCCAGACACTTTTGAACAGACCCCGAAATCTTTTTATTTACTTATTATCATTTTTTAAATTATTTTCTCTGGAGTCTGGACCTGGACTATACCTTGACCAAGAAATTTGGACCTTGACAAAAAATAATTGACTATCCCTGACTTACAAGATTGGACCTCAGTGAAAAATATATAGCTGCCTGTTGTGTACTGCATCATATATGTGAAGCAAAGGGGGAAAAGTTTCCTCTGAGTTGGAGGACGGAGGTGGAGCGGCTGTCTGCTGAATTTGAACAACCAGTTATAAGGGCTATAAGAAGATCTCAATGCTGAGCTATATAGCTCAGGGAGGCTTTGAAAGACCATTTTAATAGTGAGCCAAAGTATGTGTGTTTCTGTAGTGTGCTCTACCTGGCCTTGTTCTTTTGCAGCACAGTATGAATCTTGCAGTGAGTACTGTGTGCGTAGGAATATAACATTGCCAGTGCACCTATTAATATTGTCTGAGAATGATGTGATGGGTTCTGTGACAAAATGAAGTAATAGGAAATTGGTGGGTGTCAGACCTGCTCAGCACCAGCCAGCATATGTTGTGAACTAATAAAGATGAATTACGTTCCAAAAAATAGAATTTTATTCTGTAACATGAACCAAATAAAAAAAGCTTAGAACTTTAGGAACTTAATAAATTAAGGGAACACAACTTATGAAGGGGAAAGAACAGTTATTTCCATTTCAGTTACACATACACCAACTATGTCTTTCACAGGTCAGTGTACGTGCAGCTGTGATTGTCATTAATGTCCCATAGTGTGGAGTGGTAGGGGTAGTGAAGCGGCCCCTGCTGGCATGTGGAATGTTATGGGGAGGTCCTGACATTGAGTTGTCTATGGGCTTGTGATGGAATATCTACCCCACACCGGCATGGAAGGGGTTAATCCCAGGAGGGAGCAGTGCAGGTAAGTCCTCTGACTTAGAACAGCTGCACAGGCCGCAACCAATCAGAGAGGGGTTGCAGGGAGCAACCAATCTGGACTCAGCAGGGCTCATATGAAAGGAGATACAGGGCTAGAGTCAGGTAGTCATAGCCTGGGGCTCCAGGAGTAAGGACTGTGTTCCTAGCAGGTAAAAGAGGTGCTAGCACCATGGACAGGGCTGTTGCTGGCACGTAACAGCGAGAGGGAGCAAGAGGGAGCTCCTAGTTGGCTTCTGGGACTGAGTAGCAGAGGCCCTGAAGTAAGGGTGAAGAAGGAGCTGGGGCCACAGGGAAGTGACCCAGGTAAATGTACTGAACGGTTGGAAGGGACGCAGCATGTGGCTGCCAACTACAAGGTCCCTGGGTCAGGACCTGGAGTAGTGGACAGGCCCGGGTCCCCTCCCCATTCACCACTGAGGGAAGTGGCTGGACAAATGGACTGCGAGGTACTGACCCCCAGAAGGGGGAAACACAGATGGTGACACAGCCGGAGGACCGAGTCATGAAGAGGATGCATCAGCTCCTGGAGAGACTGCCATCAGAAGTAGAGACAGAGTGATGGGGTGCAAACCGTGGACAGGAGGGCGTCATCCTTGAGCTAATCCCCATAGCAATCAGGAGGAGGCACCAGTCCAGTGGTGAGTGTTGCAACCCATGACAGGGCTGCAGAGGGAAGTGAGCACAGGATTCTTGGACCTGCCGGTCTACCAGAGCCCTCAGCATCTCTCTTTGCTGCCTGAGAAGCCCCATTATGTCCTGCTGCATCTCCCTCTCCTTTTCTTGCTTAGACACACAGGACTTTCTCCTCTCCAGTCTTGCCTTCTCCATGTTGTCTGCAAGGATGATCCTATAGGCCCTGGTCTCATTCTCTGATGCAGCACAGGCTTGCAGCATCTCCTGAAACATGTCATCCCGAGTCCTCTTCGTGTTATGCTTATAAGAAGCACACGGGATTTTTTTTTAGGGGAAAAGGCAATAATTGTGAGTTTTTTGCATTGTAATTTAATGTTTTTGTTTAAAATGTTTTGTGTAAATTAATTTTGTTTTGTATGTAAATAAAAAATATATAAAATCCCGTGTGCTTCTTATAAGCATAACATTTTTGGTGGAGAATTGCGAAAGGGGGAAGACATGCACTGTGATTGTTGAAAATACTGCTAAATATTGCTAAAAGGTATACCATACGTATAAAGTGATCGATCATTCAGGTGTGCACACCCCCGGTCGTAGAAATGCCAGGCAATAGGGGGAGGATTAGAGTCCTCGCTCCGACCCGTCTGTCGGGGAAAACTATGCAGATAATATATATACAAAATGTCTAGGTATATACACCCCCGGTCGTAGAGATGCTGGGCCATAAGGGGGAGGGATAGAGTCTTCGCTCCTACCCATCTGTCGGGGGAAAATTGCATAGGTGAATATACCCTTGGTCGTAGCAGGATTCAGCCCAAAAGGTAGGGGGCTTAGCATTTCCCCCTCCTGCTCTGTCAGGCAGAGTTCTTTTTAGTGGGTATAGACTTTTGTGTTTTGTAAGTCCCAACATGAGCGTGGGCATGGAAGAGTTATAAAAATAAAAAATTCATAAAGAAATATGTAAGACCCAATTCTGAAGGATATAGGTGTGTGAGCCAATAGTGGTAACACCTGTGTAAAAATGTTTAAAAGGAAGCAATCCAAAGACGATACTTTGTTCAAGAAATTACTCCTTTTAAACAGATCTTGCTCTGTTAAACCAAACTCTGAAGGATATAGGAGTTTGGGCAGTGTAGTATTTTTTGTGAGTGATATTGTGGTAATTTCACAATTTTGAAAGAAATGTTTAAGGAAAGTGACAGGAGGGGTGGGGGCTAGTTGAGGAGCCCACCCTCCTTGCTAAATTGGTAATGGAACAAAGCCTGTGTCCATAAAAAGGGATGGTTCAGTGAGGAAAGCAGGTTCGGGCTCAGACAAGCAGGCAGGCAACAAATAAAAACAAATTGGAAACAGGTTGGAAGCCCTGAGGGCATAGTGGCCACACACACACACACAAAAAAGTAAGTACAGGCATGGGGAATTCAGAGCTCTGGAACAATACTTGGAATGGTAAAATCTGAGTTGATGAAGGTGTCATTTTGGGAAATAAGCAAGTAATTTAAGGAAAGAGTGAGAAGTTAACTCTGCAGAGGCTGGAGGGAATTAAGCAGTTGAACGTAGTTAAAAGGAAAAGTGTTATAGAAAGAGAATTCTTGGTTTCTTTGCAGCCATTCTGAAGGAAAAATGGGCCCTTTTCCCAAAGGAATGTCTGTAAATAATCCAGGCAAAAAAACAATCTGATTTAAATCATTTGACTATAAACAATTTAGTCAAATTTGCTAAAAGAACATAAGGGGTTTCTATTGGAACCTAACTGCCCCCAAATGTATACAAATGTAATCTATGTACAGCTGTGTAAAAATTAAAGCAGTGTAAGGAATGTTAAGAAAAAAAACATGTGTATAAATATATTGTGTAAATACGTGGAGTGTTCAGGACCTAAACCAACACTCCTGGGTTGTAAAACTTTTGTTTTGTAAGTTTAAAATGAATTGGTTTTGTTTTTAAATAATATCTGGAAATGTTCGGGTATTAACGCATCTTTTAAAACAATAAAAAAGGTCCTTGTTTGACACCTACAAATATAAATATTTGCAATATGTTTCCAGCATAGGTAAGCCTGATTTGTTATTAGGTAAAATTATTATTAAAATTGCTCACCAACAATCTATAAAAACAAAAATATAAAAAATAAGCCCGCTCCCAAAATTGACCATAAAATCCTTTTGGCTACCCCGGGTTATGGGTCAATAGGCTAAAAAAAAAAATTAAATATACAAAATAAAGCCCTCAAAAATGGGTGTGCTTATCCCTACCTGTCACCGCAAAACCATACAGCAAGAACACATAATTAAAAACATACATATAAAACAAACTAAAAAAGGTAACTCCGTTTTTACAATAAACACAAAAAAATATAAAAAAGCATGCCATTGAAATATCTCATAAGAACATAAGAATGGCCATACTGGGTCAGACCAAAGGTCCATCCAGCCCAGTATCCTGTCTGCCAACAGTGACCAATGCCAGGTGCCCCAGAGGGAGTGAACCTAACAGGTAATAAGCAACAGAGAGTCCTGTGGCACTTTTAAGACTAACAGATGTATTGGAGCATAAGCTTTCGTGGGTGAATACCCACTTCATCAGACGCATGTCTAACAGATAATGATCAAGTGATCTCTCTCCTGCCATCCATCTCCACCCTCTGACAAACGGAGGCTAGGGACACCATTCCTTACCCATCCTGGCTAATAGCCATTAATGGACTTAACCTCCATGAATTTATCTAGTTCTCTTTTAAACCCTTTTATAGTCTGAGCCTTCACAACCTCCTCAGGCAAGGAGTTCCACAGGTTGACTGTGTGGTGTGAAGAACTTCCTTTTATTTGTTTTAAACCTGCTACCCATTAATTTCATTTGGTGGCCCCTAGTTCTTATATTATGGGAACAAGTAAATAACTTTTCCTTATACATTTTCTCCACACCACTCATGATGTTATATACCTCTATCATATCCACCTTTAGTCTCCTCTTTTCCAAGCCTCTTTAATCTCAGCTCATATGGGACTCGTTCCAAACCCCTAATCATTTTAGTTGCCCTTCTCTGAACCTTTTCTAATGCCAGTATATCTTTTTTGAGATGAGGAGACCACATTTGTATGCAGTATTCAAGATGTGGGCGTACCATGGATTTATATAAGGGCAATAAGACATTCTCTGTCTTATTCTCTTCTCTATCCCTTTTTTAATTATACCTAACATCCTGTTTGCTTTTTTGACTGCCGCTGCACACTGCGTGGACGTCTTCAAAGAACTATCCACCATGACTCCAAGATCTCTTTCCTGATTAGTTGTAGCTAAATTAGCCTCTATCATATTGTATGTATAGTTGGGGTTATTTTTTCCGATGTGCATTACTTTACATTTATCCACATTAAATTTCATTTGCCATTTTGTTGCCCAATCACTTAGTTTTGTGAGATCTTTTTGAAGTTCTTCACGGTCTGCTTTGGTCTTAACTATCTTGAGCAGTTTAGTATCATCTGCAAACTTTGCCACATCACTGTTTACCCCTTTCTCCAGATCATTTATGCATAAGTTGAATAGGATTGGTCCTAAGACTGACCCTTGGGGAACACCACTAGTTACCCCTCTCCATTCTGAACATTTACCGTTTATTCCTACTCTTTGTTCCCTGTCTTTTAACCAGTTCTCCATCTATGAAAGGATCTTCCCTCTTATCCCATGACAACTTAATTTATGTAAGAGCCTTTGGTGAGGGACCTTGTCAAAGGCTTTCTGGAAATCTAAGTATACTCTGTCCACTGGATCCCCCTTGTCCACCTGTTTGTTGACCCCTTCAAAGAACTCTAATAGATTAGTAAGACATGATTTCCCTTTACAGAAAGACTTTTGCCCAACAATTTATGTTCTTCTATGTGTCTGACAACTTTATTCTTTGCTATAGTTTCAACTAATTTGCCCAGTACTGACGTTAGACTTACCGGTTAATAACATGCCAATAATAAAATACTAAAAATTGCTAAATCTAAAAAAAACCTATCATTGGTACAACATTTTTACAAACTGGTTCCCGACCTCTAAAAGCATATTGTCTATTATGTTTCACCCATTACTAGTTGTGTTAATATTGTCCTGTGTTTGCTTGCTAAAAATGTGTTGTATGTGCTATTAAACAAAAAAAGTTTGCTAAATTACAACCACAAGCTCAAATTGTCTTTCAGTATATTGCTATAAAATAATTATATAAAATATGACCCACTCAAGAATTGTTCATGAGGGGTCAAAATATGTAATAATAACATTTTATGTTTGTATTTTATATAATTTAAAATAAAAAATAATAAAATAATAATATAGCATATATTAAATATATTTGTGTATAATTTAATCATATCCTGCCACCCACCCTTTTTGAATAGCAAAAAGGAATGGCCTAATGGGCCATTTGATAAAAATGCATCAGCCAAAATCTGTGTTTGTGCTAATTTCAAAGCAATAACAAAAAGGGTCACCAATTTGTTGTAGGTTTAGCATTTTAAAATAAATAAAAAAATGCAATAATTGCTTTTCTTTTGCATTGCAATTTAATGTTCCTGTTCAAAATGTTCTGTGTAAATTAATTTTATTTTGTATGTAAATAAAAAATATATATATTAAAAAATAAATATAAAGGCCATCATTAAGATAAATATACAAAAGAAAAACACCCCAAAACAAACACAAAAGAACCAAAAGGCTGCAACACACCCCTATTAAAATATTAAAAAAAGCAAATTAAGAACTCTAAAAATAAAACAAACACCTATCAATAAAAACAAAATTGCTATAATAAAAAATAAAAAAAACAATTTAAAAAAACAAACACTCGTCAAACAACAATTAATTACAGCATAACGATGCAAAACTCATTTGGTCCCAATAAAAAAAAATCACTATATAAACAAAGTGCCTTGCCATAAAACTTTGGGTTCGTCCTGCCAAGACTTCCCCGAAGCATCGTGTCACGACCAACGGAACCCGACTCTCCCTACCAGTGATCCATCTAGCTAGCCACTAGGTTGATCCAAACTCTAAACTAGTAACTATAACATCAACTAATAAAACTGTGTATATGTAATGTAATTAAATACATATGCTAATTGTTGTATCTTCAATAAACGCGGCGTATTGCCTTTTCCCCTAAAAAAAAAATCACGTGTGCTTCTTATAAGCATAACATTCGTTCTCTTCCTTATCTGGCTCAGGCGTTCTGCGGGTGTGAAGGGGGAGACCCTGAAGGCCACAATAGCAGCATCTGCAGATACAACACACAAAGGTACCTTTGTCAGTGTATTCATGACAGATATACTGAACTTACTCCCCTTGATCCCCACAAATTGTAAGCACAACATTCTCACGTCTCATTGGGATTGATACAGCACGACACCAGTCACAGCACCAGCCATGGTAAGTATAGCCATCAGGGAGGCTGGGGGATTGAGGAAATGAGGAGGGGATAGCTCATAGGCATGAGTATATGTGTATAGGACAATGGGATATTTCACTCTTGAGGGTAACAGAAGCAGATAGAGCACAGCTGCTGCTGGCGTCCCAGTGCCACACGGGCACATATGCTGCTAGCCTGTGTACTGCAATGGTGCCTGCTGAAGTAATCGCTGGGTGGTATTAGAAAGTGTCCTACCGCGGTGGAAGAAATAAAGCAGCCCTTCCCACAAACCTTCAGCAGAGGATTGCAGAGTACCCTCCATGAAAGTTTCATTGAGCTCTCTATGGAGGATTCACAGGATTCCTGGTACACATGAATAAACTGCTCCGCTTGGCCCCCTCTGCCCAACTCTAGAGGGTAACGAAAAGCAGATAGCAACTCTACCTCTCTTGGTTGTTCCACTACCTTTTCTACCACCTGTAAAAAAGAGTATATCAACAATGTGTTCTGCTACTTCGCAGGTTCCATCTCTACGATTTCAATGCAAACTGCATACTTACCAGAGGTTCCTTCCCCTGCATCAGGCTCACCCGTGCTTGACTGTCAGGACTGGCTGGACTTCGCTGGATTCAAGAAAAGGTCCTGGCTCACTGTCAGCTTGATCCTTATTGCCTGTCCCCCATAATCCTCCCCCTCTTGCTTGTCCACCTCCTCCTTTTTGCTGTTAATGGCAGGGGCCTGTAACTTGGGCTCCTCCAAAGTATCCATAGGGCACTGTGGGGGGGTGGGGGGGGAGGTCTCTGATGAGGATGGCATGCAGCTCTTTGTAAAAGCGACAGGTCTGTGGCTCTACACCAGATCGATTGTTGGCCTCCCTTGCCTTCTGATATGCTTGCTGCAGGTCCTTGGCTTTCACTGCTGCTGGTCCCTGTTGTAGCCCTTCTCCCGCATGCCCCGAGCAATCTGCTCATAGATGTCCACATTTCTGTGGGTGAATCAGAGCTGTGCCTGCACAGCCTCTTCTCCCTACAGACCTGTGTACTCCAGGCAGGAGTGTGTCTGCAGCATGTAGCCACCATAGTCAGCTGGCCAGTTGCATACAACTATGGAGAGCTGCTAGGTGTGGTCCCCAAGCCAGGCAACTAGGAAAAGGAATTTCAAAAATTTGCAGGTCTTTAAAGGGGAGGGCCAGCTTCCTGTCCACCTGGTCCCTGGGCAGCAGAGTTCACAATGGTAACTAGAACAGTCACTATGGGGCATTGTGGGACAGCTCCTAGAGCAGTGGTCCCCAACCTTTTTTGTCTGGCGGGCGCCAAAAAAACAAACAAACCCCGAGCGCTGCCGGCGGAGCAAAAAAACCCAAAAAAACCCCAACCCCGAGCGCTGCCGGCGGAGCAAAAAAAAAACCCCGAGCGCTGCCGGCGGAGCAAAAAAAAACCAAAACCCCGAGTGCTGCCGGCGGAGCAAAAAAAAAAGACAAAACCCTGAGCGCTGCCGCAGGCGCACTTAGACCCCCCGGCGGGCGCAATGGCGCCCACGGGCACCGCGTTGGGGACCCCTGTCCTAGAGGCCAGTAACAGTTGATGTAAATAATGCAGTGTCTACACTGACACTGCATTGACCTAACTACATTGGCCTTGACTCTATACCACTCAGGGAGGTGGTGTTTTTAAATTGGTGTAGCGGGGCAATTACATCAGTGGGAGCTAAATTTAAGTGTCAGTTTCCCAGACCTAAAGAAGACCTCTATGTAAGCTCAAAAGCTTGTCTCTCTCACCAACAGAAGTTGGTCCAATAAATGATATCACCTCACCCACCTTGTCTCTCTAATATCCTGGGACCAACATGGCTACAACACCACTTTCTTTCCTTTAGGAGCTTACCTATACCACTAAATATTTGTTAGAGGATTTTATCACCTACAACAATGAAACATAAAGTGAAGCACATTTCTGATAACCTTCTAGCAGATTTGGTTCAGCAGTTTAATTTTTTTTTTAAAAGGTAAATTATTATTTAAATCTAGTAGTATAACATAAAATAAGTAAGAAAATCCAATGTAATAATCCAATCTAAATCTGTATGACTAGAAAAGAAATATTTAAAAAATGAAGTGGAAAGAATATCAGATTGAAAAGAAATACTTCTAACTGAAAACTAACCACTGTAGCAGTCATTCAAAAATGCCTTTAAAAATCTATTAGACTGTACTCATAACTTGGCACTGTATGCCTTGACAAGTTTGGGGAAATTGCTGAAAGAAGACACTTCCATAAAATGCATAGCCCAGAACTGGCTCCAAAACAGCCTAATGTACTAATCTAAGAAACTTACCCAAAATGGAAATCAAATCCTACAGTTTCTACACCCATAATGTTAATGGAAGAAAGATTACATTATCCAATTATAACACTGGTCCCTGGAGCCAGTAAATACTGACTCCTGTCATGCAAATAACTTTTTGTACACATATCCTATATGATGGCCCAGGAAATAAAGACCACGGTCTTACCAGCAACACTATGAGTCACACTTTCATTACATGGTGCCAGAAGAAAATGTAATCTTTGACAAAAATGGGGTAAATGCAGTGGCCTGAATTCCTGCTTATTTTGAATTCTTGTATTTCTTTAAGATTGTTACTCATCTATTAACTGCACCTTCCAGTCGTACCCTATCTACCAGCACTGGGCCCAAAGAAAAGGAGAACTCTCAGAACTCTTAGTTAAACATGAGTCAGAGACATGGGAAATGGCTGACCAGAATGTGGAATGTGTTGACAGATTGATACATTGTTTCATTTTCTGTTTGCTTTAAAAAGTGTTTTCTTTCATCCTTTTTGTCCTATCGAGGTAGGGTGACCAGATGAGGGGAATAAAATATCGGGACACATGGGGGGGGGGGGGGGGGGGGGGAAAAAAAAAAAAAAAGCCGCGCGGGGCCCGGCGGAGAAGAAAAAAAAAAGCCGCGCGCCTCCCGGCTGAGAAGAAAAAAAAAAAAAAAAAAGTGCTGCCCGCGGATATCTCTGTCCCGTGTCCCGCCCAAAGCTCGGTCGGGACGCGGGACAGAGACCGAAATATCGGGACGGTCCCGATAAAATCGGGACGTCTGGTCACCCTATATCGAGGTCATCCTTTTTGTCCTGTGCGGGGGTCTTCCCCCATAAACTTCTCACTAAATTCAGCACTAGGAGTTCATAGGAATGCCCGGTCAAAAAAGAACCCTGGCTGCTCTGGGCAGCACCACTGACAGTTAAAAGACTGTCCCACTCTGGCTCTGTGCAGCTCCCGGAAGCGGCCGGCATGTCCCTCCAGTCCCTAGGCGCAGGGAGGCTCTGCATGCTGCCCCCGCCCCAAGTGCCGGCTCTGCAGCTCCCATTGGCCAGGAACTGCAGCACCCTGTGGTGCTTTCTCCAGCACCCTGTGGAAAAGAAGTGACACACAGAAGAGCAGGTGAGAGCTTGACCTTTTTTATTTCTTAGCTCCAGTCATTTGACATAGCTCAGGGCTCCAAAAGGTTAAAATCCCTTCCCTATGGCAAACTGTCTATTGACTGCACTGCCTGCTGCTACACCTGGCTGTGCTGGTACACACACTGGAAGTCGGATTCTGCTTCAAGATAGCACAAGTATCAGCAATATAGTCTGCATGATAGCAAGCAGCACTAGTAGCAACCCATAAGACTACAAATCCCAGCATACAATGCGACGCATGGGGCATACGTGACCTAACACGCAATGCCGTGAGTAGAGCCTGCAGGTCCCAGCATGCGCTGCAGTTTTTGCCGCGGTGTCTGCCGGGAGCGGCCGTCTATTTGTGGCCCAATGCCTGCTGGGACTTGTAGTCTTAATGCTTTTCAAATTCGCTGCCAACAGTCAGGGGGGCGGGCCTAGGCCCGCCCGTCCCAGTACCCGCTGTAGGGCCGAACTCCACAGGTACTGACCGCTACCCCGCCCCTTCCCTCGCGAACCTGGGCCTAGCCCCGCCTCCCTGTGCGCGAGGAGGCGGAGGGGCAGCTGGTGTGGCGGCGGCGGTGGCTGAGCGAGGGAGCGCGACGGGGAGCAGGTGAGGAGGCGTCGGGGTCCCCGCGGTCCTTGGGGCACGCGGGTGGGGCGGGGCGGAGTCTGTGCGCAGGGAGGGAGCCGAGCCCCCCGAGAGGCGGGGTATTGCCGGCCCGTGGGCGGTGGAACATGGGCAGCCCCCGCGCGCTGACGGGGGAGGTGCGGGGTACCGTGACCCCCTGCCGGGCCGGCTAGTCACTGAGACCCTGGTCGCGGGCAGCCCCTGCCCCGGTAGGGCCCTCGAGCGCTGGGGTGAGGGTAGCCCCCGCCGCAGCCATGGCGCGCGGTGCTCAGCAGCTCCTCTCTGCTGGCGCGCGGTGCTCCGAGCCTGGCAGGGCTCGCCCCAGCGGCTCGGCAAGCGCGCCCGTTCCACTGCCGCGCTGCGCTGTTGCTCTGCTCACGCTGCCTGGCCGGTCTCCCCCGCAGAGGTGGCTGCATGTTAGTGATGGGCGAATGAAACTCATTTGGGAATAAAATAAATTCTATATTTCATCGTCAGGTGGGTGATTGTATTTTCCGTCTGGGCTGGTATATCGACCTGCCTTGTAGCGGGCGGGTGTTCAAGTTTTTTGGAAGCCTTAAAAGTAGGAATCGCTTGTGGACCTGTATAGTACGTAAAGAACCTGCGGTCTGGTTCAAGGGGCCTGCCACTGGAGCCTGATTCTGCTCCCACTGAAGTTTTGCCATTGACTTAATGGGTTAGAAGAAACGGTTCAGACAACATACACCAGGTATGAAGGCCTAAATCTGACGATCGTGCAGATACTGTAAATGCAAGATACTGTTTCTTATTAATAAAAGTTATATGCATTATAAAATACTCAAATTGCCTATATCAGCAGTTTTCAACCTGTGGTTCGTGGACCCCTAGGAGTCCCCAGACAATGCCCAAGATTTCCAAAGGGGTCTGCATCTCCACTTGAAATTGTTTAGGAGTCCGCAAATGAAAAAAGGTTGAAAAGCACTGGCCTATATGGTATAAATTATGTAAGAAAAAAACGTTCAAATTACCAGATTCCAGAGGGTAGAGGAAGTTTTCCATGTATCTTCTTGTGCTGTATAATTAGATGCACCTGATATGCCTATTTATCTAATAGATTTGGAAAATGTTATGTTGAAAAAGAGAAGTTTGCACTCTGATGGTGTAATAGAATTGGGGTTGTTTCACAGTGCCATATGTGCATTTGCTTGATATTTGCCACATTTTTGGAATGTGTTCTAACAGTTTTTAAGTAATACAAACTAATGAGCAGATGTCAACTGATGACTGGATAAAGGGCTAGTGGCGAATCTTATTTAGTTTTAAAAACTTAAATTATTCAGAACCATTAAGACATGGACATAGTTAGCCTATGTGAGCACACTTTTTTATTGCTGATGCCTTTGTCTTGTTGATTAATAAGCTCCTGTATGTTTTTTACAACACTTTGCACAACTGGCCTGAGCTTCACTGAGTCTCTGAGCAATATCTCAGTAAACTAACAAATGGCTAAATGGACAGTATCCATTTAAATTTAGTCCAAAATTTAATTTTTGTAAAAACAAGCTTTTATAGAACCTAAGACCAATAGAGATGTTCCTAAATTTTAACAAAAATTAAGTGTTTGAAACCAGAATTCTAGGAGTGAAATTGACTAAAACAAAACTGACTTTATTGTCCAAACAGAGAAGCACTGAAATTAAACAGAGCATAAATAGTGACAAGTAATTTTTTTTTAAAATTCAATCTAAAGTTCTAAATAAAATTTTGTTTACAATATATGATTTTAAGTTTTGTTGTTTTTAACTTTTTTGTGTGTGGCTTTAGTGAAAAACATGCTGATTTTAAACTATTAGCAGTATCCAACACATTTAAATACAGACAAATTCTTTCTTTATGGTGTGTTGAGTTTAGATGGTTCACTTCAAGGAGAGAAGAGTTGGGTGTTGTAAACATGGAGGCAGGAGAGATTGGCATCTTTGTTTTGTAGCATGTGATGATGCAGAGATTCTGGAATCCAGTTCTTTGATGATGTTTGTTTATCAGTTAATCATTTTCAGACAACAGCTTCAAGGGTGACTGCTCTTTTCTTTATATTTAATTCTTGCTTTGCTGTTGGGGTTGAACTATCCCAAACAGAGATTTGGGAGAGGAACAAATCTCTTCTGAAGAACAGGGAAAATCCAAGTCTCTCTGGATAAGATGGAGAAAAGTTGTTTACAGTACTTTGTTGTAGCATTAGAAAGAGTGTGCTGAATGTTTTGCTGTATGCATCCATGAAGAAGCTGGGGTGTAATGATTCCACTGCTTTATTGTAATGAAATATGAGAGTAGTATTAAACTTTAATACATTAGATGGGTAGCTCATTTAAAATGATCCTTAACCGGTCATCCTCACTGCATCAATGTGAGCCTCTTATCTGTCAAAATACTTTTAAGTAAGTAGCAAAACAATTTTTTGTCTGTTTTTTCTTCTTCCTTTTCATGTGTTGTGTCAATCCAAGTAAATGTGTAGGAGTGATTACTTTAAGTTCAGTTGAGATTTTGGGCTGTCACATTTGCATTGTTTTCTTTTGCTGATGATTTGGCTTCTATACAAAGATTCTAGTTTTTTATTGTATTTTTGAACTCTGCCATTAGCAAATCATGACAGATCAAAATGTTTTTGTTGTTGAGAATTTAAAACTGTGTAACATGATCTCCAAGTATGAAGTAGTGTGTTCTTGCACATTATATGTGTCTTTAAAGTCAGGGCACCTGAAGGAGTTAAGAACATAAGAACGGCCATACTGGGTCAGAACAAAGGTCCATCTAGCCCAGTATCCTGTCGTCCGACAGTGGCCAATGTCAGGTGCCCCAGAGGGAATGAACAGAACAGGTAATCATCAAGTGATCCATTTCCTGTCGTCCATTCCCAGCTTCTGGCAAACAGAGGCTAGGGACACCATCCCTGCCCATCTTGGCTAATAGCCGTTAATGGATCTGTTCTCCATGAATGTATCTAGTTCTTTTCTGAACCCTGTTGTAGTCTTGGCCTTCACAACATCCTCTGGCAAAGAGTTCCACAGGTTAACTGTGTGTTGTGTGAAGAAATACTTCCTTTTGTTTGTTTTAAACCTGCCTATTAATTTCATTTGGTGACCCCTAGTTCTTATGTTATGAGAAGGAGTACATTACACTTCCTTGTTTATTTTCTCCACACCAGTCATGATTTTATAGACTTCTATCATATCCCCCCTTAGTCATCTCTTTTCCAAGCTGAAAAGTCCCAATCTTATTAATCTCTCCTCATACGGAAATCGTTCCATACTCCTGGTCATTTTTGTCGCCCTTTTCTGAACCTTTTACTATTCCAATATATCTTTTTTGAGATGGGGTGACCACATCTGCACTCCGTATTCAAGATGCGGGTGTACCATGGCTTTATATAGAGGCAATATGATATTTTCTGTCTTATTATCTATCCCTTTCCTAATGATTCCCAACGTTCTGTTCGCTTTTTTGACTGCTGCTGCACATTGAGTGGATGTTTTCAGAGAACTATCCACAATGACTCCAAGATCTCTCTTGAGTGGTAACAACTAATTTAGACCCCATCATTTTATATGTATAGTTGGGATTATGTTTTCCAATGTGCATTACTTTGCACATGGGGGGAGGGATAGCTCAGTGGTTTGAGCATTGGCCCGCTAAACCCAGGGTTGTGAGTTCAATCCTTGAGGGGGCCATTTAGGGATCTGGGGCAAAAAATTGGTCCTGCTAGTGAAGGCAGGGGACTGGACTCAATGACCTTTCAAGGTCCCTTCCAGTTCTATGAGATAGGTATATCTCCATATATTATTATTATTTATCAACATTGAATTTCATCTGCCATTTTGTTGCCCAGTCACCTAGTTTTGTGACATCCCTTTGTAGCTTTTCGCTGTCTGCTTTGACTATCTATCTTAACTATAGACTTAACTATCTTGAGTAGTTTTGTATCATCTGCAAATTTTGCCACCTCACTGTTTACCCCTTTTTCCAGATCATTTATGAATATGTTGAATAGTACTGGTCCCAGTATAGACCCCTGTGGGACACCACTATTTTTCTCTCTCCATTCTGAAAACTGACCATTTATTCCTACTCTTTGTTTCCTATCTTTTAACCAGTTATCAATCCATGAGAGGACCTTCCCTTTTATCCCATGGCAGCTTACTTTGCTTAAGAGCCTTTGGTGAGGGACCTTGTCAAAGGCTTTCTGAAAATCTAAGTACACTATATCCACTGGATCCCCTGTCCACATGCTTGTTGACCCCCTCAAAGAATTCTAGTAGATTGCTGAGGTATGAGTTCCCTTTACAAAAACCATGTTGACTCTTCCCCAAAAAATTATGTTCATCTATATGTCTGACAGTTTTGTTCTTTACTATAGTTTCAACCAGTTTGCCCGGTACTGAAGTCAAACTTACAGACCTGTAATTGCCAGGATCACCTCTGGAGCCCTTTTAAAAAATGGGTGTCACATTAGCTATCCTCCAATCATTTGGTACTGAAGCAGATTAAAATGATAGGTTACACACCACAGTTAGTAGTTCTGCAATTTCACATTTGAGTTTCTTCAGAACTCTTGGGTGATACCATCTGGTCCTGGTGACTTATTACTGTTTAATTTATCAATTTGTTCCAAAACCTCTTCTAATGACACACCAATCTGGAACAGTTCCTCAGATTTGTCACTTAAGAAGAATGGCTCAAGTTTGGAAATCTCCCTCACATCCTCAGCCATGAAGACCGATGCAAAGAATTCATTTAGTTTTTCCACAATGGCCGTATCGTTTTTGAGTGCTCCTTTAGCATCTCGATCATCCAGTGGCCCCACTGGTTGTTTAGCAGGCTTCCTGCTTCTGATGTACTTAATTTTTTTTGCTATTGCTTTTTGAGCCTTTGGCTAGCTGTTCTTCAGATTATTTTTTGGCCTTCCTAATTATATTTTACACTTCACTTGCCAGAGTTTATGCTCCTTTCTATTTTCCTCACTAGGATTTAACTTCCACTTTTTAAAGAATGCCTTTTTGCCTCTCACTGTTTCTTTTACTTTGTTGTTTTTTTCACACTTTTTTGGTTCTCTTACTGTGTTTTTTAATTTGGGATATACATTTAAATTGAGCCTCTATTATGGTGTATTTTAAAAGTTTCCATGCAGCTTGCAGGGATTTCACTTTTGGCAATGTACCTTTTAATATCTGTTTAACTAACTTCCTCATTTTTGTGTAGTTCCCTATTCTGAAATTAAATGCTACTGTGTTGGGCTTCTGTGGTGTTTCCCCCGCCACAGAGATGTTAAATTTAATTATATTATGGTCACTATTACCAAGCAGTCCAGCTATATTCACGTCTTGGACCAGATCCTGCGCTTCACTTTGGACTAAATCATAAATTGCCTCTCCTCTTGTGAGTGCCAGGACTAGCTGCTCCAAGAAGTAGTCATTTAAGGTGTTACGAAACTTTACTTCTGCATCCCATCCTGAGGTGACATGTACCAGTCAATATGGGGATAGTTGAAATCCCCCATTATTATTGAGCTTTTTATTTTTATAGCCTCTCTACTCTCCTTTTGTTCTGCAAATGCTTCCAATACTTAATTGCTTCCAGCTCAAACCATGTAAAATGTGCCCAGATAACATGGTTATGCCCTATAAATGCCTGTAATATTATATGCTCTACACTTAAGCATTTTTTCAAACTCATAATTTCCTTTGCAAGGATACGTGCCATATTTTAGTACATATGAAATATACACAAATGTATCTTCCATTCCACCTACACCTGTAGGTTACTGTGTGTTTCCTTTGATTCATGATATGTAAATTATTATTATTATTATTATGGATTTGGTTTATGTTGTGTGCTTCTTAAGCCTTACAAAAACTTATAATGATAACACTTCAGGAGGGAAGCTTCAATTTGTTTATGCTAAATATTAGTAATTACAAAAATTTAAAAAGTTGCAGTTTGTTTTAAGTATCTAGCTGTGTAACCTAAAAGTTGTAATTTTTCGAGCAGACTAGTGATGCAACACTTGGCAGCAGGGGAAGCTTCCCCTTGGGGAGGCTAGTCCCCTGCCCTGCCTCTTCTGGCCAAGGCAACGTCCCACTTGCTGCTCTCAGCCCCCCTCCCCGCCCCACCGTGCTGAGAGCTAGGTCGGGGCCATGAGTGTGAGGTTTGGGGAGGCTTAGCCTCCCCCAGCCTCCATTACATATCACCCCGATGCAACAGTATTTAAATACAATCTTTTTCTTTGGGTTTGTGTAATGGGATGCAAGTCATACCTTAACTATCCATTCAGGTTTTAGTGGCTCTGAGAGGTAGAGGACCTTTTCTGACAATGCACCTTTTAAAAATTAAAGATTAACTTTTGAGGGGGCACTTAACATGATAGCAAATTCCATGTAACGGTGTTTTAACTGTTATCTTAATGTAACTGTGGACTCCTCCAAATACAGTATTTTAATATTATATTCATTGTAGAAATATTAAGAAAGATATTTTTTTTGTTTCCAGATATTGTATTCTTGAAAAGAAGAGAATGAACCTTAAATTCTTGGACCACAAAGTGTAGATTTGCTGAAGTTTTCTAATGAAGAATGGCAACCCCCTACGTTCCTGTTCCTATTCCTATAGGAAGTTCCTCTTCCAACTTTACAACAAACAGAAACCAAAGAAGTTCTTCCTTTGGGAGCATCTCAACAAATTCAAATTCTTCAAAAGGGCAGCTGGAGGACTCTACCATTGGTAGTTTTAAAAAGATGAGTGTGCCTGAACAGATTGGCTCCACGTCATCTATATGTAGTAGTCCACTTGTTAGGACTAAATTTACAGGTGTGAACACATCTATTGAATACTGTACTCAGCCTATGGAAGATATTGAGCAAAATACAGACTCTGGGAGCTGGGAAGATCGACCTTCTACACCTACCATACTGGGGTATGAGGTGATGGAAGAAAGGGCAAAATTCACTGTAAGTTTGTTTCAGAGAAGTGCAGTTCCTCCTGTAAAGATAATGGGATCATGAATTTTATTTCATAATGCTTTTCATTTAAATAATTAAACCTTCCGTTCAAGGATCTCAGAGTGCATTACAAACTTTAATTTAGCTTCAAAATACTGCGGTGAGGTGTACAGATACTCAGATACCCAAAGTCTCAGATACTCTGCAATAGAACCCAGTTCATTGCCTTATAGATTCCAAGGTCAGAACAAACCACTGTGATGATCTAGTCTGACCTCCTGTATAACACAGGCCCATTGAACTCACCAAAAATAATGCCTAGAGCATATCTTTTAGAAAAACATCCAATATTGATTTAAAAATTGTCAGGGATGGAGAATCCACCATGAGCCTTGGTAAATTATTCCAATGGTTAATTAAATTACTAACTGTTAAAACTTTACACCTTTTTTCCAGTTTGAATTTGTCTAGCTTCAACTTCTAGCCCAGGGGTAGGCAACCTATGGCACGCGTGCCGAATGCGGCACGCGAGCTAAATTTCAGTGGCACTCACACTGCCGGGGTCCTGGCCACCGGTCCGGAGGGTTCTGCATTTTAATTTCAATTTAAATGAAGCTTCTTAAACATTTTAAAAACCTTATTTACTTTACATACAACAATAGTTTAGTTATATATTATAGACTTATAGAAAGAGACCTTCTAAAAACGTTAAAATGTATTACCGGCATGTGAAACCTTAAATTAGAGTGAATAAATGAAGACTCAGCACACCACTTCTGAAAGGTTGCCGACCCCTGTTCTAGCCATTGGATCATCTTATACCTTTCTCTGCTACACTGAAGAGCCCATTATGAAATATTTGTTCCCTAGGTAGATACTTAAGACTGCAATCAAATCACACCTTAACCTTCTCTTTATTAAGATAAATAAACTGAGCTCTTTGAATCTCACTGTAAGGCATGTATTCTGATTCTTTAATCATTCTCCTGGCTCTTTCTGAACTCTCTTCCAATTCATAAACATCCTTTTTGAATCGTGGTTACCAGAACTTCCCACAGTATTCCTGCAGCGGTCACACCACTGCCAAATATAGATATAAAATAACCTCTCTACTCCTATTCGAGATTCCCCTATTTATATATCCCAGGATTGCATTAGCTCCTTTGCCCATGGAAATAAATTGGGAGTTTATGTTCTGCTGATTATCCACTGTGACCCCCAAATATTTTTCAGAGTCAGTGCTTCTCAGGATAGTCCCCCAACCAGGGAAGTGTGGCCTGCATTCTTTGTCTGTAGATGTATATATTTACATTTAACCTATTAAAAGGCATAATGTTTGCTTGTGCCCAGTTTACCAAGTAATCTAGATTGCTCTGAGTCAATAACCTGTCCTTTTCATTATTTACCACTACCCATTTTTTGGTGTCATTTGACAACTTTATCAGTGATGATTTTGTTTTCTTCCAGGTCATTGATAAAAATGTTAAATAGTGTAGGGCCAAGAACCTGTCTTTGCGGGACAGACCTGGAAACACACCCACTCATTGATTCTTTCCCATGTACAATTATATTTTGAGACCTGCCAGTTTTTAATACATTGAATGTTTGCCATGTTAATTTTATATCATTCTAGTTTTTACTCACAATGTGCAGTACCAACTCAGATACCTTACAGAAGTCTAAATATACCCAAACTTGTAAATTAATCAAAAAAGATACCAAGTTAGTTTGACAGGATCTATTTTTCATTAAACCCTTGTTGATTTAAATTAATTACAATACCCTCTTTGTATTCCTATTCAAGTCCTGTATCAACTACTCTATTACCATAAGACCATCTTTCCTCCTTTCAGGTCAGAAATTCCTTGGAAAAAAATACCAAGCAAGTGATAGAATCATAGCTATCAGGGTTGGAAGGGACCTCAGGAGGTCATCTAGTCCAACCCCCTGCTCAAAGAAGGACCAGTCCCCAACTAAATCATCCCAGCCAGGGCTTTGTCAAGCCAGACCTTAAAAACCTCCAAGGAAGGAGATTCCACCACCTCCCTAAGTAACCCATTCCAGTGCTTCACCACCCTCCTAGTGAAAAAGTTTTTCCTACTATCCAACCTAAACCTCCCCCACTGCAACTTGAGACCATTACTCCTTGTTCTGTCCTCTGCCGCCACTGAGAACAGCCGAGCTCCATCCTCTTTGGAACCCCCTTTCAGGTAGTCGAAAGCAGCTATCAAATCCCCCCTCATTCTTCTCTTCTGCAAACTAAACAATCCCAGTTCCCTCAGCCTCTCCTCATAAGTCATGTGCTCCTGCAAGAGTTGCTTTGAAAAGTTAAACTTTAACTTCATTTTTATTATGGAACACTTTGCTGCTAAAATTTAGTATAAATTTATTGAAATACTTTACTGTTAAACACTTGGTTTCATGTAGTAAGGTGGCTAAGCCAAATGATTATTTTTAAAATATAAATCTTTTGTGTCTAGCACATAAAGCAATGCAAGTACAGTTGTAAACCAATTATCAGTTGGAAAACCCGACATAAGTCTTGGAAGATTTGAGGGAAGGGAGATTTAAATTATGATAATCTTGGAAGATGTTGACCCAGAAAATATTCAGGACGTGGACAGATTCATTATTTTCTGCATATATGTAAGCAGTCTGTCTTTTTGCATAACTCTGACTGCAGAACCCTACAGTCTTTTAAATGGCTCTGTGGACTTGTTCTTTTATGCTTATTTAATTGCTTGGTGGCAGAGCATTTTCATAAACTGCAGTAACAATCTCTAAACATGTTGAAAACACAAACCAATTGTCAGTTATAGTATATACAGATGAGTGATTTTAGCTTTCCTAACCTACAGTTCTCCATCCTTATGTTTCTTCACATCAGCAATTAGTTTCTATCGGTGTCTTGGTTTTGCAAATGAATCTTGTATCATTAGTCTGAATTACAAGATAAGATCTTATATTTTTAAACCACTGTACAATGCAACTTACACAGAGAAAGCAGCAAAGAATCCTGTGGCACCTTATAGACTAACAGACGTTTTGCAGCATGAGCTTTCGTGGGTGAATACCCACTTCTTCGGAATTCACCCACGAAAGCTCATGCTGCAAAACCTCTGTTAGTCTATAAGGTGCCACAGGATTCTTTGCTGCTTTTACAGATCCAGACTAACACGGCTACCCCTCTGATACTTTACACAGAGAAGTGATTTCTATCAGTCTCAATGCTTCAACATATAGAGTTCTATACTCTAAGAAAGTTGATTTTTTTTAAAAGTTAATTAGTGACTATAATAAACATAGGGTATGTCTATGCAGCAAAGAAAAACTCACAGCTGGCCTGTACCAGCCAACTCGGGCTCACAAGATGCTGGTCTGTTTCATTGCAGTGTAGACTTCTGAGCTCGGGCTGAGCCCAAGCCTTAGGACCCTGCAGGGTGGGAGGGTCCTAGGGCTCGGGCTCCAGCCCAAGCTTGGAAGTCTACACAGCAGTGAAACAGCCCCGCAGCCCAAGCCCAAGTCAGTTGGCATGGTCTAGCCACGGGTTTCTCTTTTTTACTGTGTAGACATATCCATAAAGACCTGTTCATAGATGTGTTTTTGTATTTTCTTTTTTCATATCATTCTGTGTATTTATTTTTAAACCATAGTACAACTGTCTACAATTTTACCTTTATGAAGGACCAAATAAGCAAAAAGTAGTCTAACTCTCTGAGAAGGATTCACATAGATTTCCCATAATTGAGAGTTATTAGCTACTGAGACTATAGTGGAAATTGTATTTACCAGTAAATGAAGAATTTGCTATAAAAAACTTGAAGTACTGTAAAATTTCTTATACAAGGGGGAAAAGATGGTTAAGAAAAATGTATGAAGAAGCAGAGTATGTATAGGATATCTCTGGGGGAAGAATTGTTTAAAATTCCAGAAATTTCTTGCTTCTTATCAATTTAACCAAGGAGCTGTATCAGCCTATACTGTGCAAAAAAAACCCCAATATTAACTAAGCTTTTCATTATTTTTCCTTATACTGGGAAATCAAGGTTGTAATCTTGGAGTACTGGAAGTATCTTCACATTGTTTTTACTAATAAACTCATATGTTCTTGATTCACTGTAGATCTTCATGTACTTAGCTACTGTATATTGTAGATCAGTGATACTCAACTTATTTTCTTTTGGACAGTGTTTAATATTTTCTATATTACAGCACCTCTTTAGCTCCATGGTATTCATGCATTTTTCTATACCATTATCTCTGCCTCTGTCACTTTTTTTCCTGTCTCTTTCCTCTCCCCCATATCCAAATGAAAGGTGGAAGAATACTCCCCTGTTGACTGCAGGGAAGGGACAATCTTGAGTAGCCTGCAGGGGGAGTACACAGTGCATGGGAAGAACATGAAGGTTCATGCATGCGTGGTAAAGGGGCTTCCACCCCTGAGGTCTGTTTCCTTGCCATTGGGTTGGGATGCGGGAACGAGCTAGTCAACTGGTTCTCATGGAAGCCCAACTCTCCTATTTAGACTTCCCTGGGGTTTTCAAAAGCCTCTTCCTCCATTGTGGATAAGGCTAAAAGGGACCAGCTTTCAAAGGTAAGTGAGACCCAGGATTTCACTGGTGGTCTTTTTGCTATGGGGAAAAATGGGAAACCTGAAATCTTCAGACTAAGGTCCTCCCTTGATAACTGTTGCCTCCCATGCAGCAGTAGGTAGAGACATTCAGAAGTGAGTTGAGTCCCAAAGGTGGGCCTACCTGGGTCTACCCAAGTTAATGGTTGTATGTTGGAAGTCCTGAACACCAAACTGGACCCACTTAAATACCTGGTGTTTGAGAGATGGGGAAGGGGCACATTAGTGTTGAAGTTGTGGCTTAAAATCCATCCTTTGTGCCTGTTTATTTGCCTGCATGTCCTGATCAAGTGGGGTTGTTGTGATGTAATGACACCACATCTGAGTCAAGTGATCAATTACTACAATTTTGATACTTTCAGCTCGGTCACTCTGAACTAGTATGTACATTATTGGCTGGTTTGTCATGTTCAGTCACTTGGGAGGACAAACATTTTTATTCAGCCTGGTAGTTTAAGCCAAAACAGTGATTGTCTTTTTGGGGGGATGGGGGGTAGTGGAGGGGGGTTGTCCTGCAGTACCTACATGTGTGAGTATGTGCAACCAAGTTTTCAAAGCATTATCCAGTGCAGATCTGGATCTTTTAGATGATACAGAGTTCAAAATTAATACTGCCCCAGAGCCTGCTTGGTAGCATCAATGTTATGTTTAAGAGGGAGATTGGTCTCATGGATCAGTAAAAAGTAAAGCTGGAATACAGGCTAATTCCAACAGACCTAATTAGTTATAGCATGTTTTATTGATGTATCTTTGGTACCAGAGGTTTCAACTTTGGTGGAAAATACTTTGGGGGAAATCCTGGCTCCATTGAAGTCAATCAGAGTTTACCACTGACTTCATTGGAGCCAGGATTTCACTCTTTGTTCTTAGAGAGAAAGGAATTTCCCTTTTTTTCCTTCCCTTTCCAAGTCAGTCTTCCTTTCCTTAGTTTCCCCTTCATGATCAATGCATGTTAATTTCCATTTAAATGTTATGAGAGAACTTTTAAATTTAGGGCTTTTTTCATTTATATCATCCTTCCACTTTCTCGAACAGGAGAGTGGTTATTTCAGCCTTCCAATCATTGAACTATAATAGGAGGATGCCCTGTTTGTACCCTTTTCTGAAGCCATGCTATTGATTTTTACATAATAGGTTTACAAAATACTGGTAAAGAGAAGTCCAGAGGAAAGTTGGGTGGTTTTCAGAAGGTACACTGACTTCTCTAGGCTTAATGACAAGGTGAGTAACAAGTTTAAACTGGCAAGTTCTCAAATGATTTTGTGTGATCTATTTCTTTTGTTTCCTTTATTTCTAACTTTGCTTATCTTATGTTGACTTTTCTGCATCTGCTTTTGCTTTTGATTTTTTTGCACATATAAAGGATTAGTTTGTTTATATTAATGACTGGAAAACACTGGGATTTATCACTTTTAGAAAATGCATGGAATTTTTTTTCAAGTGAAACTGTTTTAATGCTTCATAATACACTGTATGTACCTGAATGCAGGGTATTTAACTCTTAATAATTAAACACTTGGATAGAAGTGGGGTAAGACTATCTAGTTTTCTTACAAGAATGATAGAGTATTTATCTAGCCTCCTCATCTTCATAGTGTCTCTAATGCAGTAGAATCGTATTGATCAACAGTTAGATCTCATGCTCCTGATTTATATGAGCTCCAAAAGTATTACATATGTTTATGGGAAATGCTAGTCTTCTGTAATTGTCTTCAGAGACTTGTGAGTTAATAGATTCCATAAGTATTGATTTTTTTAATTACAAGAAGCTGATATAAAAGTAAAGGCTAGTACAGGAGAGAGCATGTATAGGCCAGCAACTTAACTTTGAACTTTATAGAAATAATATCCTTTTACAGTGAACTTCTTGTGTTTCTGCTGGACAAGTTTGTTCAGTGTTTATAGAACACAAACAGTGGGATACGTGAAAATTTAGGAGTATGGGAGTCTACAAGGAGAAATTATATTTTCTCTTTAATCTCAAGAATATCTGCTTCACATTTTGTCTCTTACTATTTGACATTTCTATTTCTTCTTCAATATGTTTATTGATGTTTCATTTTTATATTTCTAAACACATTGTAATTTGTCTTTTCATCCTTGTTAAATTTTTGTTCTGTTCTTTCTCTTTGTTCTTTTTCTCCTGATCTAACCAATCAAGAGATTATTTAGGCACATGGACCCAAAAAAGCATGGGTGCAATAACGGTTATAACCAATGTCTTGGTTATTGTCTTGCAACTTAAGTAAGAACTTGCACATTGCACATATACAGTGTTTCCGTGGAGTCCTTGTGTCTGTTGTTATTGGTTATACTCTAGGCCACCTGTATGACGACAGGTGTCAAAATACAATAGAATGTTTAAACCAGAAGACCACTGAACGTGAATCAGTTTGTCTTCCTGGACAAATTTCAGAGCCTTAACTCCATCTTTCTCATTCTATGCACTGCTTTGGCACTAGCTAAAGCCTGATCATACCCTCTCCCTTCATATTTTCTCTTTCCTTGGCTGTAGTGTTGGTGGTTTCAGTTCAATTGCTAGTAGCCTAGTCATCCATCTAACAATTAACATTTTGTTAGTCATGTCAAGACAAAGGCCAAGAATTGATAAGCATAGAGGTTTAACTCAACACTCTTTCTCTCCAGGTCAAAACTGATTTGTTTTGGTGGAGAAGCTTAGTCTTGTTTTGTAGATGGGGGACTGAAGGCATTTTCTGGATGCATTACAAAAAAATGTTACTTAGTTAGGATATAGGTTGTCAAAGTTGGAAACTGAGACTAAACTGTTACATGATATTGTCATGGGAGTTTTGTTTGGATGAGTGTGAGTGAAGGCCATTAATATAAAGCCTTTACTTTTAAGTTCCTAGTTTTTTGTCAGCATCATAACATAATAAAGATATTTTGTTTGTTTTAAAGGGAAAACTATTGTAGTGGATTTTTTGTCTCATTCCACTTGCAGAATTTCACACCTTTCCGATGAGTACTTTCAAAAGTTTTTTTGGCATAATTTGGAATTTTTCTTTATAATTTTAATATGTGAATCCTCTCAAAGTTTTAGGATTAGAGTACTTTACAGCAAGCTAAATTGGTACTCTAAGGATATACAAGACTTAAAAGAAGCAGAGAGAAAAAGAAGTCTGTCCACTCATTTATAGTTGTTTACTCAGCATGTATTAATACTAGTACTGTGCTCTCTGGATATCTGAGCTAAAAGGCTATACATGCAATAGGGTTCAAAAGACATGATGCAATACACAAATCAGTTTAGGCTGTGGATTGGGATGATGGCAGAAAGCAGATATAGTCACAGGTGTATGTAGCCTTCAGTTTTCTAGCAAGATAAAGATAACATTACACTTAAAACCTCTGACCTAGGTTGATACTGAGATTCATGAGATAGTTGTAATTTCCCTGAAGTTCAAAATGAAGGTTTCTAGTTGAAATACATGTGATGATATAGAAGTAGACTGTTAGGCAATATTTTTTGGTTTTATCATGGAATAGATTTTAACTGCTTACTGCACTGAGTAATTGATATGTATGATTGTAAGCATAGAGACATCTATCTGCAGTAGTGCATAGGTGAATCATATTGAGCACCAGGGTTTGGATAAAGGAATCTGCACAACTTTGAATGTGTGTATATAATATCCACCATACCCAATATCCCTTTGTTCTGGGCCCACCTCATGCTTATATCTCTGTTTAGAAAGCACATGCAACAAATAGGGTTGCCAGACATCTGGTTTTCGACCAGAACGCCCGGTTGAAAAGGGACCCTGACAGCTCTGGTCAGCACGGCTAACAGGGCCGCTGAAAGTCTGGTTGGCTGCAGTGGCCAGTGTTGTGCGGCTCCCAGAAGCAGCTGGCATGCCCCTCCAGTTCCTAGGCGCAGATGCAGCCAGGGGAGCTCTGTAGCTGCCCCTGCCTGCGGCACAGGCATGGCCCCGAGCACTGGCTCCGCAGCTCCCATTGGCCAGGAACCGCAGCCAATGGGAGCTGCCTGTGGACGGGAGCAGCGTGCAGAGCCCCCTGGCCGCCCCTGCGCCTAGGAGCCAGAGGGACATGCCATCTGCTTCTGGGAGCCACCTGATGTAAGCGCTGCCCAGAGCCCACACACCCTCCCGCTTGCACTCTGCCCCAACCCTGATCCCTCTCCCGCACTCTGAGCCCCTCGACCCCAGCCAGGAGCCCCCTCCTGCATCCCAAAAACCTCATCCCTGGCCCCACCCCGGAGCCAGAGCCCTCCCACACACCAACCCCCTACCCCAGCCTGGAGCCCCCTCCCACATTCCAAATCCCTCACCCCACGTGCCAGCCTGGAGCCTCCTCCTGCACCCCAGAGCCCGGACCCCCCGCTGGAGCCCTTACCCCCTTCTGCATTCCAACCCCCTCCCCCAGCCCAGTGAAGAGCGAGTGAATGAGGGTCGGGGAGAGCAAGCGACTGAGGAAGGGGCGGGATGGAGTGAGCAGAGGCGGAGCTTCAGAAAAGGGACGGGGCAGGGGGTGGGGCCAGGGTGTTCCGTTTTCTGCAGTCAGAAAGTTGGCAACCCTAGCAACAAATGACCCCTTGTGATATCTCAAATTTATTTTCAGTTCAAGACCATTATGCATGGTTGAATAAGTAATAAGTTTATCATTTTGGACAGTCAGTTCACTTTCATATTTCATTTTTATATTCGGGTAAAATAGTGTAAAAGTTATTTCTGACACTTCAAAAACATTTCATTGCTGTGTGAATATGCCACAAAATATTTAGCACTGGGATTTTTGCTGGATCTGTGTATCTTGAAATGTTAATGCTCTATGCCAGAAGTGCCTCATGTATGTGTCAAAATTTATTTTGATTGGCTGGCCCGAAAAAGGGATTACTTGCATTCCTCTGGGTTTGTAATGGCTTTTATATATTTTATTTATATAGCACCTTTCATCCCAAAGAATCCTAAAGTGCTTTACAAACTGTATGCAATACCAATGAAATGTTTGATGCTGTAATACTTTAGCATTTACACAGTGCTTTATAACTCATAAAGGTATACAAAATTAAAGCATCAAAACACAAAAGTGAGGTGGGTAACTCTTCCCATTTTTCAGATGGAAAAATCGAGAGGTCCGTTGACTGCCAAGGGCCAAACAATGAATGGCAACGCTGTGATTAGAAATTTACACTATAGTGTGGATTAGTCATTTTATGTATGCCAAATATTCATGTTGCTTGAGTTAATGGGGATGGAAGGGAATTTCTGATTATTAAGGGAAAAGCTGTTTATTGGCTTATCTAATTCAGTATTTCAGTAGGTACACTATTTGTAGTCTTCCTTCATTTGTCTTTGGTTTCTATTTCAGTTAAAAGATATGTTTCCAGGCTTTCGATTGGCACTTCCACCAAAGCGCTGGTTCAAGGATAATTATAACCCTGACTTCCTGGAAGATCGACAGTTGGGACTACAAGCATTCCTGCAGAATTTAGTAGCTCATAAAGACATTGCTAACTGGTATGTGACTGTTTTTTCCCCCCATGTACTCTAACACCTGGAGTTGGCCTCGCTAGGCTCTAACAAACTAGCCCATCTATTTGAGCAGTAAGGTATGGAATTTTGTTGGCAGTTTGGTGTCTTATGCTCTGCAGTCAACCATTATACAGATTTTACTGGATCTTTTAAATCTCTATAAAGAGGAAATTGTGGTATATTCTATTTTAGATGGTTAATTAAAAACTGCACATTTTAAAAAAAATTAAATGTAAGACAAATCACAAGGCATGTTTACTCTGAGATTATTTCTCTGTGCTGAATACAGAATTAATAAATGGCTTTTAATTTATATTGGAATGAGACGATGTTAGGCTTTCTCAGTTTTATGGACCACAATCACTTCCAACAATGTGCATACATTTGAGATGTTTAAAGTTATGTAACATAGTATTACTATGCAAGGTAGTTTTATCAGTGGTATAACAACACGAATATTTCTATATTAATTCTGTTTTTTCATAATATAATAAAAAATTTCTAGAGCCCCACTGATACGAGACTTTTGAATTGAGGATAATTATACCCTCTTCTTGTGAAGCAAAAGTAACTAACAAATAACATTTTAAGATTTCGTGAGGGAGTAATTGGGGAAGGAGAAGAGGTTCAAGTGGGTGCTGGGAGGGAGAAGTACAGATTAGAGAGTCTCTGCACAGTAGCCTACATTGAAACAAGGGGAGTCTCTAAAAGAAAGGGAAATGGTGTCCATCTCTTTCACCCTCTCAGGGCTTGCACTTAGAAAGGAGCCACCAAGCTGCCTTTTTATCTCAGGTTAATTAACATGCCTTAGCTATCTTGAGATAAAAAACCCAGTGAAGACCAGGCACTTCAGTTTTACCATGAGGTAAACAGCCCTATGCCCCTGCCAGCAGTTAACCATGGCAAGTTTACCTCATGCTAAAACTGAAGTGCTTTGTCTTCACAGTGTTTTTTACCTTGGGATAGGTAAGGCATGTTAATTACCCTGAGGTGAAAAAGGCATCTTTTTTAGCTTTGAAGACAAGCCCTTAAGGCTTGTCCACACTTGAAATGCTACAGCAGCACGAAGCTGTAGCACTTCAGTGTAGTAGACACTACCTGTGCCAATGGGAGGGCTTCTCCCGTTTAGTGTAGGTAATCCACCTCTCTGAGAGGCGGTAGCTAGGATGACAGAAGAATTCTTCCATTGACCTAGCGCTGTCTACACTGGGAGTTAGGCTGGCTTAACTACACCACTCAGGGGTGTGGATTTTTCATATCCCTGACCAATGTAGGTAAGCCAACATAATTTTCTAATGTAGACCAAGCTTAAGTCTCCTTACCATAAATGTCTTTTTGCAGAGAGTGCAAAAATATTTATTGTGTGTTTGACTGGAAGGCATCTTGTTCCAAAATCTTTTTTGGGATTGGTCCTAACTACGTGACTATTTGCATGATAGCTGCATTCCACCAAAAAAATGGAACTGTTGACCAATAGGAGAAGGCTTGTTAGTTTAGGAGACAGCACTTTCACAGAAGCTGGATCTAGCTATGGAACTTGCTCCCACAAGAGAATACTCATGGCCCTCACCACTTTCAGAACTAAATGCAAAACCTTTTTAGCTTAGTTTTTCCTCAGTAAGTTCTTCCTACATAGATCCTGATGAGGAGGGAGTGTTAAACTAATCAAGCTATTCATCAAGCTGGGAAGTAAGTCTTATTTCTATTTTTAAATAGTTGGGTGGTATTCAGATTGTAAGGCAGTGGGTACCATTTAAGTACTTAAATTGGCCACCATGATGGCTGTATCACAAGAACCTGAATAAAATAGCTTTCCTGCTGGTCACCTCAGTCTGAAATCCAATTTTGTGCATTCTGTAGTATGCTGTGCATTCTGGGATACATTTTGGTCCAGAATCCATGGTATTTGAATTGACTGTTGGATCTTATGTTTAGAAGTTGCATGTTTATAAAAATGCTCTGAGACTTGTTTGAGAATGTATGCGTGCACAATTAAACAGTCACATTCTTTTTTTCAACCCCACCATCACGAAGAAATTGAATACAAAACCCTTTACTAAAAGTGTTTTTATATGAAGTAAAATGAGGGAATTTAGTTATGGTTCTGACAACTGTTACTTGGTCAAGTTGTACATCTGTCTTTAAATTCAGTGTTTGTTTTGTGATTATCTTGTGTTTTAGAATTGCCCTTACAGTTTTGCTTGCCTCTAACTGATTGAGTCCCACAAAACTGCAGCACTGGTTATTATGCTGTGCAAGAGTCTCTTAGGCCTTATCTACACTTAAGAGTTTTATTGAGGTAACTATTTTAATTAAGAGTGTGGCTTTAAAAAACAAAAACAGAATAATTACACCAGGGAAAGCTCTAGTGTGCCTGAAGTTATACTGGTGTAAAGGAATAGCTACACCATATAAAGTGCCTGTATATTGGTATAACAGTCCACACTATGGGTGTTGTACTGCTAAAACTATATCTGTATAGTTATGGCGGTACAACTTTCTAGTGTAGATAAGCCCTTACTCTGTTGCCATGCATCTGTAGATCTATCAAGGGTCTCACATCTCACAGTGACTCTCATATTTAATAGGTCTGTCATGCATCTTAGAGAGAGACATTTTCCACTACAGGATATCCTGTAGCCTAGTGGAATGTATCACAAGCCAGGAGACTGAGTTGTTTTCTCAGCTCTTCCACCAACTGCTGTTAATGTTTCAGCACACTTCACAACCCATATTAACCAAGATCTTATGTCCTATCAAAGGGGCGGTAATTATTATTCACACATTTTACATGTAAGATAGCTGAAAAATTGCACAAGATCACATCAGGCAGAGCAGGAATAGAAATTCAGTCTCAAATATGACAGAACCACTTGGCCATGCTGACTTTCAGAAGGAATATGCCAAATGATGAGGTATGACTCTACTTCCAACACCAGGAATCCGGTACCTAACATTCCAGTATTGTCTGAGAGATGTGTAACTACTGGAAAACTANTGACTTTCAGAAGGAATATGCCAAATGATGAGGTATGACTCTACTTCCAACACCAGGAATCTGGTACCTAACATTCCAGTATTGTCTGAGAGATGTGTAACTACTGGAAAACTATGTGATGTCGTCTTCTAGAGCAGGGGTAGGCAACCTACGGCACGTGTGCCGAAGGCGGCACGCGAGCTGATTTTCAGTGGCACTCACACTGCCCGGGTCCTGGCCACCGGTCTGGGGGGCTCTGCATTTTAATTTAATTTTAAATGAAGCTTCTTAAACATTTTAAAAACCTGATTTACTTTACATACAATAGTTTAGTTATATATTATAGACTTATAGAAAGAGACCTTCTAAAAACATTAAAATGTATTACTGGCACGCGAAACCTTAAATTAGAGTGAATAAATGAAGACTCGGCACACCACTTCTGAAAGGTTGCCGGGTCTGTTCTAGAGGTTTGTCCATAGCTGAAATGGAAGAAATTTGTGCTGTGGATTTTAAGGTCATGGGCTTACATCCTGCTGATGACCCATATTGGAGGTTGAGCTCTCCACCTACAAAACTTAACATACTCCTGCAAATCCATGTAATAGGGCAGGAGGGAGAAAGGAGTCTAACCTGCTAAGTAGGGGACTCAGCTGTGCTTTGTTCTTCAGAGGCAGCAGCATCTCTCTTGTCCCTCCACCCTACCCTAGGGGGAGTCTTAAAGGGAGGCACTCAGTTTCCTGCTGTTGAGATTTATAGAATAGCTTTACACATGTGCTTGCTTCCTCTGCCTCCCCTGCCCACCAGATATGGCACAATGCAGCTCCGTCTTTCACTTGGCACTGCTGCCTATTTCTGTTGTATTGCCTGCTTATAGATAGGTAATAGGACTGGGGGGAAGAGGGAATCATGTAGTAACAGCTGGCAGGAGAAGCAGAGGGCCTTGCAGTGGGATTAAGAAGGTGAAGAAAGCTACAAAGGGAGGGAGAGGCTGTTCTAGATTTGATTTTTGACAAATAGGGAGGAACTGGTTGAGAATTTGAAAGTGGAAGGCAGCTTAGGTGAAAGTGATCATGAAATGGTAGCGTTCATGATTCTAAGGAATGGTAGGAGGGAAAACAGCACAATAAAAATCATGGATTTCAAGAAGATAGACTTTAGCAAACTCAGGTTGATTTTATAGAAGTCGATTTTTTAGAAATCGATTTTATACAGTCAATTGTGTGTGTTCACTAAGTGCATTAAGTCAGCGGAGTGCGTCAACAGTACCGAGGCTGGCGTCGACTTTCAGAGCGTTGCACTGTGGGTAGCTATCCCGCAGTCTCCGCCGCCCATTGGAATTCTGGGTGGAGCTCCCAATACCTGATGGGGCAAAAACATTGTCACAGGTGGTTCTGGGTACATGTCGTCAGGCCACCCTCCCTCCGTGAAAGCAACAGCAAAAAATCATTTCTCGCCTTTTTTCCTGGGTTACCCGTGCAGACGACATACCACAGCAAGCATGGAGCCCGCTCTCCTCACCGTCACCGTACGTCTCCTGGGTGCTGCTGACAGACGCGGTACTGCATTGCTATGCAGCAGCAGCAGCTCCTTGCCTTTGCGAGTTAGCAAAGACGTTTAGCAGTTGTACTGCACCGTCTGCTGCCGTCTCCTGGTTGCTCCTGGCCGACCTCGGTGATGTCAGTCGGGGGCGCCTAGACAAAAAGTTTAGTCTAATGGAGATTCAGTCCTGCCTGGAATATCATGCCAGCTGGAGGCTTCTGCCTCAGGCTGCTCTCCCAGTCGGCAGCACCGCGTGGTCGCACCTACCCCAGCCTACCCCTTGATCCCATGGCTCATGAAGCCTGGACAGTAGTAAGGAGCAGTTCAACTATAGGCTGAACAAGTGCCGAATGGTGGTGGAATGTGCCTTTGGATGTTTAAAAGCTCGCTGGCGCTGTTTGCTGACTAGGCTGTTTGCGATTAGATTAGAAGAGCACAGCAAGGCGCACTGCGCATCACAGAGGCTTTGAAAACCAGTTTCATGACTGGCCAGGCTTTGGTGTGACAGTTGTGTGTGTTTCTCCTTGATGCAAACCCGCCCCCATTGTTGATTTTAATTCCCTGTAAGCCAACCCTGTAAGCCATGTCGTGAGTCGCCCCTCCCTCCATGAGAGCAATGGCAGACAATAGTTTTGCGCCTTTTTTCCGCAGACGACATACCACGGCAAGCATGGAGCCCGCTCAGATCACCACGGCAGTTATGAGCACTGTAAACACCACGCGCATTATCCTGCAGTATATGCAGCACCGGAAACTTCAACAGCAGGCGAGGAGGCGATGGTAGCGCGGTGACGAGAGTGATGAGGACATGGACACAGAGTTCTCTCAAAGCACAGGCCCTGGCAATTTGGACATCATGGTGCTAATGGGGCACGTTCATGCCATGGAATGCCGATTCTGGGCCCAGGAAACAAGCACAGACTGGTGGGACCGCATAGTGTTGCAGGTCTGAGATGATTCCCAGTGGCTGCGAAACTTTCGCATGCGTAAGGGCACTTTCATGGAACTTTGTGATTTGCTTTCCCCCGCCCTGAAGCGCAAAAATACCAAGATGAGAGCAGCCCTCACAGTTCACAAGTGAGTGGCGATAGCCCTCTGAAAGCTTGCAACGCCAGACAGCTACCGGTCAGTCGGGAATCAATTTGGAGTGGGCAAATCTACTGTGGGGGCTGCTGTGATCCAAATAGCCAACGCGATTACTGAGCTGCTGCTATCAAGGGTAGTGACTCTGGGAAATGTGCAGGTCATAGTGGATGGCTTTGCTGTAATGGGATTCCTGAACTGTGGTGGGGCGATAGACGGAACGCATATTCCTGTGTTGGGACCGGACCACCAAGGTAGCCAGTACATAAACCGAAAGGGGTACTTTTCAATGGTGCTGCAAGCACTGGTGGATCACAAGGGACGTTTCACCAACATCAACGTGGGATGGCCGGGAAAGGTACATGACGCTTGCATCTTTAGGAACTCTGGTCTGTGTGAACGGCTGCAGCAAGGGACTTACTTCCCAGACCAGAAAATAACCGTTGGGGATGTTGAAATGCCTATAGTTATCCTTGGGGACCCAGCCTACCCCTTAATGCCATGGCTCATGAAGCCATACACAGGCACCCTGGACAGGAGCTGTTCAACTACAGGCTGAGCAAGTGCAGAATGGTGGTAGAATGTGCATTTGGACGTTTAAAAGCGCGCTGGCGCAGTTTACTGACTCTGTTAGACCTCAGCGAAACCAATATTCCCATCGTTATAACTGCTTGCTGTGTGCTCCACAATATCTGTGAGAGTAAGGGAGAAACGTTTACAGCGGAGTGGGAGGTTGAGGCAAATCGCCTGGCCGCTGATTACGCGCAGCCAGACACCAGGGCGGTTAGAAGAGCACAGCAGGGCGCGCTGCGCATCAGAGAAACTTTGAAAACCAGTTTCATCACTGGCCAGGCTACGGTGTGAAAGTTCTGTTTGTTTCTCCTTGATGAAAACCCGCCCCCCTTGGTTCACTCCGCTTCTCTGTAAGCCAACCGCCCTCCCCTCCCCCCTTTGATCTCCGCTTGCAGAGGCAATAAAGTCATTGTTGTTTCAAATTCATGGATTCTTTATTAATTCGTCACACAAATGGGGGGATAACTGCCAAGGTAGCCCGGAAGGTGTGGGGGAGGAGGGAAGCACCGGGTGGGGTGGGGGAGGAGGGAAGGGCAAGGCCACACTGCACTTCAAAACTTATTGAATGCCAGCTTTGTGTTGCTTGGGCAGTCCTCTGGGGTGGAGTGGTTGGGTGGCCGGAGGCCGCCCCACTGCATTCTTGGGCGTCTGGGTGAGGAGGCTATGGAACTTGGGGAGGAGGGCGGTTGGTTACACAGGGCTGCAGCGGCGGTCTGTGCTCCTGCTGCCTTTCCTGCACCTCAACAATATGCCGGAGCATATCAGTTTGATCCTCCAGTAGCCTAAGCATTGCTTCCTGCCTCCTCTCATCACGCTGACGCCACCGATCATCTTGATCCCGCCTTCTCTCCTCCTGCTCCTGCCACCTGTCCTCACATTCATTTTGTGCTTTCCTGCACTCTGACAGTGTCTGCCTCCAGGCATTCTGCTGGGCTCTTTCAGTGTGGGAGGGGACTGCATGAGCTCAGAGAACATTTCATTGCGAGGGCGTTTTTTTCCGCCTTCTAATCTTCGCTAGCCTCTGGAACGGAGATGATACGGGGAGCGTTAAAACATTTGCAGCTGCGGGAGGAAAAAAAAGGGAGAGTAGTATTTAAAAAGACACATTTTAGAGAACAATGGGTAGACTCTTTCATGGTGAACCAAGCTGTTAACCTTACATAGCACGTGTACTTTCTTTACAAGGTCGCATTTTGCCTCTTACATTGAGGCCTGCCGGTTTGGTGTGAGAGATCACACACGCAGGGCCGGCGGGCAACAGAATTTGGCTTGCAGGCAGACATGGTAAGCCACAGTCTTTTGGCTTCTTTAACCTTCATAACATGTGAGGATGGTTTCAAACAGCAGCGCCCTCATTTCCCATACCAAGCACCCGTTGGGTTGGCCATTTAAAAGGACGGGCTACGGTTTTCAGGTTAATGTGCAGCACAAACCCAACTAAAACCACACACACACCCAATTCTCTGGGATGATCGCTTCACCCCTCCCCCCACCGCGTGGCTAACAGCGGGGATGATTTCTGTTCAGCCACAGGCAAACAGCCCAGCAGGAACGGCCACCTCTGAATGTCCCCTTAATAAAATTCCCCTATTTCAACCAGGTCACCCTGGGAGTACATTCAGGAGAGCTTCACTGAGATGTCCCTGGAGGATTTCTGCTCCATCCCCATACTCGTTAACAGACTTTTCCAGTAGCCGTACTGGCCGCCAATGCATCCCAAGTCTTCAGGGCAACTTAATCATTAAACACGCTTTTAAACCATATATTATATTTACAAAGGTACATTTACCAGAGGTCCCTTCTCCGCCTTCAAGGTCCGGGAGCCCACCTTGGGTGGGTTGGGAGGGTACCAGATCCAGGGTGAAAAACAGTTCCTGGCTGTCGGGGAAAACGGTTTATCTGCTTGCTTGCTGTGCGCTATCTTCAACCGCCTCCTCCTCATCATCTTCCTCATCCCCAATATCTGCATCCTTGTTGCGTGAGAGTCCATTGATGGAGTCCACGCACAGGGGTGGAGTAGTTGTAGGGGCACCCACTAGAATGGCATGCAGCTCATCATAGAAGCGGCATGTCTGGGGATCTGACCCGGAGCAGCCATTTGCTTCTCTGGTTCTTTGGTAGGCTTGCCTGAGCTCCTTAAGTTTCACACAGCACTGCTGCGGGTCCCTGTTATAACCTCTGTCCTTCATGCCCTTGGAGATTTTTTTCAAATATTCCGGCATTTCGTCTTTTGGAACGGAGTTCTGATAGCACGGATTCATCTCCCCATACAGCGATCAGATCCAGTATCTCCCGTTTGGTCCATGCTGTGGAGCTCTTTTGCGATTCTGGGACTCCATGGTCACCTGTGCTGATCAGCTCGCCACGCTGGCCAAACAGGAAATGAAATTCAAAAGTTCGCGGGGCTTTTCCTGTCTACCTGGCCAGTGCATCTGAGTTGAGAGTGCTGTCCAGAGTGGTCACAATGGAGCACTCTGGGATAGCTCCCAGAGGCCAATACCGTCAAATTGCGTCCACACTACCCCAAATTCGACCCAGCAGGGTCGATTTCAACGGTAATCCCCTTGTCAGGGAGGAGTACAGAAATCGATTTTAAGAGCCCTTTAAGTCGACAAAAATGGCTTCGTTGTGTGGATTAAATCGATGTAACGCTGCTAAATTCGACCTAAACTCATAGTGTAGACCAGGGCTCAGGGAGTTGGTAGGTAAGATCCAATGGGAAGCAAGTCTAAGGGGATAAACAGTTAAAGAGAGTTGGCAGTTTTTCAAAGAGACATTATTAAGGGCACAAGAGCTATCGCACTGTGTAGGAAAGATAGGAAGTATGGCAAGAGACCACCCTGGCTTAACCAGGAAATCTTCAGTGATCTGAAACTCAAAAAAGAGTCCTTCAAAAAATGGAAAGTAGGTCAAATTACAAAGGATGAATATAAACAAATACTACAGGTATGTAGGGACAAAATTAGAAAGCCCAAGGCCGAAGATGAGAATAAACTAGCTAGAGACAAAAAGTGTAACATGAAAACATTCTACAAATACATTAGAAGCAAGAGGAAGACCAAGGACAGGATAGGCCTGTTACTCAATGAGGGTGGGGTGCGGGGGGAACAATAACAGAAAATGTGGAAATGGCAGAAGCCTTAAGTCTAAACTTACTAAAATATTAATAATAATATTAATATTAAAAATTTATTGTTTCAGGGTTTTTTTGTTTGTTTTCACCAAAAAGGTTAGTAGCGATTGGGCATCTAACATAGTGAATGCCAGTGAAAATGAGGTAGGATCAGAGGCTAAAATAGGTAAAGGGCAAGTTTAAAAATTACTTAGATAAGTTAGATGTCTTCAAGACACTAGGGCCTGATTAAATACATCCTAGAATACTCAAGGAGCTGACTGAGGAGATAGATGAGTCATTAGCGATGATCTTCAAAAAGTCATGGAAGACCGGAGAGATTCCAGAAGACTGGAAAAGGGCAAATATAGTGCCTATCTATAAAAAGGGAAATAAGGACAACCCAGGGCATTAGACTAGTCAGCTTAACTTCACTACCCAGTAAGATAATGGAGCAAATAATTAAGCAATCAGTTTGTAGAGACCTAGAAGATAATAAGGTGATAAGAAACAATCTGTGTGGATTTGTCAAGAACAAAGAGTGTCAACCCAACCTAATGGCTTTCTTTGACATGATAACAAGCCTTGTGGCTGGGGGGAAGCAGTAGTTTTGGTATATCTTGACTTTAGTAAGGCTTTTGATACTGTCTCGCATGGCCTTCTCATAAACAAACTAAGAAAATACAACCTAGATGGAGCTACTATAAGGTGGGTGCATAACTGGTTGGAAAACCATTCCCAGACTAGTTATCAGTGGTTCACAGTCATGCTGAAAGGTGCATATTGAGTGGGGTCCCGCAGGGATCAGTTCTGGGTCTGGTTCTGTTCAACATCTTCATCAATGATTTAGATCAGGGGTTGGCAACCTATGGCATGCGTGCCAAAGACGGCATGCGAGCCGATTTTTAATGGCACGCGCAGCAGCATGCCATTAAAAATCCTGCCCTGCCCAGCCCGGCCCAGCCCGCTCTTCTCCGCCCCCTCCCGCGGGGGCAGGGGGCAGAAGCTGGCTCCTGCTAGCTCCCTGCCTCTTCCGGCAGTGTGCTGGGTTCCTGCCCCTTCTCCGGCTCTCCGTCCCTCCCTCACGGCTGATCAGCTGATGGCCCTTGCAAGGGAGGGGGTCAGGAAGGAGCAGAGTCAGCCTGCTCTGCTCCCGTCGGAGGCAGAGAAGAAGCGGGGGCAGGGCCTTGGGGAAGGAGGGGGTGGAATGGGGGTATATCCCCTCCACCCCCTCTGCCCTGACACCCCCTCACACACACCCAGCCCTGTACCCCGCACCACCCCAGACCCATCACCTGAGCCCCCCTCACACACACCCAGCCCTCTGCCTTGAGCCCTGCGCCCCACACCGCCCCAGACCCATCACCTGAGCCCCCCCTCACACACACCCAGCCCTCTGCTTGACTCCTTCACCCCTCCCCCCCACAACCCCAGCCCTGACTCTGGTACCCCCACACATACCCAGGCCCCCCACACCCTATTCCCTGACACCTGCACCCCCCTCACATGCCCTCTGCCCTAACTCTTGCACCCCCCACATCCTGACTCTTGCACCCTCCACATCCCCACCCTGAGCACCAAATGGGAGCTCCTGCACCCCCCCCCCCACATTCCCACCTGCACCCCTTGCACCAAATGGGAGCTGCCCAGATAAGTGCCCCACACCCAAACCTCCTGCCCCAACCCTGAGCCCCTTCCCTCATTCTAGCTCCTGGCCAGATACTACACCCCAACCCCCAGCCTGCTCCTTCACCCCCAGCCCTGTGCTCAGTGCACTCCCACCCTCAGCTCAGTGGAGAGAGAGGAAGAGAATGGGCCAGAACCAGGGAGAAGGTAGGTCCCCACTATATGTGGGCAGGGCTGGGACCCCAGGCTGGCAGCGGGCTGAGCGGGTCCGGCAGCCGGGATCCCGGCTGGCAGGAGACGGCGGATGGAACCCCTGAGCGGCAGCGGGCTGAGCCGCTCAGCCCACTGCCGGTCTGGGGTGCTGGCTGCCGGCCCTGCACAGCCCACTGCCGGTCTGGGGTTCTGGCTGCCGGACCCTTGCCAGCCGGGGTCCCGGCCGCAGGCCCCGCTCAGCCCGCTGCCAGCCTAGGTGAACAGAACCCCAGACCAGCAGCGGGCTGAGCGGGCCGGCGGCATAAGATCAACATTTTAATTTAATTTTAAATGAAGCTTCTTAAACATTTTGAAAACCTTGTTTATTTTACAATACAACAATAGTTTAGTTATATAATATATAGACTTAGAGAGAGAGACCTTCTAAAAAACATTAAAATGTATTACCAGCACGCGAAACCTTCAATTAAAGTGAATAAATGAAGACTCGGCACACCGCTTCTAAAAGGTTGCCGACCCCTGATTTAGATAATGGCATAGAGAGTACACTGATAAAGTTTGTGGATGTTACCAAGCTAGAAGGGGTTGCAAGTGGTTTCAAGGATAGGATTAAAATTCAAAATGATCTGGGAAAAGTGAAGAAATGGTTTGAAGTAAATAGGATGAAATTCAATAAGGACAAATGAAAAGTGTTCCTTCCTAAATGGAATAATCAGTTGCACACATACAAAATGGGAAATGACTGCCTAGGATGGAGTACTGCGGAAAGGGATCTGGTGGACCACAAGCTAAATATGAGTCAACAGTGTAACACTATTGCTAAAAAAAATCCCAGAATGATGTTTGCATTAGCAGGAGTTTTATAAGCAAGACACAAGTAGTCATTCTTCCGCTCTACTCCGCACTGATTAGGCCTCAGCTGGAGTATTGTGTCCAGTTCTAGGTGCCACATTTCAGGAAAGATGTGGACAAATTGGAGAAAGTCCAGAGAAGAGCAGCAAAAATGATTAAAGGTCTAGAAAACATGACCTATGAGGGAAGATTGAAAAACTGAGTTTGTTTAGTCTGGAGAAGAGAAGACTGAGAGGGGATGTAACAGTTTTCAAGTGCATAAAAGGATGTTACAAGGAGGAGGGAGAAAAATTGCTTCTTGTCCTATCCTCAGAGGTTAAGGAGAACAATGGGCTTAAATTGCAGCAACTGGTTTAGGTTGGACATTAGGAAAAACTTGCTAACTGTCAGGGTGGTTAAGCACTGGAATAAATTGCCTAGGGAGGTTGTAGACTCTCCATCATTGTCTAGCCTGCTCTTAAAAATCTCCAAACACCTGTCAAGGATGGTCTAGATCAGTGGTTCTCAAACTGTGGGTAAGGACCCAAAGTGGGTCGTAACCCTGTTTTAATGGGGTCGCCAGGGCTGGCTTAGACTTGCTGGGGCCCGGGGCTGAAGCTTGAACCCCACCACGCGGGGCTGAAGCTGGAGGGCTTCAGCCCTGGGCAGTGGGGCTCAGGTTACAGGCCCCCTGCCTGGGGCTAAAGCCCTTGGGCTTTGCCCCCTCCCCCAGTCCAGGGTGGTGGGGCTCGGGCGGCCTCAGGCGTCGGTCCCCCATCCTGGGGTTGTGTAGTAATTTTTGTTGTCATAAGGGGGTCGCGATGCAATGGAGTTGCTTAGTCCTGCCATGAGTGCAGGGGACTGGATTTAGATGACCTCTCACGATCCCTTCCAGTCCTATGATTCTGTGTCATAATCTGAGAGGGGAAACTCCCTTCCGCATTATGGTCTGAAAGGGTAGGGATAAAGGAAAGGGGAAGAGGCTCTCATTTCCTTCTCCTTTCTCCCTAAAGTTCCTGTTTGGAGTGGGGATGGGGCAGTGAAATTAAAGTTAAACACCATAGTAATACAAATTAAAATGCATTCCCAAGGGAGTTACAGTAAATAGTAGACATAACTTTTAATTTCTTAATTTCTGTTAATGCAAAAATGCATAATGTACATTTTTGTACTTGACTCTAATTTGCCAAAAAAATTACAGTAGAAAATCACAGGACTTCCCACAAGCTGCTCTACAGACACACCAAGGAATTGATATGACCTATTGTAAATAGAAGTATTTATATAGCAGACTGAGTACTTAGATGTAATTATTATGCTTTTTGGTTATCCTCTTTCCACACAATAAGAGCTTTACAGCATTTGTCACATTATTCTAATCCCACGTTTTGTAGTGTAATAGAATTACTACCAAAATAATGTTGAAACTAGATACTTTAAAATACATTTGGATTGAACTTTGTGAAATCAAGGGTGAAGATATTAGAGGACAATGGTGAGCTGCAGTGCTTTTATGTAATAATTCTTCCGCGTTAGCCATATGCAATCTCATTCAACACAGCTCACATCTTATAAAAAGAATGGTTCAACCAGATAAAGATGGACTATAGAACCTTGTTAAAAGAGGGTCAGCTGTTTAAACAGTCAACTAAACAAATTGACACATTGCTCTAATATGGTTATTTTTCAAGATGGCCCAACTTTCTGAGGTTGAATAACTATTTTTACATGTGAAAAGTGTTGGATTGATTTTTATTTTTTCTAGAAAATTAATAGATCACTCTGTAATCCAATCAGTCATGGCTGGAGCGAATCTAAAATTAGCAGTTGGATAAGATCCAGCCACAATTGATAGGATTACATAGTGATTTCAAGTACTATATGAATATTTACGACTCAAAATTCTTAGGAAAAACTATTTTAATTGCAGAAAACTCTGGACAAATAGTTTACACTGGTCATAATTTGAGTGGGATGGAGGCTTGAAAATTAAGGTCTGTAATGGAAGTCTGGGTGCAGTCTTAACTTCAGAGTCAATATTGTGTCTCTAACATGGTCTCCAACCTCCACTTAATCTAGATAACAGCCAACTGATTTCCCAGAGCGGAATTGTTTACGGTGGTATAAGGGGTACTGCTGCCTACTGTGATTTAAAAAGTGGGGTGATTGGGGCAAGTGGGAATTTAAACTACATATTGGCAAAAATAATTCCAAAGAGGGAGAGGTCTCTCGAACAGGAAAGTGGAAGCACCATCAACTAGTCATTCAAAACTGAGTTGAAAAAAGCATTTAGGAACATACTTGACAATCCAGCAATGAAATGGAGTATAGTAGTCTCTTTCCACTAGACTTGTGGACTGCAGAGTGAAAAGCTGAAAGAAGAAAAAAATAGCAAAATAAATGGTTAAGCATAGGGTGGAGAGTGTATTTCTGCATTTCTTTTGGTTGCCAGTCTTAATTAAAGTTGGTTAATTAGACAAGTAGGTGAAAAAAACGTGTTCCCATTAAGTTTTACATGTGCTCTTCCACCGAACACCTGTTCCTGTGTTTCAGATTTCGGTGTGGTTGAGAGAAGTGGAAAATGGCATTCCCTGCATGCAACCTGTAGGGAGTGAAGGGGGGAATATGAAATTAGGGGCCCAGACTTGTGTTTCTACTGCACCAATTTTAGCTTTAGACACTTAAAGGGTGTAAGGAACTGCATTCTTGACATTGTTTTTAATCCAAGTTAAAGATGATGATATCTGTAGCAGGGTAAACCAGAACCCCAGAAGTCAGGTCTTGGCAAGTCAAGGAAGGAGAGAGATTTGAGAAAATGTTTTTAAAAAAAAGTATTTAACTTATTTGATATTAATATTTTTTAAATTTTTCTTTTTTCAAGAAATGTACAAAAGCTATGCGGTGCAATGAGCATGCCCGGCAGTCAAATTAATAATTACATACACTAAGACAAAGGAACGCAGACATTATGTTATCTATTGCTGTCAACTTCTAGCTTCTGTTTTCTGACACAGGAAATGTCTGGCTTCTAAAGATTAATGTGTATTAGTTATAAATGTCATCTATAAAATATAGGTTTTAGTAAAGACATAACATAACCCACTTACATGCAATTCATCCACGTAACACCAAACTTGGTACCTGTAATTTTTTCTACTGTGTATTGGTTAATGGATTGGGATTTTAAACCCACAAGATTCTGCAAATAGATAATCTTTGTGTACCACTGTATCTGTGCAAAGCCCCATTGATGTAACTGAAGAAGAGCATCCCTAGAGGGATCCATGTGTAGGTTCTAGCCCTTACTAATTAGTACTGTAGTGATTTTAGTTCATCTTTTAATATATAAAAATATAACCAGGAGAACTTTACTGTTAAATATTTAAGGTGCCTGGGAAGTAGCTTGTCAATTGTCATCAAAATGATCAATTTCTCTCAAGCTCAGAAATCCTCATTTTAAACTAGAAACTCCCCTATATATTTTTAATTCATAACTTATGCATGGATGTAAAAGCTTATGAGAAATTCATATAGTATCTAAGTACTGTTACTGGCTAAACACACAAGCATGGCTCACATAAAAAGAAGAGTATATAAACACCTATGTATATTGGCGGGAATAATATGAAAGCATTGATTCCTTTCATTAACAAAATCATTAGTCACTTGCAGAAACCCTTCAGTTGTGTTCATCTTTAGATATTGTTGCATGTTTCTTTTACACCTCAGCTCAATATATATATAATTTTTTGTTTTTTGGTGAAGCCTTGCGGTGAGAGAGTTTCTTTGTTTGGATGATCCACCAGGTCCATTTGATAGCCTAGAAGAGAGCAGGGTAAGTGCTATATAATATCATGTGACAAGAACAAATAGTAAATATAGAACAATAATCATGTTTGTTTTTAGAATATTGTAAAATATTGGCGGAATAGAGCAGAATGTTACAACTAAGACATTTGTTTCCCATCTGGCATTTTTCCTGTGTAGCTGGGGTAGACTTTCATTCATAATCAGAAAGTAGTAAATGCTTATGCTTAATTCTAAAACTGACCAACCATTTTTGAATGATCTGGGCCCATTAATAATCTTTCGTCCTCTTCTATTGATACAATGATCCCTAAATGTACTTTGTCCCCAGGGGTTGCTACAGTATACTAGTTGTTGGCACACGTGAAGTGGGTAAGAAGATAGCTAGAGTGTTAGTGGCAAAGGTCTAGTTTAGAGTATGACAAACTACAGGATAAAGTTACTGAAATTGTATGTCATAGTTGTACAAGTTAGTTTTCTGGCTTCACAGTAGCATCGGCAAAGTCCCAATCAGCAGGAATATTCCAGGTAGTGAACAGATGGTTAATCCAGGCCATTTACATTTAGTAAAAGAATCGCACGTTTCTCACATTGAGTTACTTTGCAGATAAAATAACTCTGATTCAGACTGAGCTGTCTGTTATGGCAGCAGTCTTCCCTTGCTTGAATTTCAGTTCAGTGAAAACTTCAGCAATGCTTTTTGCAGGGAGCACATTACCTTGATGCATTGTAATTTATGCTGTCAGTTCGTTTCTGGATGCAGTCTGAAGTGATGGTTGAGACCTATAAAGCCATAAACAAATTGAGGCATGGCTGTCCAAAGCTATGTCTGCATTGGGGAATTTTAAAAGAATCTCACTGGTTCAACTGAACTCATATTAATGTTGGTGGAAGCTAGAATGTAGATGCAGCTCCTTCAGCCAGACCCATTTTTACCACCCGAAGAAACTTGGAACTCAACTTCTGACCATCTCTCTCTGGGCACATTATTGTGTACATCTGCAAGGATTCAGTGTATCATTTTGTATAGTATACGCTTTCATTTAGAAGATGGTGAAATCAGTTTTCGTGTTAACCATTTGATTGTAAACTCTGAGGTAAAAACAAACCATTTTTAATAATGCAAACTAATTGAATGACTAGTTCACGCTCATTAAACAAGCATTCTGTTCATAGCGATAATGATCATACACATTTTCCTGATAGGTATCTCAAGCTTAGATTCTGTTAGCGCTAATCCATCTCCCTGCCAGCCTAAGAACTTGCATAGTACACTTACTAATGTTTAGTCCCATGCAGATTTCAATAATTTCTTTGGGCAGCAGGTATGCTGTCTTTAGTGGAAATCCATATTCCAGGGTTATTTTTGTAAAAAAATAAGTACCCATTTAGCACAATTAACAGCTGCTTTGTGGAATCTTAATTCAGTCTGTACATTTTTCTTACTTTGTGGACTATTTATGTGACAAACATTTAGGTGCATTAATCTAGCTGTTCATACACTTTTGTAAGGAATTTGTATAAACATTTTACACTATTTGTACATATATAATGACCAATCTCTAAATCCTAAATACTCTGACCTTCTGCAAACTACAACAGAATCCACATAAATGGCTTCCTGAAATGGAACGCCTGGTTAATTGGAGTCATTGTTAGGGGTTCACTGAAAATGTTCACTGTGAAGGTTTCATTGGGTGCTGTGTGTTTTCTGGAAGACTATTCCTGCTATGAACTGGTGTGAACAAAACTCATGCTAAACTGATAATTTGTTTCTAATGGCCTAGGTAAATTAAGATGAATTTACTATACCATAGTCAATAAGATGAATTAACTTTTAAACCATGAAGTAATGTAAAATCAGATATCTTTTAATGTATAGAAATGTCTTTGAATTGGGGATACATTGTGTTTTGTTTCAAATCTATATAATTGTAAATATTACCACCAATTTCATTAATTGTTATTCAGCGATGGACTTGTTGAAGCAAAATACAGTATCTTTCCAAAACATATTTTTACAGGTGACTTTTAGACCTCTGAAAAACAATAGAAGTGCTGACACTATCTTAACTGTAGCATACAGGTAACTTCACTAATATGAACCATATTACTTTTGACTTTAATAGGGCATAGCCCTGTCTAAAATGTTCATATTTAATAAGTCCAGTGAATCAATGGTTAACTGCATGTAATATAAACCAAAAAGTTCACCTCTGAGTTGGATGGTTTCATTATTTAGTGAAGACACATACATTATTAAATCAGAAGTGCTCATTACTGGTGGCAGACTTACTGCTAACAGTAATAAAACAGTAGGCTAGATGCCAAGATTTATACCATATCCTGCACTAAATGGATATATAGCAGTTTACTTTAGCCTTACACATTAAAACTGGAGCAAGTTCACTGCGAAATTCAGTAGGGTATACATGCAAGGATTACCTTGCAGAATGGGGGCCTACTTTGTCAATCCTGTATTTATTTTGCAGTTGGTTAAATAAATGTCAGTGGCATGACATAGCAAAAGTATTTCAGTTGTGGTATGGTGTAATAAATGGTTCAAAGCCAAGTTGCATCTTTTTATTAAAGACAAAAGTACAACTTTTAAAGCTCATTAGACAGCTCTACACGGGATCAATACAAAGAAAAGCAATTATAACCCTGTAACTATTGTACATTTTTAAAAGAAAAGCCGTAAACTCAGTCCACTGTGGTGACAGGCAACTAACCTTGACATTTTCTTTTAGGCTTTTTGTGAAACTTTGGAGGAAACTAATTACCGTCTCCAAAAAGAACTTATTGAAAAACAAAGGGAAGTGGAATCATTGAAGAAATTATTAAGTGAAAAACAACTTCATATAGATACTATAGAGAAGAGAATTAGGTATGTTGTGCCTTCAGTATTTTCAAAATTTCACAGACTGATATTAGTAGCTATCCAGATACATCAGTCAAGTGGCTGCGCAGAAGGCAGTGTTTTAAATAATGCTTTCTCATATATTGAGGGGTTAGCTAAGGACATTTTCTGTGTTTGGTTTTTAAATCATTTTGCCAATTGTACTGTTCTACCTCCTCTAAGATCAGTGAGAACAGGTAAGAATGTTAAGTACAGTCTAAACTTTGCCTCTGCAGTCCTTGGTGTGTGGAATGCCTTCCTGAAGGTGAGAACAGTGGTATATTTGGCTTGCTTTAGAAGTTATAAAGTTCCCCTATATTTGAAAGCCTTTGACATGGCAAAATGATTGCTTGATCTACTTTTGTGGTTTTCTCTCTTGTATTTCATGTGTGTTTATGGTTTGAACTTTGTTGCTCTGAGGTGCTTGGTGTGCTGCAGCAGATAGACAATTTGTGGTGCTGTTTCAAAGCTCTTTAAATCAAAGAAAAAGTGGCAGAGCTTCATAATAAAATTTTATTGTGCATATCTGCTAAAGTGTGCAGCAGACCCAGGGGAGATGATGTTGGAATATTGAGAGTTCTGCAGGACCTGCTGAATCTATCATTCTGGAATTTTTATTTGGAAAGGAATGAGTCCTCACAGCCATGTTAGAAGCTTTAAAAGCTCTAGGGATGTGTACTATGGCCTATACAAGTTCACTAAAACAATGAATATGGTATTGGGTGCATGACTTGAATTTAGTCATTAACACAATAAGAAAATAGTTTGAGGAAATGTTACTGCAGCTTTTGCAAAAAAGATTAAGAAAACTCACAAACAAGCCACCAGTCACAATAAACAAAGATATAAATATTATGCTTTTTATCGCTTAAATTTCAACCAATCTTAAAATATACGGTATTAAGATTGTTTTCAAACAAATTTTAAACATTTCACATCCAACTGCAGTTTCTTCTTTTCATAACACTCTGCTTTGAAAACAGCTTTACCTTTTTAAAAAAAAAAAAAAAAAAAAAAAGGTAGGGGTAGGGATTGGAGGAGATGTTTGTATGGGTAGGAAAAGAATAAATTTGATTTGGAGAGAAGAGATGGAGGCAAGAATGAGAAGGAATTAATGAATAGTATGAAAAAACAAACAGCTTTGTACTTCATTCATGTTACAATTAAGTGCCAGATATATTTCCCAGATGGAATATGCTCTGGGGACAATCCATAGTCTCATGGCAAAATATCCATTTTTAGCCAGGATCTGTAGGAACTTGCCACTGACCTAGTAACTTTTGTCCCATCATGCTTCAGGAAAGACCTGTTACCTTTCTATGTTTCATTGTTAATGAAACACTATCCTACTTAGGCAAACTTGTGAAAAGATCTGTGTGTTTGTTATTGTCATAGGTTTCACCCCCACTCTGAACTTTAGGGTACAAATGTGGGGACCTGCATGGGAACTCATAAGCTTAATTACCAGCTTAGATCAGTATGCTGCCACCACCCAAATATTGGAGTCATTTGGGAAACTCAGTCTTCTCCCCCAAAACCTTTCCCTCCCAAGTACTATAACCCTTCCTGGGTAGTTTTGAGAGACTCCTCCACCAATTCCCTGGTGAACACCGATCCAAAATGCTTGGATCTTAAAACAGAGAAATTAACCACCCCCCCTCCTTTCCCCCACCAATTCCTGGTGAGCCCAGATCCAACTCCCTTGGATCTTAAAACAAGGAAAAATCAATCAGGTTTCTAAAAAGAAGGCTTTCAATTAAAGAAAAGAAAGGCAAAAGAAAAACCTCTGGGAGATAGCATACAAGCTGATCTCACAGACAACAGATTTAAAACACAGAGGATGTTCCCCTGGGCAAAACCCTTAGTACATCAACAAATAGCCAATTTGATTATTCCTATAATGCCCAAGACAAGTTACAAAAAGAAAATAAACATAAGCTAATTCCTTCACTAAATACTCACTACCCTGTTTGATTCCTGATTCCTTTTCCTCTCCAGCCAGAACTGAAACTGACCCAAGACAAAGGGAACTTCCCTCCTTCCTTTTGAAACATCTTGTCCCCCCATTGGTTCCTTTGGTCAGGTGTCAGCTAGGCTAGGTGAACTTCTTAACCCTTTACAGGTAAAAGCGGCATTAACCCTTAACTATCTGTTTGACAGTTATATCAGAAAATAAGTGGTATTGGTTATCATTAGCAATTTTCTATGACCTGTGTTGTACAGGAGGTCAGACTAGATGATCACAATGGTCCCTTCTGGCCTTGGAACCTAGGAAGGAGAGCCTTAAAAAATATTGTCTAACATTCATCTGCATTTGCTGTTAATCTCTTACCTGAAGTCACAGTCCTCTGGGGCATCAGAATCATTTTGCAATTTGAAGGACAGAGGATTAGCTTCAGGTGAGGAATAAGCAGCTGAAGCAGATGAGCTGCTCCAAAACAAAGATCCTGTGTAAACTATGGAACTTTCTAATAATAAAAGAAACAAGAGGGAATGATAGTTGTTTCTAAACAAAATGTCCCATTTAAAATGAAGCATTAGTGGCTCTTCGAGTGCTGATTCACTACTGAATGTTTTGTCATAAATATATTGGTTGTATTCTACATAAATGTCTCTCTTGAATTTGCTGTAGGGATTTGTCTTTAGGAAATGGGAAAACGCGCAGAATGTCTGGAGAAGAAAGTGAGTGCAGTGGCGAGGTGGAGTCTTCTGCAATAGAAGCAGATCAGGGCGCCTTGGGAGATGACAGCTGGTAAATGCAACTTTATTTTTTAACTTAAAATACATTAAGTACATGACTGTATAGACATACTACTCATCTTTTTGCACAAAACGGTTTACTGCACAATATTAGCAGCTGTACACCGTGTTTGATATGAACCCTGGAGAAGAGGAGGAGGTAGACTTGCAGTGAGTAATAGTTACCTAGTTTTGCAAATGTTTTGTAGATGGCATGAAATTAATACAGAGCAACAAACTGGTTTCTGTATGACATACTTATTGATCTGTTGTTGCAGCTCTGATAAAGAGAATCATGAGACGTGCTGGAGTGGCTCATTGGCTGAAAACTCTGTACCAGAAATTGAAGTTGCTGAAGTAGCATATACTGCTGATGAAGAGGAATAAATTAACAGCAGCTGTCATTACCTTCAAAAGTTTCATAATGCTTGGGACAGACTATCTGTAGGTAAAAGCATGCAGTAGCTGTAAAGAATTTACAGCAAAGAGCAAGAATGCACACAGTTATTGTTTACATAAACAAATCCTTACAAATTATTCACATAGGAAATATACTCATTGCTGCTTTGATTCAGTTTTTATCCAGCCTTTATATATTTAATATATTATACAATCTAATTAGGGCTAAATTCAGCTATGCCTAGATTCTTAAGTACTGAACACAGAAGATCATGATGATTTGCTAGGGTAGTGACTAAAGCTACGTATATGTAGTCACCAATTACATGTGACGTGTTACGTATTGCATGTTGCTACAGATGTGATATAGTTAATGTGTTCATCTGTTTGATGTTTGTTTGTTTTCTCAAATTCTTATATAGCCATAAATTAATGCTCATTGACGTAAAGATGAACACAACTTGGGTTTAATAAGACTATAGGAGCTACCATGTTTTTAAAGTTCTAAATGAAAATCATTTCTCTGGAATTTTAATGCAATAAAATAAGACTTGCAGTGACAAAAGAAAAGGATTTATGAAATGGGATTATCATTGGACATTTTAATAAAACAAACTTGTAGTCGTTGCTGAAAGGAGTGAGCCATGGAAACCCAACACATGGTGTATGTTCATCCCATTATAGCATGTTGTAATAATTGATTTAGTTCAATAATGCATCTTTAAAATCCCACACCTTTGTGTCACACCCACTTAATGATAAAATCAGTGATGTTGCCTTTTATCCAGAACACTACCTCTTACCTTCTTGCTAATGCATACATACTTTGGTTTTTTTAAAAAAACCAATCTAGATTATATGTAGATGACTGAATGACTTGTAAAAAAAAAGCCATATTTTTTCTTCACATTCATAATTAGGTTGAATCTAGTTGCAATGTATTTTTGTTTCAATATATTGTACACATGGGAATATTGCTACAAAACATTCTATAGCCTATTTTTCAAAATGTATTAAGCCAAGTGATGCACTTTATAATAATTAAGACTCGTTTGTGCCAAGTTCAATTGGCTAATTTCTTTTGAGAAAGGGGAGTTGCAGGGAGGGAGAGGATTATGTTGTGCCTTTTTGTATTTTACTTGTTCATTACTACAGAAGTTTGCTATAGTACTGTGGGTCAGCTTTATGAAATCTTTCATACAGCTTGTTTCTGTTCTGTACATATTTACTGAAAGTGCCTTGTTTTCTTCTGCTCTTCTAGTGGGAAGAATGCCCCCCCTCCTCAGCCGTATCACTCACTCCTTTGTTTAATGCTGTTAATATGCCGTGTCTGTGTGCTGGAGTTTTCAAAGCTAACTTTGTATTTCAGGCTGTATATATAATCTTTATGCAGAACTGTATGAACCCTTCTGAGGAAATAAAACTACAGACATCACATCAACGTTCTTTATCTGTTGGTAGAAAGATTTTCAGTACCTTGTGAGAAAAAAGTATAAAAATATGTCTGAAAGACAAATCTGCAGTGTCTCATTTATGTCATACAGTTGTTCAACTTCTAGTCTAAACTCAGTCATTTTTGTACCAAAATTTAATGTCTGCATGAAAATATAGGAATGCTGCACAACATATCAGGAAACGTACTGTACTTCTACTGAAGGTAAAATAAAAAGTGATTTAACAGTTTGAATATCCTCCTGGGATAGCCTTTAAGGCATCCAGAGAATTCAATAAAATTACTGACTTCTGGTACAATTTACAGTTACATATTTTTTGATAACTTGTCATCAAATCCCAGCAATCATTTACATGTTTAAAAAACAGGTCTGAACTAAATGTACTAAAATAGTATTGGTTTTAGGATGACAAATGTGTTTAGCAAAATTCTTTCAAGATTTTTTTTATCATTTAGACAACTCTTTTTTAAAATTCTCCACCTATGTTACTTTTCTGTCTGCCTTTACTCATTTAATGAATATAAGCCTAAATACAAAAATTTTACAAAGCAGTTAAATGGGAGGGTCCAGAGTTGTGGGAGGAAATTTTGTTTTGCCCTGCCCTCTGTAAAGATTGTAGTACAGCAGAACACCAGAGTTACGAACTGACCAGTCAGCCACACACACCTCATCTGGAATCAGAAGTACTCAGGCAGCAGCAGAGATCCAAAAAAAAAAAGGCAATTAGAGTACAGTACTGTGTTAAACATAAACTACTAAAAAAAATTAAGGGAAAGTTTATAAAGGCAAGGAAACCGTTTGTGCTTGTTTCATTTAAATTAACATGGTTAAAAGCGGCATTTTTCTTCTGCCTAGTAAAGTTTCAAAGCTGTATTAAGCCAATGTTCGGTTGTAACTTGAAAGAACAACCATAACGTTTTGTTCAGAGTTATGAACAACCTCCATTCCCGAGGTGTTTGTAACTCTGAGGTTCCACTATATGCCTCTGTTCTTATAAACTGGGCTTTAATTGCCATATCTTGTCTGCAGCCTCTATGCCCTTTGAGCACACTTCCAGTTGGTACCTCTCAGATACTTACGTGGATTGACACAGTAGGTTTTTAAATCAATTATTCATAGAGTGCATTTGAAATGTACTGACTAAGGCTTCCCTGTAATAGTCAGACCTGGCTAAACAAAAAATGCAATTTTGTGCGGCAAATACTTAGTATCACCTCATGTAAATAGTATACAGTAGGGGACTTGAATGTAGTTGCACAACTCCAAAAGGAATTACTTTTGTATTTCCATCAGTGGTGTAACACAATGTCATCTTGAACATCACCATTAGCTAGTTTTTATACCTATTTGTTTCTCTAAAATTCACTTTTTTGTAAGGTTCTTTACTAGCTCAAATACCATTCAATACCCTTATTTTAAACATTCTGATTCTAATACAACAAAAACCAGCTGGCAGTGGTTCCATTCATAAGGACTGAAGTGTGGATTTTTTGTGTGTGTGTGTGTGCTCTCAACAATGGATGCAGCACGCAAATTGAAATCAGAGCAGAGTCAACTAATTAGATGGATTACAACCCAATAATGCCCTTGTCTCTGTTCTGCCAGAGTTGATACATTGTATCATCTACTCCAACCTGCAGGTTGTTTTAGAACCTGCAGTTTTCTATTAGCATTGCCTAGCTCATATTGCTCCCAGAGCTAATATTCTTCCTTTCTGCATTAGGGCCTGACTACTCTTTCCTACCTCAACCATCTCATGCTTATTTAGTGAGTCTTGCTTTTATTTCAGACTATTTCTCACCTTTATCCCTAACAAGTTGGATTTTTATTTCTATCCTCTAAAGTATTTGCAATCCCTCCCAGTTTTGCATCTCTCTAATTTGATTAGTGTACTCTAATGCGCACTCTAAAATAAATGAATGAAAACACTGAACAGTACTGAACCAAGAATGGATCCCTCTGCAACTCCACTTTGTGCCTATCCCACTTAGACAATGAACCATTAATTACTATGAGCAAAAATACTCCTTTGGGGTCTGCTCAAGGGGGGGAGCAAATACACAGTGAAACCGGGGCTGAAATTTACAGGCGAGTGGAGCCATGCAGCATGATCCTCCTTACAAGCTCCTGCTACCTTCCTTGTGGCTCATCTGTTTGGAACTCCACAGCATTTGGGTGGCAAAGTCATAGAATGGGGCGGGGGGTAATAAGATGCAGCCACTTTAGGTGGTAGACTCTCTGAAATGACAATTTCTGAGAATCTACATGAGCATACTGCTTAGAGCAACAATAAATTCCATTCCCAGTTTGGCTTCTTTCTCTTTATTGGAGTTAGTCCATAGCTTCAGCCCAGAACCCAGTAGCAGTATGGCCAGCAGTTGGCTGTGTATCTAAGGCTACGTCTACACTACCCGCCCGGATCGGCGAGTAGAAATCGATATAGCGGGGATCGATGTATCGCGTCTCGTCTGGACGCGATACATCGATCCCCGAACGCGCTGCCATCGACTCAGTAACTCCAGCAGGGCGAGCGGAGTTAGCGGAGTCGACGGGGGAGCCGCGGACATCGATCCCGCGCTGCGAGGACGCGAGGTAAGCGCGGGTAATTCGAAATAGGATACTTCGACTTCAGCTACGCTATTCTCGTAGCTGAAGTCGCGTATCTTATTTCGATCCCCGCCCCTAGTGTGGACCAGCCCTAGGAGAACTGGTAGTAAATGAAGCTTTCAATTCAAAACTCCATAAATGTTTTCCTGAGTTTTTGCCTCCATGACCATTTTCCAAATAGCCCTAGTTACCAGTGCATGGCGAGTTCTGGAAATCCCTGCTTAAGTCCAGCACCTTGAAATCTCTGCAACTGGGACCAGAGTTTTTGTTGTTTTTAGGGATTGTCAGCCTCCATCCAGGGAGTGAAGGCCAGATCACAACCCTCCCATGTAGTCATTAATCTCCATGTGGGGTAATGTGTTTGCTTTTCCTTGGTTTTAATGCCAATCCTGCTTTGAATTATTTCCCCTGCCCCTTCATCCTTTTTCTCTCTGTGTATCATTAGTTCACCTGCACCATCCTGGAGCTATTTCCTTGAGATTTCTGAACAGTGCTGTAGGACATAATGTTCATAGTTACGTACTTCACTATAAAGCTTGAGATTTGACTTTAAGAAGTTCTTAGTTATCCTGGCCTGTATCATTACATCCACATTTCTGTTACTTAGTCTTGGACACCAAATAATGTGAACATCTAGAGTAGATGGAGACAGGTAAGTTCAATTAAATCCTACAACATCCTAGAACAAGTACTGTTCTGGGTGAACAGTCGTTGGAAACATTCTATCCAGGTGAGCAAAGCTTTCGGCTGGTTTTCTTTTCAGTTTTGATTTTTATCTTTCCTTTTAAATTAGCAGGATTCAAATGTTTGTTCTTTCTAGCAAAGGAGAAAGTGTTTGTGTCTGTCTGCCCCTGCTCCCTGTAGCTCTGCTTCAATTTCCCTCTGAGACTGTGAGGATGGATCAAATGATTGTCAATCATGATAATCTCTTCCCATGGTATTTCCTTTATCCATTAAATGTAGCCTTTTACATTCCAATGGGATTAGGTTCTGCTGTATGTCATAGTTTGCCATTCCGAAACCTATACCTGAAATCCTGGAGTTTCTTTGTCTATAAAACCTTAACTCTAACTCTCTAAACCCTAACTCTCTGGGCATTTGTTTTTATCATGTGCTGCTTTGTCACAGCCTTGTTTTTCTGGGCACAGCTCTGTATTTGGCTTTTTTCTTATACCTGTTTCAAGGACAATAACCCAAGCCAGGGTTTTTAATATATCTTAGAATTTGTAATCCAAAATTTGACCTACCTTTTTTATCTATGTGAGCATGATATACAGTCCTATGAGTTTCCCTGCAATGCTTTGTGGTATTTTTGAAAAAGGCCAGTACTTATGTACAGCTCTAGTTTAATAAAATCCTCACCCTGAAGAAACGCTAAATGATGTGATCTTTTAAAGTTTCTCATTTGAGTCTGAGGCTGATCAAACCATCTCACTTACGGGAAATAGTGTGTACTGCAAGCAGCAAGTTCCTCCTGTTGGATTACAAACTAGTTTATAATTGGATTTAAGACTGGTGTAACTATCTTGGACAATTTTGTTATAGATTAGAGAGAAGAAAATTTGTCTCTTTAAATTTTGCCTTCTGTTCCTAAAACATTCAAAACTCTTCTAAAATCAACCATCTCTGAGTCCTAATGCCAAAGTGAGACAGTTAATACAGAGAAATACGTAATGATACCCCAAGACACATTATTTATAAAACAGCACTTTTTCTGTTGGTTGGCACAAACGCTGCAAGTACAGTCATAGCTACAATGTCAACATATACTTTGATTCCGAAACCAAACAAAGGAGCACCACGAGATGGGGTTTTGTGCAGGCTGCCAACGCTTGAAGCAGAAAAGGCTTTTGAAAGGAAGTGTTTTAAAGTGTCATTTAAAGGTGGTAAGGGAGGCTCAGGCAGCTGTGGAGGAGGAGCAAGTTGATCACAATGTATGCCTGCATTGTAGCTCTGCTAAATAGCGCCCATTGAGTATAAATTAAAGGGCATAAGGGGAAAAATTTTGCTCCCATTGTCACTCTGAGATCTAATGGCAGGTTTGGCTTAAAATTAGCTTGTCCTAAAGAACAGCTGGCCCTAAAATTAAAATTCATGCACAGCAAAGTGTGTATAGGAGGTGTGTAATCAAATCCCCATCCACAGCAAGGCTTCTGTTTCTTCTGCTACCTCACTTCCAAGCACAAAATATTCTCATTTCTCCTGTCCCTCTTTCGTTTGTGTCCATGGGTGCACTCATATCAAACCTGCAGCTACATGTATGTATTGCATGACAGACCAGGTAACAGCATGCTTGCTTTTTTAAACCCTTCTCATCCCTTACCTCAACCCCTCCCCACCATTTGTTGGGCTAGACACTGGACAAAGAGAGCAATAGACAGTCTGGTCAGACCGGGAAGAGTGAGCCAGACAAAAAGCCAAGCCCAAGGAGAGCCATGAGAAGTGGGTAAGATATTCAGGCCCAGCCAGACTGAGGTGCTGTGATGAGAGAAGCTCTGCTTGAGAGGGAAATTTGAATCTGTCTTTTCCAGTCCCATCACTATTAGCTGTGCCTGGACCACCTTCTTCCTCTGGGTGAGGGACACTTCCGGCCAAATTGTACCCTTATGCTCCAGCTAGGGTGACCAGATGTCCTGATTTTATAGGGACAATCCCGATTTTTGGGTCTTTTTCTTATATAGGTTCCTATTACCCCCCACCCTACCCCCGTCCAGATTTTTCACATTTGCTGTCTGGTCACCCTAGCTCCAGCAGACAAGTCTGTGGGGGCAGCAGGGAGTACATTCATCCCTGGCTGACACTTGGCCTTGTGTACCCTAGGGGAAGTTGGTGCACTAACCACTACGCCTAACTCTCTGTGTCTGTGTTACTTTTCCATTTTAAGCCCTCCAGAGTAATGATTTATCTATGTACAGCACCCAGTACTATGAGGTCTCATCGCGCGTAGGAGCTTTGGGTGCTACCATAATCTAAATGTTTATTAATAATAATAGCCTGCACTTGTATTGTGCCTTCCACCCAAGCACCTCAAAGTGCTTTACAAACATTAGTTTATTATATTATTCGCCACTTGGAGGAAGGGGTAATTGAGGAAGAGGGAGATTAAGTGATTCACCCAATGTCACAGCACGTCACTCTGCTACTGCTGAATCTGTAGCCTGAACAGCAGTTAAAATTAGATGACACACTGATGTGAGGAGATAGTAGTCTGTGTACAGGAAAATTGTCCTGGGAAATCTTGACTGAATTTTAAATGTCTAAATGTTCTTGCTCATAAATTATTAGTTTGTTCTGGATTTAATTACTCTCTTACCTTGTAGAAGAAGATTAAACCTAAAATACCCTTGCCTTCTCCTCTCCATCTGGTGATGGTTCTACAGACTAACAAGAGCGGCCACAGATATTTTTTCTGTGATGTTAAGAATGACTCTATAGATCAAATATCCTTTAATTATTTCCATTTCCATTTATAATTATACAGGTTGTCAAGCATTGCTCATCTGGCTTGTGTGTAATTGGAACAGGTCATGTATTGACATTTTAACATCGCATTACTGTTGTTGTATGTAAAACTTTTTAAAAATGGTTTAAGAAACAGTGGTGAGCTATGGCAAATTCCCTCCAGGGCTTCGTGACTCAAACATCCTAGCGCTCCTTCCCTGCCTTCATGTCTAGGTAATCCCAAACACACTCAGTGAGGCTCCCAGCCAGGTTTTGTGCTAGTCAACTCATGATTTTAAGGGCTCTCTTCTTTTCCTTCTTGTTTACTTACTATTTATGTAACAGGAGTACTTAGAGGACCCAACCAACACTGGTGCCCTATTATGTCAGGTGTTCTATATGCACATACCAAGAAAGATTCCCTGCCCTGCCTTGCCCTGGCTGGGGTCAGTTGACTCAGGGTCACGGGGCTCAGGCTCTGGGCTAAATATTGCTGTGTAGATATTCTTGCTCGAACTGGAGCCCAACTTCTGGGACCGGCTCCAGCCCCAGCCCAAACATCTACAAAGCAATTTTTCAGCCCAGAAGCCTGAGCCCCGTGAGCCTGAGTCAGCTGATGGGGCCAGCCACAGGGTTTTTATACCTCCCTAGGCAAACCCTAAGTGCTTTGGTTCCTCATCTGTAAAATGGGGATAACAGCAGTGCCCTACCTCCTGGACATGGTGTGAGGATAAATACATTAAAGATGGTGCAGTGCTCAGATACTACAGTGATGGGGGGGGAGGGAGATATATAGACAGACAAGCAGCATCTCAGTGACCTAGGTTCTTTTTAGGATTACCACAAGCAGCTAACGTATTAACATGGTTTTGGATACACTTCATTGTCCCAGTCTAGACCTGGCCTTGTCCAATTCTCTTCATATATAGTTTAAAAGAAAATAAATTTTGGAAGGAGTCAAAATGCTGTTATAACTGAGAAGTTGACATAATAATGGACTTGCTGCTGCAGCTCCATATTCTATGGGGGCCTTTCCCATAAGTCTGACCTGGCTTACCTAATTCTAATAAGAAATAAACAGGCAAAAAGAAGCTCTTGGGGTTCAGTTAAGGGTGATCAAATCAATAAACAAACTCATGTGCAATGAAGGAATATTAAGCAGTGAAAACTTGAGCTTGTCATTGGTTACTAATTAACTTTAGATTTTACACTTGAAAGAGTCTGTACATGCAAAGAATTCCCCTACATGCTGCCAGGCATAAACATTCTCTGTGTAGAGCCTGGAAATATTTAAATCCTTTATTTAGCAAAGTCTTTGCGGAGGCTGATGTTTTCAAACCCGGGTGTCTGAAGTTAATCACATAATCAGTGGCCTGATTTTCAAATGAGCATCCCTAGCTCCCATTGCAGAGAAATCAATCACAGAAGAGTCAGGATAGTCCAAAAGTTAAGGGGACCGATTATTTTCCCTGAACTGTGGAGTTCTCAGCTGGTGGCTTCTGCACCTACTGCTCCACCTGCAGGGCCAGCTCCAAGTTTTTTGCCGCCCCAAGCAAAAAAATGTTCCCACGCCCCCCGGCCCTGCCCCAACTCTGCCCCTTCCCCAAATCCCCAGCCCTGCCTCCTCCCCCGGGCGCACCCCATTTCCCCTCCTACCCCTCCCTCCCAGACTTGCCTGGGACGGAGGGGTAAGAAGCGGGGCGGCGGCACGCACTCAGGGGAGGAGGCGGAGGTGAGCTGGGGGGGGGGGGAGCAGTTCCTTTGCCCCCCCCCAGGGTTACTTCCTGCGGCCCTCCCCGCGCCCCCCACCGCCGCAGCTCACCTCCGCTCAGGGCTGGCTCCCGGCTTTTTGCGCCCCAAGCAAAAAAAAAAGAAAAAAGGAGCCGGAGTGCCGCCCCTTGGAAAGTGCCGCCCCAAGCGCATGCTTGGAGAGCTGGTGCCTAGAGCTGGCCCTCTCCACCTGGCACAGGGAATGGTTGAGGGGAAGCAGATCTTGGCACAGGAAAGACTCCAAACCAAGGTTTCTAGGCCCAACTCCTCAAAGATATTTAGACTCTGTACTTCCATTGAAATCAATGGGAATTAGGAGCCTAAATACCTTTGAGGATCTAAGCCCTAGTGCTGTTTGGTAGGTGTGATTAAATTAAGGTGGGGAGCGTAACTCCCTTTTATGGACACCCAGTCAGCCAGTTAGCTATGAAATCCCTCTCTGTGACTGTTCTCTGCTTGCTTTACCTGTAAAGGGTTAACAAAGTTCCCCAGGTAAAGGAAAAGAAGTGGGCACCTGACCAAAAGAGCCAATGGGAAGGCTAGAACTTTTTTAAAAGGGGGGAAAACTTCCCTGTTTGTGTGTTCTGGTTCTCTAGGAAAGAGCAGAGACACAGAGCAGCAATGCTGTAAGCAGCTTTAAAACCAGGTATGAAAAAAACATCAAATCATACCTCAACCCTACTTATCTGAAATGCCAAATGTGTAAGTAGATCAGAAATGTTTAGAAAGAAACGATTAGGGTTATTTCTATTTATTTCTTATGGCTAATGGACTCCTCTGTGCTAACCTCAGATGCTTTTGTTTTGTTTGTAACCTTTAAGCTGAACCTCAAGAGAGCTATCTTAATGCTTAATTTTTGTAATTGTTTCTTTTAAGATCTAGCAAAAAGCCTAAGTTCCAAATGTATTTCCTTTCTTTTTGTTTTTTACCTTTTTTTNCTTTTAAGATCTAGCAAAAAGCCTAAGTTCCAAATGTATTTCCTTTCTTTTTGTTTTTAATCAATTTTACCTTTTTTTTTTCTTTTTTTTTTTAAGAACAGGATTGAATTTTTGTGTCCCTAAAAGGTTTATGCATATGTTGTTTAATTAGCTGGTGGCAACAGCTAATTTCCTTTGTTTTCTTTCTCAGCTCTTCCCCGGAGGGGGGTGAAAGGGCTTGAGGGTACCCCACAGGAAGGAATGCCCAAGTGCTCCTTCCTGGGTTCAAGGGGTTTTTTTGCATTTGGGTGATGACCACATTTATCAAACCAAGGTCAGAGAAAAGCTGTAACCTTGGGAGTGTAATACAAGCCTGGAGTGGCCAGTATTAATTTTTAAAATCCTTGCGGGCCCCCACCTTCTGCACTCGAAGTGCCAATGTGGGGATTCAGCCTTCACAGTAGGCCACAGAGCACATACTGTGGGCCAGATCCTCAGATCACATACATCCATATAGCTCCATTAACAAGGAGCTGCCCTGTGATATTTTGTATTAATGTTTCTTTCGTGAAATGTAAACAATAGGGTGTTACTAAAAGTGTATTATACAATATATAGGACGCGCCTCACAACCAAGTTAATGTTGCTAGGACCCACCACATCTGGAGTTTCTGGATGCGTGGTTGAATTTTCTAAGTCAGATGAACCCTGAACTAATGCAGATTAGGATGATTTTGCTGACAAAGCTTTCAAACTATTGGGAGCCCAATGTTTAAATCAGGTTTCACCCTCAAAAGTAAGAGGTGATCACTGCCACCTATGCTCAACTATTAACTTCTGAAGCTATTTTACTTTACTCTGCCGCCCACATGTAGGTCAGCAGCAACCCAATCAATCCATTTCCTCTATTCCACTCGCCGACACAATTTCTCGCACGTACTTGGTTTTAGCAGCAGTGATCTGAAGCAAAATAAGAACCATTGGATCGTCGTGACTTAACCCTGCCCTGGCTGTATGCAGTGTTGTTCCCAGGACACTAGAGAAATCAAGTAGGTGCGGTAACATCTTTCATTGGACCAAAGTCCCGCCCCTGAAATGCCGCCCCCAACAGAGTGGAAGGTCCCGCCCCCAAATTACCACTGACAACCAGGGCGCCCCCCAAATCTTAATGCCCTAGGCGACCACCTAGGTCGCCTAATGGGTTGCGCCGGCCCTGGCTGGCATTTAGTTTTGGTTCTAATGTTTAAGAAGACTGCACAGAGGGCTGAGAGAAGCTGTGCAGATTACTAGATAGAGCAGAGGCTCAAAGAAAAAAACGTTTCAACAAAGTTTTAAGCTCTGCCACCATCACCATTTGTAGCCTTCAGTAAATTAGATCACTTCTTTCTGTGTCTGTACCAAGGGGATACACGTCTTACCTCCCTCTCTCCGGGGTAGAATATGAGGATCAATTAACACTCACAATGATTTGCAAATGTGAAGTGTTAAGTATTGTTTTGCATTTGGCTATTCTAGTCTATAGATGCCATGCACAGTATAGTCCCCTTAAAGCCTGCTTCTGCCTGACCACTCTTGTCCTTCATGGAGAACATTTTACATCCTTTACAAGGCGTTTCTGGGACTGTAATACCTTCGGATGAGGATTTTTTTTTAAGGGATACCGCAAGAATTCTGAGGTGTGACAAAATAGTCTTTCAAGCAAATTAAAATTAGCACTAAGGAATTCAATAAACCATTTGCCCAGCTCTAATTAAAGTTGGGGCTGGGAGAAAGAAAGCTAAGTAACCATTTCAAAGGCACAAAGTGACTTTGCAGCCTAGGCTCTCAAGTCATGCAGGCACTTTCTAAAAAATGCACCCTGAAAATCAAGGATTCACTTCATCAAATCTTGGCCAGGTCTCAAATGCTTACAGGAGGGCACCCCAGCAAACATTTGCATGGCTGGGTCTCCTCTTTGCACATGTTAAACGTGCAGAATGGGAAACCAAGCAGGGACATGGAGGCAAAAGAGGTCAGTAACTATAGGCATATTTGAGCTCTGAACCAGAAAACCTTTTTCTTCCCTTTAAAATTTACATTCCTACATGCAATGCCCTTTTCTTTGCCAGATGATCAATTAGTGAGATTGAAATAAAGTTCTATCTGAAAGCAGGAGCCTGCTAAGCGGATTTCAGTCCCCCAGTCTGTTACCATTCCTATGCTGAATACAGAGCTCCACCTACCGGCTAACAAACTCCTTTCCCTCCAAATCCTATGCAGCCATGACTTTGGTGCAGCTTACAAGACCAACCTGCTTTGCAGCTTTATGACGACTGAGGTGTTGCAAATTCAAAGAATATGTCAGTCATTTTAAACAACCCAACTCCATATCCAGTAAATCCTGGCTGACCTAGATTACTTCAGTATTAATTAAACTAATGATCTCATGCCAAAATGTTTCTTTGGTTAGATTTAACACCGACAACAACATAGGGAGTCATGTAATACATCTGAAGATTTAGAGCCCATCTAAAATATGTACCATTTAATCTTTTCAGGAAATAGTACTGAGTGTAGGGATTCAGGTGACTCCCATTTGACTTAATGGGGCTTCCAAATGATACTTCCCTCCCCCCTGATAGAAGAGCAGAATCTAGGTTTTTTTCTTTGATTTCAAGTAAGGAAAGGTACTAACAGCACTGATAATTTGTTACTCGCAAGGCCGTTGAGGTGTTTTTTCAAATAAAAAATTACTCTGGAATCTTTAACCTCCCAATTATCTTCTGAAATTAAACCAATTTCATTCCCACCAGCTCACAACTACCTGAGTGAACAAATGATATAAGTATGTTAGTTGCAACATGCTGTGATTGAAATTGAGTTAAGAAAATATTTGGCATGCATAAAAGATTAGGCTTGTGATATTAAAGGTCTCTTTAGAAAAAGCCTCCCAACTATTTCCTGGCTTTTAAGGAGGAGGGGTAAAATTTGCAAAAGTGCTTAAGTTCCATTTCCAAAAGTGACTTAGCCTAAGTCCCATTGATTTTCTTCAGTGCCTAAATCACTTTTGCAAATTTTACCCCTGGTGCCTAGGGACTGTGAGCATAGTGTTATCAGGACACCTTTTGTTTTTCATTGTTGCAGCTGTCAGTAAGATTGTTAGAAACTAGCAACTTTTCTTGGCTGTTCTGTTACTCAGCCCTAAACCCTGCTGTTAATTGATGTATTCTTCACATATAGCAGGTGTGTTCCATGTAAATTATTCCTACCACAAGCATTTACTTGATGCCTGTCGCTTTGGTATTAAGGCTTGAGAGATTCAAGTTCTTGGTGAAAGAGACTAAACAGGCTCTCCAGCTGCTTGCAGCTTTGTGAGTGAGCTGGGAATCCAGGATTTCATTAAGTGGGTAGGGCTGGGAAAGAAGATTGCCATGGAGAGCAAATTCCAGCTGAGCCAACCCACTCTTAAGAAAGCTCTGCCCTCAGCAGTAGAATTACAATACTCAGTGAGAGTTAGGAATGGGCAGACTTGAGTTTGTCTCATTTTGAACCCACTCAAGTAACATGAGTTCAAAAGCTCAACTCAAATATTAGCAAGTATGAGCTTTGTTTAGGAAAGACTGGGAGGGAAGTGAGGAAAGGAGAGAGAGAAAAATATCATTAAAAATATGCACAGTATACACCTACACACCAGGCCTGGGCAATTAACACAGCTATGTTAAAAAAGCATTAGAGTTGCAAAGTGAAGGAAGTCAAGAAATGACAAATTTAGGATTTTTTGAGTAATCTTTAATTCTTCCAAGGCAGCCAAGGGTGTTTTCAGGCACCACATCATCTAAACTACCCAACTTGATATCCTCCCTTATGTGATTCTAAATTGGATTGTTTAAAACTCTCTCATGTTTGTGTTGACCCCTATTTAACTCCAATGTCTAAGGAACATTTTGGAGAAAGGTCATCTTTGTGGATTTGACAAGTGAGATTTGAAAGGCAAATAATATATATTTTGGAGGCAATCTCTAGCAACCTCAGAAAGAGGGAAAACATGCATCTGTCCATCTCTTTCAGGCTCTCTTTATGTCATAAAAAAAAACCCCAAAAGGGCACAAATCCCAATTAAAGAAGAGAACGCCTCTGCATGTCTTCCTTAAAACTCCAGGAAGGGAGAGTCTGGCTTTATAGAACTCATTCTAATTCAGTGGAATTTTCTCTGCAGGGTAGAAGATCCCTGAAGATCTCCAGGAATGTAGCCCACGTATCACTTTAACTAGAATATATATTTTAACTGAATCGCTTTTGGAAAAACTTTTGAATTCAAAACTAGTTTTGGGAGTCCCCCCAATTGTTCACAAGACTTGGAAAAAAACAACAAACAACAACAAAAACCTTAAACACCAAAAGTTTGCCCAGCCCAGATAACGGAATTAAAGTGTAGGGAGGACAGGTTAGGTACCATAAGATAAGCAAAAACTTCTATAGAGCAATTAAGACACCAAAATATTTATTTTTTTAATTTACACAAACAGCACAAACTTAACATTTAATTATTTTTACACAGATTTCCCTTTTTGAAAATACCCAGATTAAAGTGTTAAAGTCCAGTTAAAAAAAAAAAAAAAAGGTTCCTAAAAGAAATACTGTTCAGAAAGGAGGTTTCACAGAGCGGGGTCAGCTATAGTGACCCTTATGCTTCTAAAATCCTGCTTGTAAGATATGCCCAAATTAATGGAGAATACTCTTACAGTAGCAGGTTGGCTCTAGCAAGTCCTTCTGCTTCAATACTAAACAAATACCATCTTAGCACAGAAGAGAGACATATATTCAAAAAGAAAGAGGCAGTTTTCAATTGGATCTGAATTTGCACAAAGACTAGCTCCTCAGCTGTCGCTATAGCTCCAATTATTTCAATAGTGGTACACTGATTGGTGCACCTGGGGATCTGGCTCTGACACCACACAGAGCCTTTCAACTGAATGTACATCAGTTCAAAAGTCTTAAATATCAAAATGTTCACTCAGATTCTGGCCAGTCAGTGCTATGCTTTGATTGCTTTGGACAAGAGTACTAGAGCAAAGAGGCATCTTTGCTCCTGAACAGTTGTCTGACCACCCAAATCACAGCCTCCCTAGGTCACAGCAATCCTACTTAGGCCTTTAGGACATCTCAGTTGGATGATTGTAGGTTATGGTTCCCAGGCCTTCAGAGGCTTTATTCTTTAAGAGCCAGATTCTACAAGAGGCTCAGCAACTCTGATGTAACACTGAGCACCTTTAACTCCCATGGAGATCAAGAGGAGTTGAGGGCGCCCTGTACTTCACGGGACCAGGACATAGACTAAAATATAGCTGGAATTCATAGTGCCAGCTTGCTCAAGATAATGACTGGTCTCTGAACTTTCCACTGTCCTCTGAACTGATCACGGGAAAGGTTCCTGCGCAAAGGCAGCAGGTTTGCATTTTCTGCAGTGGACTGAAGTCATCAGTAGTCTGAAATGGGAAGATTCATATACATCTTTGGATGTAGTCTCTTAGCCTACCAGGGGTGCTTGGGAATTTGTGGTGGTCTCTCCAGTGAGATTTCTCACCTTTAGAATCTGTGTTATTGATATGGCTATGTATTGCCTTTGGAACTTAAAACAACGTGGACTCCAGAGTCCCCTATAGTCTTTGAAGGTATGCTGGGGATTTCTGGAGTTTGAGAACTACAGTGCATGGGGGGGAAAGCCTTTTCATTGTGTCACGAGGATGCTGACTCCCTGCCTGCAGTGATCAAAAAGTCACTGGTTGTTAATATCTAGATACTTATGAGAGGCTTAGATCCGATAGAAATGAGTGCTGTACACAACTAGACACAGAGAAAGCTTTCCAGTGCAGGGACCGTGTCTTTATTTTCAAGAGAAATTAAATAGCAATACAAATATCTCTGGTTACTTCTAAAAGGTACAATCAAATGTACATTGTATTTAATTAGTGTTAGTCAAGCACTTTGAATAGGTTAAGTGCTAAGTACTGGAAAACTATTAACTTGAGAAAAAACAGATGTTATGGGCCAGTCTTTTCAAACTAAGCATGTAAACATATTGGCACTGCCTAACTTATGTATAGAAATGCCAGAGGTGTGCACAGTGATCAGATCTGTGCAAACACATGGCCAGTTATGTGCCTAAGTAGTCCATCACTGTTACCCAATTTATCCATAACTTAGGTACATTGACATATATAAGCTTGCTTAACCTTGAAAATGTGACTCACCAAATGCATAGAAAGATCTGAATAACTCAGAAGATTAGTTATTTTAATAAACCCCCTAGTCCCAGCAGCTTCTCGTCAGTAACTTGTCTTGCATTTTAGAATGCAATATAATTGAATGACACTTATGTTACTGTATTAGTTTCCATAATATATTTTAAAGCATAGTCTTTAAATTTAAAATACACAGTTTTAAAATAGAGACCTACAAAGTTCCAGCTTTCTTTCTCTTGCTCCAGAAAGAGATTCTTTCTGGTTCCTCCTAGCTCTGGAACAGAGTTGCACATGCAGCACCTGGTTTTCTCTTGTCTATACTTACCGGAGGATAGACGCTGCGGCAATCAATGCATCAGCGGTCCACCAATCGCTCTCCCGTCGACTCCTGTACTCCACCTGATCAAGAAGAGTAAGGGGAGTTGACGGGAGAGCATCTCTCGTTGATGTCGCGTAGTGTGGACCCCGCAGTAAGTAGATCTAAGCTACGTCGATTTGAATTACGCTATTCACGTATCTCAAATTGCGTAGCTTAGATTGACTTTTCCCTTTAGTGTAGACTAGGCCTAACAGGCCACTTAGCTGCTTAGCCTAGCACACAGACCTGATTCTTCATTCATACCTACATAGACCCAAAGTAACTCCAGTGAAGTGAATGAAGTTACAATAGTTCTGTACTAGTGTAAGAAAGAGGAGAATCCAGCCAGTCTTATTTGTAATTTCAGAATCCACTCCATTCCATTAACAGGGCTCAATCCAGCAAGATGTTGAGCACTCTGGCCTTGATCCACTAACACACACATAAGCACATGCTTAACATTAAGTACAGAAGAATGGCGACTGAAGTCATTTGCTGGTGTGAGGCCAAAGTGCTTGGCACAGAGTCTTAAGTGGTTAATCTGCTGCTGCTACAAGGATCAAGAACCCCCATTGTCCACTGTTTCCTGGCTGGCCTGATTATCAATTATAATTTTTAAAACTAGAAACCCAGATCAGTACTACTTTGATTTCCAGTACTCTAGAAAACCCCACAATGTAAGTGTTTCACTATTTCACTGCGGACGGCAGTGAGTTACTAAGTCAGAAGGTCTCATTTAACATCAAAATTCACTTTGACAGAAAAGTATGTTTAATTTTGCTTGTTCTGATTTCTCTGCATACACGGTACTTCAGCACTCAAAATAACATTTGTCCCTTTAGACTAAAAATAATCAGTTGTGCAATACTGTACATGAACATCACAAATAAATCACTCGCATTCAAAGAAGTGAAAGAAAGAAGTTAAAAGAAATTTCAAATATTAACACTTCAATACAATTTCCATTCAAGTCTCAGTACAGGAACTGAATGCTTGGAAACCAATGTTATTTTGAAATCACAGCATTACAAGTCCCATTATGACTTCTTTTAACAATCTGTAATATGAAGTTAAGACTCATCCTGGAAAAGTTAAGTTGGGAGGCATATAAGCAGTAGTTAGGCCACATCTCCTCTCGGTCTTTAATAGAGTTAGCTGAATCAGTTTTAAACCGGCAGGGACCTAGATTAAAACTAATTCTACACTCTGGTTTTCCCCTAGTCACACTTGAGCCAAACTATTTTCACTGAATGAGTCTGAACGGATTTTAAACCTTGATTATAACTAATTATATAGGTGTATATGGTGATTTACAGGAAAACAAAACAAAACCCCAAAGCCTTCCATAGAAGAGTCTGCCCCAAGGAGCTTACAATTTGGGACCCTGATACTGCAAGATGCTCTGGGTGGGTGATCTCTGTGCCCATGTGCAGCCCCATTAGGTCCATGTGCTCAGAGCAGCTTATGGTAGCTTTCAAATACTCTGAGCCAAACTGACCACTGCTTGTAAGCCTTTCCGACTTTACTACATTTCAAACATTCACTCCAGCAGTGAATTTGGTCACGTGTGTACATAGGGCCTTAGTGTCTCACAAAAATACTCTGTAGTAAGGCTCCGCCCAGTAAAAGCTCTTTTTACTAAAAATTCCATCTGGATTCTTCACTGTAAAAATGATACAAGACTGGCCAAGTCCTGAAAATCTCTCTTTAAAAAAACAAAACATTTAAAAATAGTATCGAAGTTAAGTAATTTTTTTTAAGATCATTTGGCCCTACCAAAGTAAAACAAGTGATCAAATTGGGTCTGACTTGTTAAGCATATGAAACGTTATTGCAACTCTTTACACCTGTATCGTAAGAAACCTGTTGTTCTAAACACTGCGGTCTGATGTTACGAAGCCCAAGCCGCCAGCTGCTTCATATCATCTTCATCTTCCACTTTCTTCCTGGAGGATGCTACAGTGAGAGATTAACAATAATCAGTAACTCAAGTAACGGAGCCATTTTATTCACTGGCAGCAGGATTTGTGTAACGCTAGTCAGCCTAGAGGTATCGCAAAGCAATTTACCAAATTGTGAGCTAAATAAGGTGGCTCAGGGAGTAGGCAGACTAAATGCACAGCCATTATGCTCTCACCAGTAGCTCACTTACAGCCCTGGACATTATGGGTCCAATTCAACTCCCTGACTTCAGTGGGAGGCATTTTGAGCCCTAAACACTGGAACAAGGTGGGAAAAAAAATCAGTGGATAAAAGTTAACTCCAAGTAAATGGTTCAGAAGGACTCTAGAAAAAGAAGGGCTGTGTGCCTAGTTATTAGCTACTGCTTAATTTCAGAATGAGATTGTTCAGGAAGCAAGCGTGGCCCATACGGAAAGGAACTGAAGCTACGTCTCTAGATTTATATGAGCTTTCATTTCATTCGCTGGTAAATACAATTTCAGTGGCAAATTTCAATCCATTGTCATGCTAAGGAGAAGGAGCTGTGTTACTGAAATGTTCTGAATCCAGCTCAGCCTCCTATTTCAAAAGAAACAAATGGCTGCTTTGCCAGAAAGGGGGGAAAATAACTTCCCGTTTCTGGGTTACCCACCTATATGATTCATTGGAAAATACTGCCACACCTATGTTAAAGACCAATCAAATGCCAATGGACATGCATCCATTTACACTTCCAGAGAATTTGATCCTAAATGTTTCCATGAACCAAACCAAACACCCTCATTACTTCATGTGAGCAGGCACAACAAATGGTCAAGAAGTCTACATTAAAAGTTTAAAGCTGAGTTAAATGCTTCATTTGAGCTTTCACTCTCTCCCCTTTCTCTCTCAGGACATGGCTTAATTACAGGAAACTTAAAATGGCAGGCAGCTTACCAGGGCGGGAAGGCAGCAATGTGGATGGGACACTTGGCAATCTGACATCCGTCATTTTCTTATTCAGTTCTTCTTGCTCCAATTCCTCCAATTCCGCCATCAACTCATCCTGAATGCAAGCAAGACATCATTTGCAAAGTTATATTTCAAGCAATGGGTTCACTTGACATCAAGGGCATCTCAAACCACAATCACTAATCAAAGTACCATTAGGAACATAGGACAGGAAGGGATCTCTTGGGTCATCATGTCCAGTCTCCAGCTATCTCAGGCAGCTCTGTCATATAATCCATTTCATAAATATGTCAAGTGCCATCTTAAAACCAGGTAGGTTGTTTGTCCCCACAACTCCTATTGGACGGCTGTTCCAGAACCACTCACCTCTTGATGGTTAGAAACCTTCTTCTAGTTTCCAGCCCAAATTTATTCATGACCAGTTTATATCCATTTGTCCTTGTGCCAACATTGTCCTTTAGCTTAACTAGCTTTTCTCCCTCCCTGGGGTTTATCCCCCAATGTATTTATGGAGGGTTGTAATATCCTCTCTCAGTCTTGGTTTTGCTAGGCTAAATGACATGCTTTTTTAGGGTTTGCCTATACTGCAAAAACAAAAAATGGCGAGTCTATGAACCTGGATCAACTAACTCGGGCTTGCAGGGGCTAAAAATAGCAGGCTGCAGCCCGGGTTCTGAAACCGAAAAGGAACGTCTACACTGCTGTGTTTAGCCCCATAGTGCAAGCCTGTGTCAGTTAACCCGGGCTCTGAGCTTTGCTGCCGCAAGAGTTTTTATTTGTTTTGCAGTGTAGACATACTCAGTCTCCTCTCAGAAGATAGGTTCTCTAATTCCCCTGATCATCCTAGTATTTCTTCTCTGCACCTGTCACAGTTTGAATTAATCTTTCTTGAACAGATTTGTACACAGTACTCCAGTGAGGTCTTATCAGTGCCTTGTATAACTGCATTAATACTTATCCATCTCTACCAGAAATACCTCACCTGATACCATTGAACTAACCATTTTAATTTAACAAAGAGGATGGGAAAACCCAGTGGTGTTTTGTTATATAATACAAATTAGTTTAAACTTCAAAATGAAAAGTCATTTGAAAAAAAATTAGAAACAGTAAATTTCTCAAAACTGACCCTTCTGCGAAAAGTTTTGGCAAATGGACATTTTGACGGACATTTTGACGGACGAATGTTTTGTCAAAACATTCCCAACAGGCTCTAATAAGACCAGAAAGGATTACTACGATCATTTAATCTGACCTCCTGCATAATACAGGCCACAGAACCTCCCCTCATGATTTCTGCATCAAGACCATAACATCTGTTTGAGCTACAGCATATCTTTTAGAGAGACATCCAGTTGTGGTTTAAAGATTTCTAAAGAAGACCGATTACATTGCCTGTCTTTTCACTTAGCAGAAGTCAATGGGAAAACAAAACAAAATAAAAAACCTATTGTTCTTTAACAAGTCACCAAAAGGCTAAATATTGAGGACCTAGGCAAAAAAATCAAACACAAAGGAAGGGTATTTTTTCAGGCATGTATGGAAAAGGTGATTAGTTATTTTTACTGCTTTGGACACTGTTTAAACAATTCTTGGTGCTCATCATTTCAAAATCAATATATAAAAATCTTCCAACTTCCCATGGACTTTGAGCCTGATTCCAAGAGGTGCTGAGTGCTTTCAAGAATCAGTTGCTGCCTTCCATTGATTCCAATGCTTATCACTTCACAGGATCAGGCCCTTAGGCCCGCAGTGAGAATTAGGATTTTTCACATTTGAAAAAAACTTGGTTTAAGAATAATTAAGGGCCTGATTAAGTGCCTAAAGTCAACAGGAGGCCTCCTACTGACTTCAACGGGCATTGGATAAAGCCTTAAGGTCTAGATTTTCAAAAGGTTAGGTGCCTAAAGATGCAAACAGATGCCTATTGGGATTTTCAAAAGCACCAGAACAGGTTATGTGCCTAACTCCCATTGGAGTCAGTTAGAAAGTTTGGCACGTAACCCTCTCAGGCACTTTTGAAAATCCTACAAGGTGCATATCTGCATCTTTCGGCACCTAAATACCTTTCAAAGTCTGGCCTTGAGTGTTTAGAGTTGCAAACAGTGCAATGTGTCATACAAATACTGACGTGCAGTGCTCCAGATATACACCCAGTTAAGTGTGTGTCTATTTGGAGCACTGCAAATCACACAGTTATGTCCACACATACAGGATAAGAACATGGAGAGCGAGTTTGTGAGATCAAAACTTTTTAAAAATATCTAAATACATTTTATAAATATGATTAAATGTATCCAAGCTATTTTATAGTCACAACTTGCATGGGGAAAAAGGCTTAAAACAAATCACCACACAATAAAATAATCACTGTATTGGGCGGGTACATCTTTTATCCTTGACTTCATTACAATACTAACCTCATCAAACTCCTCACCAAACCCAACTCGGTTTGAAATAGCTTCTGAGATCTCCTGGGCAACTGCTTGCTGTTCAGTGATATCGTCCATCAAAGAATCAATTTTGTCTAGGTCCCTAGAGAAATAGTATTTAAACTGTTTTTAAAATACACATTCTTAGACCCCGTCTGCCTTGGGAAAACCTAATCTGAAAAGATTCTGGTCCCTTTATTAATAAAATCTCTGAATACAGAAAGTCTCCAATTTAAGGTGCCAATTCAGCAAAGTACTAAGCACGTGCTGATCTTTAAGCATGTGAGAAGTTGACAAGTCAAACATGGCAGATGTTAGTCCCGTCCCTTAATGCACGACAGTGGTGGGGGGGTGGGAGTAGAAGACCCCATATTGAATAGAACTGATTTTACTTCAACAGGCTTTAAGCACATGAGTAGTTTTGCTAAACTGGGGTTGAATTAGAACACCTTTAAAAATCTGAATTTCACAGCCATTTAGAGACTTAGAGTCCATATTCCTCCTCTAAGTGCTATTCTTCTGTTGCTCTCTCTGCCCTCAGCACCTCCCAAAGGCAATTCAGACCTAATAATAACATCCCTGTGCACTTCGTAGGACGGTCGGGCAACCTTTCAGATTTGCTGTCGAGACGAGCTATTTTTCTTCCAAATATAACATTCCACTATTGGAAGCGTTCCCCAAACATTAAACATTAACAAAAACAAAATCAGAACCAGGTGTCTCAGTGAAACTAAAACATTTAATCCATACAGTCAGAGGGCGAGTTTTACAGCGCTGAACCCCCTACTGTGGAAGTGGACAGGATGCACTTACATATTTTCATGCACTTTTTTCATTGCTTGTGCAGCATAGCCCATATTCTTGAACACTTCTGTGTTGGTGTGGGAATTTTCCAATGCTTCCCGCTGGAACTCGATGGTGGAGAGCGTCCCATCAATTTGGCTCAACTGTTTCTCATACCTCTTTTTTCTCTTCAGGGCTTGCAATGCAGCTATTGTGTAATCAGAAGGGACACAGTTAACTCTTTTCAGACTGAAATGCACATATGAGATTCAGTGACAGTGAACAGGACCTACTCCATAAAAGGCACTGCTCAGTGGTCTGCCTGCCTGCCCTGCTATTGCACGAATTTACTCTGCGGATATAGGTTAGCACCTCTTGTGCATCAGAGAGAAGCAGCATTGCCTGGAGTCCACAGGCAGCTTCTTCCTTCGCTGCAGGAGGCCCTGAGTTTCACCACGTCAAAGCATAAAGCAGGTGCAATATGGAGGAAAAGGAGGAGCATCAGAGAGGGGCTGGAAAACAACAGGGAAAGGAAAAAAATCGGAGAAGGAAGGAAAAGGAGGCTGGAAAACAGGAAAACCAAAGAAGATGGAGAAAGAAACTATCACATCACTGATGGTGTCTGTCAGTGCTGCTCCTTGAAAGTCACATTCCAGAACTGGGAAGTGGCAGGAGCAATAGAAATCCGAAGTCACCTAGCCAAATAGGTCAGTTAGCTGGGAGGGCGGAGTCAGATTTCTTTGGGGCTCAACATGCTTTAGATGGATCTATTTGTCAAAAAACTGTTGTAGGGGCCAATCCCTGACCCTTACATCAAGGCCACCAGCAAGGTTCAGCCATTCCCTACTATCTCTGACTCAGCAGAAATAATACAGCAACAAACAAGATTTTTCAGTGGGCGCAAAGCAGCATAAAGATACCATAAGGCATAAGCAAAACACACAAGAAAAGATGGCCCATGCTGGGGTTGAGGAGGGGTTTCATTCAAGCCCTGGGTGTGGACAGCTGTCTTCCCACAGGCATTCTCCCACTTCTGTCTCTCCAGCAGCCTGTAGCAGGCTAGTCTGCCCCTTTAAGAACAGACATTGGGGGATTTATCAGACCCAGCTGGGAAGAGGTCAAGTTATCCCTATAAAGGGCTGAGAGAGTTCAGTTGAAGGGAGATCTGCTGGAGGGAGGTTGGCTCCTGAGACTGGCCCTGAAGCAGAGAGAGGTGCAGAGTGAACCCCTGAAGCCTGTTTTGCTCAGGGAACGGGTCTTGGGTGTGGTGTTAGTCCTGCCTGGGTTGGGAAAACAATCAGCAGCCCTACACAGCCCTTCCTCATAGGCACTTGTGCCAGGAAAGGGATGGAGTTAACTCCTTGTGCATTATGGACCAAGTGGTACTCCTGCACCCTGTCACACTCTTTTCTTTCTTTCTTTCTTCCTTCTCGCTCATATCTCATTTTTGAAGCTGCTGCAGGACCAGAAGCTAACACTGCACGTCACTGGAGTTATAACTAGCCACCAACTGCCTGCCTGACCGCCATATTTGGGGTCGGGAAGGAATTTTCCTCCAGGGCAGTTTGGCAGAGGCCCTGGGGTTTTTTCACCTTCCTCTGCAGCGTGGGGCACGGGTCGCTTGCTGGAGGATTCTCTGCACCTTGAAGTCTTTAAACCATGATTTGAGGACTTCAATGGTTCAGACATAGGTTAGGGGTTTGTTGCGGGAGTGGCTGGGTGAGATTCTGTGGCCTGCATTGTGCAGGTGGTCAGACTAGACGATTATAATGGTCTCTTCTGACCTTAAAGTCTATGACTCTGTGACGACTGAGGTGGTTATCTATTGTGCTTCATTCAGACTGCTTGTCTGCAATAATGCTGAATCTAGATACTGTGGCACCTACAGCTGAAGCCAGGCCCCTTACACAGGTGCAGAACAGTCACCATGTGTGGCAGTGCACTGAAATGTACTGTGTTTTACTGATGAATGCCTTGCACTGTGACTTATAAGTTGTACGAGGACAAGTGTTTAGGTAGATTCTGCAATACAAAACATCTTGCAGTGCCTCTAGCAAAGTGTTTTGGGAGGAGGAAATTGTAGTTACAACATCCCACCACTCAAACGTACCCAAAATTGGAATGTTCAAATTCAAGATCCACCCAGTCTTGCTAGGCTGGTCCAGTGACTACAAATGTACTGACCTGGCATAATGTGTCTCAGCTGACATGATATAAAAAAACCTTTGACAGTCGGAACCAGAATTTCCACAACCTATGTACATACTATTTCAACTTCATTCTGACCCCCCCCCCCCCCTCCACACACACACACACACTTTTCATGCTGTTTTACTGCCCTCCTCTCCCAAAGTGCAAAGCACTTCTGCTCTCCTGCTTCAAAATCACTCACTCAACCCTTTTTAGGGGCTACTTAATCATGGATTCACAGTTTTAAGGCCAGAAGGGTATTCTAACCTCCTGCATAACACAGACAGCTTTCAACTGCTCTGCATAAAAGATTTTTGCTATATAAATGTATTTTATGGTGCCATGTGGCAGAAAAGTACGTATGAATTTGGGGGAAATGTCTGTTGTGAGGGAATGTAAATTAGTAAGACAAAAAAGGCATTTTTGAGCTGTGGAACTTAAAAATGGTGTTAGTTAGGGTGCCCATATTTCCCCATGCTGAATATGGGACACATGGTAAAATTACTTGCATTCAAGTGAGTTCAACGGCAATCAATCATACAAATGTTCAAATTAACATCATCAAGTTGACTGAGCTGCTGTTAAAAAGAAATACTGCATAGTTGGATTCTTTTTATTTACCTTCTTATCTTTAAGATTTTAGGGTTCATGCGGAGAGGGGTAACACACCCATCCCTACCCCACCACACACACGGGGAGGAGTGACATACACACACTCCTGTACACCTCTCTCACACGGGAAGGGTGACCGACCGACCCGACCCTCCCTGCCCGGCACTCTCTGCCCTCCATGCCTGGCTGGACCCCCAGGACAGACCTGCCTCTCCTGGTACCTGGCACCACATCTTTCAAAGGCAACACGTGGGGAGAAGGGGGCATGCAGGCCCCCCTCCCCCCCGATTTCTGTCAGGGTTCACACCAGAATGTGGCCAGTAGCAGCCTTTTGGCACTGTGTGGGAGGGAAGGGACAGGAGCTGGAGGGGGCACAGGGATGACCTGGCCTGTGTCTTTGCAGAGCTCATCTTTCCCTCCTCGACCCACGCTCCCCTGTGGCTGGAAGCAGCTTGTTCCTTTCTGCCCGCACAGTGTCAAAAGGCAGCTAACACCTCCAGGCTTCTTCTGGACACCGACATAACCCAGCCACCTCCGGTCACAGCGCAGGCAGGAAGGGGTTAATCCAGGGGTGGGCAAACTACGGCCCGCGGGCTACATCCGGCCCACCAGCTGATTTAATCTGGCCCTTGAGCTCCTGCTGGGGAGTGGGATCTGGGGCTTGCCCCGCTCCCGCGCTCCAGCTGGGGAGTGAGTTCGGGGGCCGCTCCACGCGCACGTGCTGCAGCTCCGCACGGCTTCCGGAAGTAGCGGCATGTCCCCCCTCCAGCTCCTACACATAGGGGAAGCCAGGGGGCTCCACACGCTGCCCCCGCAGCTCCTATTGGCCTGGAACTGCAACTAATGGGAGCTGCAGGGGCAGTGCCTGCGTGCAGAGCCGTCTTGCCACGCCTCTGCGTAGGAGCTAGAGGAGGGACATGCCGCTGTTCCAGGAGCTGCTTGATGTAAGCGCTGCCTGGAGCCTGCACCCCTAAGCCCCTGCCCCAGCCCTGATCCCCCTCCCAACCCCTCGGTCCCAGCCTGGAGCACCCTCCTACACCCCAAACCCCTCATCCCTCACGCCACCCCAAATCCCACACCTCCAGCCAGAGCCCTCACCCCCACCATGCCCCAACCCCCTGCCCCAGCCCAGAGCCCCCTCCCACACCCTGAACTCCTCATTTCTGCCCCCCCAGAGCCCACACCCCCAGCCAGAGCCCTCACCCCCTCTTGCGCCCCAACCCCAATTTCATGAGCATTCATGGCCCGCCATACAATTTCCATACCCAGATGTGGCCCTTGGGCCAAAAAGTTTGCCCACCCCAGGTTAAGCCCTAAGGATGCATTGTGCACCAGGGCCCAGGGAACCTGACTGCAGGGGCTTCAGCAAACCTGCCCAGAGAGGTGGCTCAGCAGGGAGGATGCCTAGGGGCTGGAACAGCCCTGTGCTCCCTGGCAGCAAGACCCAGGGTGGGGTGAAGAGGGTGCTAAGCCCCTGTCCGGGGGGCTGTTGTGGAGCCTGCAGGTTCAGGGCATGAACAGGCTGGAAATCACTTCCCCCCACCCCGCCACTCCAGAGCTTAGCTGAGGGGCAGAGAGATTTCCCCATGCCAGCGCTGTGTGGGACTTTGGCACATGCAGGGCTCGGCTCTTCCTGGCCAGCACCCCAGGCCAGAGGGTCTTGGGTGTTTCCGGGGTGCCGACCCAGCCAGAGGCAGTGGGGGAAAGAAGGAGTCTGCCCGCCAGGCTGTTAGTGAACTGAGCGCTTTGATCAGGGGCTAGTTCTCCATACAGTGCTGGGAGTGGGACGCGCCCTACCAGGAGGGGATATGGGGACCAGGGGAGCTGGGTGGGGCGAAGGGAAAAATCAGGGAGAGGAGAGCCAAAGGGGAAGCATGTAAAGGGCCGATGGGTGGGCAGCAGAGGCAACACATAACCAGCCACCGCCTGGCGCCTGCCCGCACTCACCAACCACAGCAGCTTGCAGCCAGTGCCAGCTGGAAACAGAATCAGGGGCGGGCCCCTGCTGGCCGAGAGCTGGCATACAGCGGTGGCTGTGCTAACAGACCAGCAGGGGGAGTGGCTGGCCCTACACCTTGCATCTTCGCCCCACCACCAGCCTTGCACACACACACCCATCACTGGCCACCAGACACCCCCTCCCCCCCGCTCACTGCTGGTGGGCAGGCAGCTGGCAAGCAGGGATCCAGCCAGCAGCAGGACCCGCCCGTACTGATGGGGGGCGGAGACAAAAAATATGGGATAATTTTCCCGTTTTTAAGAAAGAGTCAGGACACCTGCAGGAGGGCTTAAATATGGGACTGTCCCTTTAAAACCAGGACATCTGATCGTGTTAGTATTAGTGATTGTTCCTACAGACTATGGATTAGCTGTACATGCAGAGCAGTAATTTTAGAAATCCAGAAGGTTCTAGGTTGAAGTTGGAGGTGAACTCCTTCCAAGTAGAAACTGCAAGAGAGAGACTTCTTTATTTTTCACATATTTAGCTGCCTGCCTTTATAAATGTAACATGCCATCTTTATTAACTCACTCAATTTAGCTTTCCCACTATGCACTTACGGAATGCATCACTTTGTAACAAATCAATGTATTCACCTCTTCCACATTACCCAAGAGATACGGTGACGGTGCACCCCATAAGGCTTTATGGAAATATGCTTATGAATGTATATGACATAACTGGAATATGTTTTATGCTACATACGCCATGTAACATATCTATGTAAAGGTTATATCTACTGAATATATTCATCCTATTTGTATGCATGTGTCATTGATGTATTCAAAGTTATGAATATTGGCTGTGTACTTGTCTGATTTTAAATAGCCTTATAAAGCATTTGGTCAGCTTCTTGAGAAAGGACTGTGCAAATTAAGTACCCAATCAAGAAACACTTAATGAACAATGGATCTTGGAAGGCTCCAATCCACATAAGAGTCTTCCTGGAGACATTCAAGAGAGTTTTTACAGGCAGCAGCCATTGCCCACATGCTGAGTCATGCATGGACATGTGACTTGCCCATATGACTCCAAAACTCCATCTTGGAGCTGGACTTTGCGTAGGAGAGAGGAGGGGGTCTCCACCCACAAGAGAGTCTATTTAAGCCCGTGGAAGACCCCTCCATTTGGTCTTCAGCTGGCTCAAGAGATAGCTGCTCCACCTCCAAAGGATTCCTGGAAGAAACTGGAACAAAGGACAGTAACTACATGGGGTGTGAGTGATTGCTGGACCCAGACTAGAAGGAGACTAGTCTGTAAAAGGAAGCTTACTGGAACACCTCTGAGGGTGAGGTTTTATCTGTATTCAGTTTTCTTACTGTATTAGGCATAGACTTGCATGTTTTATTTTATTTTGTTTGGTAATTCACTTTGTTCTGTCTGCTATTACTTGGAACCACTTAAATCCTACTTTCTGTATTTAATAAAATCACTTTTTACTTATTAATTAACCCAGAGTATGTATTAATACCTGAGGGGGGGCAAACAGCTGTGCATATATCTCTATCAGTGTTATAGAGGGCGAACAATTTATGAGTTTACCCTGTATAAGCTTTATACAGGGTAAAACGGATTTATTTGGGGTTTGGACCCCATTGGGAGTTGGGCATCTGAGTGTTAAAGACAGGAACACTTCTTAAGCTGCTTTCAATTAAGCTTGCAGTTTGTGGGACGTGGTTCAGACCTGGGTCTGTGTTTGTGGCAGGCAAGCGTGTCTGGCACAGACAGGCAGGGCTCTGGAGTCCCAGACTGGCAGGGCAAGCAGGGGCAGAAGTAGTCTTGGCACATCAGTTGGCAGTCCCAAGGGAGTTTCTGTGATCCAACCCGTCACATATACAACATTCCCATGCCCCCACTTGATTAACCCATATTTGTGAACCGAATGCCACATTTGCTAGTTATCACATTGCCCAGTATTATGTGATCATGTACATAAGAGGCAGTATCGCAATACATAGCGGCAAGGGAGACAAAGTCCCTGTGAATCTCAGATTTGAATTTCTAAATTTCGTAGATTCCAAGTCTCAGATATAATGTTCAATTGATTTAGGGTTGTTGTTTTTTCTTATTGCATAGACATATGACTCCTTAAACATCTGTAACTGTGTTACAAGTAGATGGTAGATTTGTATTGAAATTCTTCTCAGAAATGCTACTGTATAATAAATAACCCAGCTATAAAGGAATAAACGAATAAAATGACATCAAAAAGCAAAGAAAGTGAGCAGAGGAGATAAACTTACTTCACAGAATGAGACTGAAAAGGATGTTCTCCATTCCAAAGATTTCAGAAAAAGAATAGAGCCAGGCAGGAAGACTCAGAGTATAATCTGAGGAAATAAATGTAACACCAATTTAACCAGGAACAGAACTATGTTTTCTTCAGGAAACAGCACGCTCTTACATTAACACTAGTTTCAGACTGGTACCCGTGTTCGTCTGTATCAGCAAAAACAACAAGGAGTTCTTGTGGCACTTAGAGACTAACAAATTATTTGGGCATAAGCTTTTGTGGGCTAAAACCCACTTCATCAGATGCATGGAGTGAAAAAAAACAGTAAGCAGTATATCTATATACAGCACATGAAAAGATGGGAGTTGCCTTACCAAGTGGGGGAGTCAGTGCTAATCAGGCCAATTCAATTAAGGTGGAAGTGGCCTATTCTCAACAGTTGACAAGGGGTGAATATCAAGAAAGGGAAAATTACTTTTGTAGTGCTAACGAGGCCAATGCAATCAAGGTGGATGGCCATTTCCAACCATTGACAAGATGATGTGAGTATCAGCAGAGGGAAAATTACTTTTTGTAGTGACCCATCCAATCCCAGTCTTTATTCAGGCCTAATTTGATGGTGTCCAGTTTGTAAATTAATTCCAATTCTGAAGTTTCTCACTAAAGTCTGTTTTTGAAGTTTTTTTGTTGAAGAATTGCCACTTTTAAGTCTGTTATTGAGTGTCCAGGGAGATTGAAGTGCTCTCCTACTGGTTTTTGAATGTTACAATTCTTGATGTCTGAGACAGAGTGGATGGGTCACTACAAAAAGTAATTTTCCCTCTGCTGATACTCACACCTTCTTGTCAACAGTTGGAAATGGCTGACGTCCACCTTAATTAAATTGGCCTGGTTAGCACTGACCCCCCAACTTGGTAAGGCAACTCCCATCTTTTCATGTGCTGTGTATATATATATATATATATATATACACACACACACACACACACACACACACACACACACACTGCTTACTGTATTTTTCACTCCATGCATCTGATGAAGTGGGTTTTAGCCCACGAAAGCTTATGCCCAAATAATTTGTTAGTCTCTAAGGTGCCACAAGGACTCCTCGTTGTGTTAACACTAGTCTGCTCCTAAGAAGTTCTGAGTACCTGCAGCTCCCAGTGAAGTGAGTGGCAGCTACTAGGGCTCAGAAGCTCTCAAAATCAGGTGCACTATGCTTCAGCCTGAGTGTGGCTCAGAGTATCTCCTGAGGTGTCAGGAATCACTTGGCCCGTCTAGCTATACTACTTATAGTACGGTAATGGAGACCCTATCAGAGCACTCTGCAGTCTTGATTGCATTTATCTTCACCGCACCCTTGTGAGATAGGGAAGTGCTGTTACCTAGAGATGCGTGAATAATGGATTTTTCAGTTCACGGGTAATTGCAGAAAAAAAGGAAGATTTTGGATCAAACCAAAAATGAAATTTTTCAACATTTCCAGCACAATGGAAAAAAAAAAATATAGGTTTCTGGTCAAATGAAATGTTTTGTTCTAACAAAAATCAAAACACTGCTTTGATTTCAACCATTTTAAAATTATTTTGTTTGTTTAAGAAAATTTAAAGAAACTCCAAAACAAAGTTGTTTTGAACCAAAACACACTTCATTGTGAAAATGTCAAAACTTTTTTTTGTTAAACCTTTTGCCCCTAGTGAGTAGCAATGCAATTAATGAGGGAAACTGAGGCATACACAGACTTCATAAAAATATTACAGAAAATTTCTCACTTCATCAGACTAGGTATATTTGGCACAAATTTGTCTTTCCTTAGGGCTCTCAAATTAAGAGGTATGTTAGGCGGTGAGCAACGTGTGCCTCCCACAAGATCTGTTCTGTAAGAGTACTGATTAATTTAGCTATTGTTGGGCCCGAAAAAGTTAAAATAGAGTAATAGTTATTATGTTGGCCTGACTAAAGCAAAACAACAGAGGCTTCTGGGAGCCAAGGGAAAATACAGGACAGACTTGCCGTAGAAGCAGAACATGAGAAATAGAGGGGAGGGCTGCATACTGCATTCCTGTACCAAATGTGCTAGGAACAAGTTGTTTGAAGTTAGTAAGGAGACTCATTGTCTCCACTCCCTGTCTCTGTTCTTCGTCTGTTCCTTGCCTGTTCTTAACTCCCCTGCCTCCTGTACTCCGGAAGGTTGTCAACCATGCTGATCAGAGAATTGCTGAGACATGATGTATTGCTTTCAATTGTATAATGTAGGCGTTAGAGAAGTAGGAATAGAAGTTTCTAATTAACAAAGGGGGGGTGGGTTGCTCGGGTGCATAATCTATGACAGGACGGAACTGTCTATATAACCTGACTAGCTAAAGAAATGTTAAGCTGGTTCTCTGAGGAGACGGGCTGTTCTTTGTTGCAGTGTGCACTCTTCAATAAAGAACTTGTGATTGGACCTTGCTGGTGTTGCCTGTCTCTTTGCGGTCAGACAACGAACCATGCCATCTGGGTTCGAGTCCCCGATACTATCTTTTACCCAGTGGGTCAGATTTTAATCTCACACTGGTGCGAATAAGGAGTAATTTGAGAAGCCAATGGAATGACACCAGTGTAAGTGACATCAGGATCAGGCCCATAATTCTTAAAACCTTGTGGGAGAAGATTGTGTGTATTTGTTACAAATAGCACATGACAATTCCAGGCCTGATTCTTTTTAAAAAAAGAAGAAAAAGAAGGACTAGGAATGCTGGCTGTAACATATGGTACAGTAAGGGTGCTGGGGAAGTTTCCCCACACAGCTCTGTCAATCCACTTCAATCCTCATCTGACATACTCCCTGCTATTGGAATGATGGACTTGTTTTGTGGTAACATGAAACTATTGCATCATTGTTCAGCGTCAGTAACCTTATGACAACTAAGTCATTTACAAGGAATGCCAGAATACCAGGCATGCCCAAATGCATCAACACCACATTTGTGGCAGGCTCTATTAGTAATGTCCTACGGTTGTTGTTATCCCATGCCTCTACCTAGGGTTTGTCATCACTAATCTGCTGTATGACTTTTGACGTTCTAGCTAAACTTTGTTCCTGGTCACAAAAGAAGATTATTCCCTTTTTACTTGTTCAATTTCTTTTCAATCAATACTTAGCGTTCATGGAAGGTGCCAGATTGAGACCACAATCTAATTAAATAAATGCAGCCCAGGCAGCAGCTTTGCAGACTTCCCCAGCCTACCTCACCAATGGATCTCAACTCTGAACTGGAGGTATCACCTCTAGCCATGAGAAGGTTGTTTCATTCTATATGCTCATTCAATCCTTGGTTTCTCTGCTGAAATTGTAGGCGGATGGTGTTTTTTGTGATGCGGAAACCACTCCACAAAACACTGCACAGAGAACACCAATGCATTCATGTGGGCAAGCACAGGGATAGCTCAGTGGTTTGAGCATTGGCCTGCTAAACCCAGGCTTGAGAGTTCAATCATTGAGGGGGCCATTTAGGGATCTGGGGCAAAATCAGTACTTGGTCCTGCTAGTGAAGGCAGGGTGCTGGCCTTTCGGGGTCCCTTCCAGTTCTATGAGATAATAATATATGGAGATATACCTATCACCATCAAGTAATAACCACTTTTGGCCACTCCTGACCTGCAGCTGGGTTTGAACTGCTGATATAGAAGTATGAAGAGAATGCAATGGTAATCGACATGGAGCTTGCATCTTTCCAATAACTTCACCTTCCTCCCCTCTCTCAAACCTATTCAATTTCTAAAATTATATTTTAGATCACTTTCTATCCTTTCAATTTCTTTGGTTCTCTCCGAGTGCTGAGGGAAAAAAAATAAATAAAGGCCAGACCACAGCAGGGGTCAATAGGTGTAGTGCAAATTGACTCAAGTCAATGGAGCTAATTGAGGATGTGGCGCAATGTGTCTGCAAAGAAATTCAGTACAAACAGGTGATTGTATATGGTGCACAGAGAGATTGCAAAGCTGTTGTAGAAGGAAACAAAGCTTGTAATGAAAGCACCAACACAGAAAGAAATCCAAAAAGTTGCACTTATATCCTGGCCAGAGCGAAAACCCCTACTGTTAGTGTAGCTGCAATGAGATTAATGTGGAAAGGTGGAAGTCATTTATGACTACATTTGTAGCTACTTTCAGACTAAGATGCAGGAATTAGTTGTATTTTCAACAATTATCAGTGAGGAAGATGACCGATTCTAATATCTTTCTATTTGCGTAGCTATTTTATTATAGTTCTTAAGTCACATTTCTTGGGCTGGCTGATGTTATGCAAAGTCTTCTCAGGAATCCTTTGAGCTCATGAAGAACTGGGGCCTGAAGGGGACCTCACTAATGTTAGTGTAACTAAGCTCAGACTCACGCACCTGGAATCTAATGAGGTCAATCCTGTTCAGCCAGTATGCATTCTGTATGGGATGTCCAAAATTCTGCAGTGTACATCCTACTCCTGTCTCAGACACTCCTATTTTAGGTACATAAAGCCTCTCAGATCATGCAATTACAAATGAAATTGTCCCCAATGCCCACCCCCCCGAATTATTAACCCCAGCTGAGCAAAGTAAAATCAAACTTGTACTCACTCAGTTTCTTTTAGTTCCAGTTCATGTAACAAGATTAATTAGGTATTATCTATTTTCCTTTCAACTAAATATTTTGCAAAATATACCATAGTATATTGACTAGTATGTTATTAAATATCAGTGATAATTAAAACACACAATGCTCGAAACAAATGAAAGGGATATATTTTGGGAGATAGTATACTTGTTTTTTATTATTTGTTCACTAGCTAATTTGCAAAATTCAGTCATTTACCACTGTGGTTCTCAACCAGGGGTACGTGTACCCCTGGGGGCAGGGGTGTCGAGTTGTATGGGCCTGTGGTGCCCACGCTCCACCAATATGAGAGCACAGGGGCCCAGCTCCACCAAAGTTCGGAGCCAGGTCTCTCTCCCGGCCCCGCCTGCCGCCCTCGCGTGCCTCCCCTGGAGCGTCCCCCCTGACCCCGGCTGCCACCCCCAAGCAATTTAAAAGGGCCCGGGGCCCCCGCCACCACCGGCAGCACAATGGAGCTAAGGCAGCTTCCCGCCTGCCCGGCTTCGCTTCCAGCATGTCCCTGCAGCCCCTGGGGGTGTGTGTGTGTGTGTCTCCGTGTACTGTCCCCGCCCCAAGCTGCGGCCAATGGGAGCTGTGGGAACGGTGCCTGCAGGCAGCAGCGCGTGGAGACCCCTCCGGCCCCCCGCCTATGAGCTGCTGCCAGAGGGGAGTGTGGGTCGCTTCCAGGAGCTGCCCAAGGAAAGTGCTGCACTCCTTTCCCGCACCCCAACCCCATGCCCCAGCCCAGACCCTGCACCCAAACTCCCTCCCAGAGGCCGACCCCCGCAGCCCCTCCCGCACGCCGACCCCCTGCCCCAGCCCAGATCCCACACCCAAACTCCCTCCCAGTGCCCATCCCCTGCACCCTAACTCCCTCCCAGAACCCACCCCCTGCAATCCCTCCTGTACCCCAACCTCCTGCCCCAGCCCAGACCCCACACCCAAACTCCCTCCCAGTGCCTATCCCCCACACCCCCTCCTGCACCCCAACCCTCTACCCCAGCCCAGAGCCTGCACCTCAATTCCTTCCCAGAGCCCACCCCCTGCACCCCCACCCCCAGTCCAGAGCCCACACCCCACCCCCAAACACCCTCCCAGAGCCCTCCCCCTCCCCAAACACCCTTCCAGAGCCTTAGGCAGGGGGGCAGGACTTGGACCTGTTCTGGGCACCACCAAAAATTATACAAACCTGCCACCCCAACCTGGGGATACACAGAGGTCTTCCAGAGGGTACATCAACTCATCTAAATACTAGCCTAGGTTTACAACAGGCTGCATAAAAAACACTAGCTAAGTCAGTACAAACTAAAATTCCATACAGACAAAATGAGAAAGTAAGCAATTTTTCAGTAATAGTGTGCTGTGACATTTTTGTATTTTTAGATCTGATTTTGTAAGCAAATAGTTTTTAAGTGAGGTGAAATTTGCGATACACAAGACAAATCAGACTCCTGAAAGGGATACAGTAGTCTGGAAAGATTGAGAACCACTGATTTACAGTATCTCAGTCATTTGTGCAAGGTTCTATTGTGTTGACTTTACTCACTTTCCTGTTGTTCTTATACAGTTATCTACCTAGTAGTCCTTTTTAATTAAAATCTTTAAGTCCTGATAATCCTTAGAGAAAAGTACAGTAAACCTAAAGCACCGCAGACTACCCTTAATAAGCAGCCTTCTATGAGACTTCTCCAAAGTATCCTCCTATATATTTAAATTACATATTAACCTTTAAATTATTTATCAGTAGAAAGATCAAGTAAAGGGGAAAACCCACCACCGAGATTGCCTACTAGCATAGCACAATTTTAGTGGTATATTAAATTTCAGATCTAAAAAGATCTTGTCAAATCTAAAAACTTGTCTCTCTCACCAACAGAAGTTGTTCCAATAAAAGATATTACCTCACCCACCTTGTTTCTCTAATATCCTGGGACCAACACAGCTACAACAACACTGCATACAACATTGCCTCTCATGGTATTTGGGGAACGTGTTTCAAGGCAGTGGTCCTGTACTGAAGATTACTTTATAATTTCAGCACCATAGTTGGCTCAAACAGTTAAAAATCCCATCACTGAGCTGTTAAAAGTGGACTTCTGAGCTAAAACACTGGAGTTTAAAGAGGCTAAAATTTCTGAAAAAAAAAAGCTTGTTGCAACTCTAGTCAACTTATTGCTAAGGGTGCTCAGATTTCGCTGCTTTTGAAATTCAATTATGTATCAAGACAACAGAAGGCCTGCTCCTGCACTCTCAGAAATTACTGGGGGGGTTTTCACTGACTTCAATAGGAGCAGGAGCAGGCCCATACTATCCCGCTGCCACAATGCTGATTTCTTCCCACAGCTAAACGAAGAAAGATGGTTAGTGATTAAGGCTCTGTGTAGAGAAATGTGGGGTCATTTCCCAGTTCTACCATAGACTTATTATCATTTAATCCGTTTATACACATCTGTAAATGTTTCCCCAACCTCCCCATAGTGTTGTAAGAATAAATTTGTAAATAGTTGGGAGATGCTCAGGTACTTCAGCAATGGAGGCTACTATTTTTCTGCTGCATGGTTGGTTCTTTATTTCCACCTCCCTAAGGCCAGACTGTGCTGCTCTTATTTATGTTGAGCAATTCTTTGCACCACAAGTACATCCCACTGAGGTCAACAGAATGTAGGGTGCAAAGTACTATTCAATATTTATAAGGGCATCACAATCTGGCCCATAGTTAATAAGTTATTTAAGGGCAAGATAATTTCGTTATTGTGAGCATGGAACAGATTAAGCTGAAAAGCATTGATTACACAAAGTTTTTCTTGTACAGCACTAGTGTACAAACATGAAAACACACCTCCTCTGACTTCACACACCCAAAAATGTTTACTGTTTAGCTGGAGAGGCTCTAGGAAGTCATAAAAGAAACCATACACCATGTACATGCAGGTTTAAAAATAGATTAGATTCTAGCATGAGCCAATACTCTCCTACAAGACCTTCCATCTTGTCTTTTTTTCTCTGTACCAAAATATGGCATATAAAAAGGAATACAATGAAGATTGATACATAGTTGGTCTCTACATGGAAGTAAGTATTTAAACTCATGCAGGATATTAAACATTTAAAATGCCATGTTGAGGGATAAACTAAAATGAACCTCTCTCTGTGCTACCCTATACACACACACAGAGACACTCCAAAAGTGAGAGAATTACACCCAAATTCATCTGCTTCTGGTGTTGTAATGTGCAATACAGACATAGTTTTCCATTCAAACAAGCTGACGTGCCTAGTAGGCATTTTTACACTGAAAGCCAGTGATCTCTCTGCCTCGCACTGCCCTACAAAGACCACCAATGCCTAGAAGCAGCCCCGGCCCGAGAATAGCAGCTGGCTACGTTTCCCCTCAAAGCCAACTTCCCAGCACCTGACGTACAGCTCCCAACAGGTGCACAGCGGCCGCTTTTGCAGGCCCCCCGTAGGGGCGGGCTCTGCTCGCGGGCTGGCCAGTGACGGCGGGGCGTGGGGGCGCTGGCCAGGGGAGCCAGGGGCGGTGGCTCTGTGTGTAGGGGGAAGCCCGCAGGGGGCGGGGGCTGGGCTCACCTCGCTTGTTCCTGGTGCCGTGCTGCTTGGCCGCGGTCAGCTCCCTCTGGATCCTGGTCTCCAGATACTCCTGCTTCTTGGTGAGCATCTCCTCGGTCTCCCGCAGCCGGGCTAAGGCCTCCTGGGGCGTGGGGCCCGCGCGCCCCTTGGGGCGCCCGGGGCCGCCGCCCTTGAACAGCTTCCCGATCTTACTCATGGCGGCTTGGGGGCAGTGGCGGTCCGGGCTCGGCGCTGCAGCCCTTGGGGGTCGCTCAGCGATCCGCCAGCGGCCCGAGCATTTCCCGACTGGCGACCTGAGCAGCGCTGGGAGGAGGCGGAAGCTGCCGGGCAGGGAGGCGGCGGGGCCATGTGACGTTCCCCACACCTGGGCCAGGTGTCACCGGAGACTCCGCCTCCTCTGAGCCCTTTGGATCCTCTCTGCGCATGCGCCTCGGGCGGGGTGGCTGCCCAGGGTGATCCCCTGCCCGGCTGCTTCTTCCCCTGGCCCCAGCCAGCTGACCCCAAGGGGGACCATCGACGGCGATAGCTCTGCCCCAGGCCAGGGGCCAGCGTCCCCCACCTCCAGCTGTTACTGGGGGGCTCACCCCACCTGCACTAGCCTGGTTCAGTTATGTTCCCCGCCAGGGACGGCAAAAAGGAGCTGGAGCCCCAGCCTGAGGCGCCACCTCTCCCATCGCTCGCTCCTTCGCAATCCCTGTGCAAGACAGATGGGCGATTAGTGGGGGGAAGGGGGTCAGAGAGCTGAGCGGAGGAGGGGATGGGCAGATAAGCAGCCCTCAGTGGTGAAATAACAGGTTAAGGACTATTTAGAAAAGCTGGACATACACAAGTCCAGGGGCCGGATGCGCTGCATCCAAGGGTGCTGGGGGAGTTGGCTGATGTGATTGCAGAAGCATTGGCCATTATCTTTGATAACTCATGGTGATCAGGGGAGGTCCCAGACAATTGGAAAAAGGCAAATATAGTGCCCATCTTTAAAAAAGGGAAGAAAGAGAACCCGGTCAGCCCCAACTCAGTTCCTGGAAAAATCAAGGAGCAGGTCCTTAAGGAATCCATTTTGAAGCACTTGGAGGAGAGGAAGGTGATCAGGAACAGTCAACATGGATTCACCAAGGGCAAGTCATGCCTGACCAACCTGATGGCCTTCTATAAAGAGATAACTGGCTCTGTGGATATGGGGAAAGCAGTGGACATGAGATACCTTGACTTTTGCAAAACTTTTGAAACAGTCTCCCACAGTATTCTTGCCAGCAAGTTAAAAAAGTATGGATTGGATGAATGGACTATAAGGTGGATAGAAAGCTAGCTAGATCGTTGGGCTCAAAGGGTAGTGATCCCTCAATGTGTAGTTGGTAGCTGGTGTCAAGCAGAGTGCCCCAGGGGTCGGTCCTGGGGCCAGTTTTGTTCAACATCTTCATTAATGATTTGGATGATGGGATGGATTGCACCCTCAGCAAGTTCATGCGTGACACTAAGCTGGGGGGAGAGGTAGATATGCTGGAGGGTAAGGATAGGGTCCAGAGTGACCTAGACAAATTGGAGGGTTGGGCCAAAAGAAATCTGATGAGGTTCAACACGGACAAGTTCAGAGTCCTGCATTTAGGACAGAAGAATCCCATGCACTGCTACAGGTTGGGGACCGACTGGGTAAGTGGTAGTTCTGCAGAAAAGGACCTGGAGATTACAGTGGACGAGAAGCTAGATATGAATCAACAGTGTGCCCTTGTTGCCAAGAAGGCTTACAGCATATTGGGCTACATTAGTAGGAGCATTGCCAGTAGATCGAGGGAAGTGATAATTCCCCTCTATTCGGCACTGGTGAGGCCACATCTGGAGTATTACGTCCAGTTTTGGGCCCTCCACTACAGAAAGGATGTGAACAAATTGGAGAGAGTCCAGTGGAGGGCAATGGAAATGATTGGGGCTGGGGCACATGGCTTATGAGGAGAGGCTGAGGGAACTGGTCTTATTTAGTCTGCAGCAGAGAAGAGTGAGGGGGGATTTGATAGCAGCCTTCAACTACCTGAAGGGGGGTTCCAAAGAGGATGGAGCTAGGCTGTTCTTAGTGGTGGCAGATGACAGAACAAGGAGCAATGGTCTCAAGTTGCAGTGGGGAAGGTCTAGGTTGGATATTAGGAAAAACTACTTCACTCGGAGGGTGGTGAAGCACTGGAATGGATTACCTAGGGAGGTGGTGGAATCTCCATCCTTAGAGGTTTTTAAGGCCCAGCTTGACAAAAACCCTGGCTGGTAATGATTTAGTTGGGGTTGGTCCTGCTTTGAACAGGGGGTTGGACTAAATGACCTCCTGAGGTCTCTTCCAACCCTAATCTTCTATGATAAGAAGCTGAGGAGGAGGAATAACAGGTGAGGGGGTGGATGAACAGGAAGAGGGGAATTGGGAGAAAGTTGCTAAAGTTGGTTGGATGTATTCCTGGACATAATGACACATGACATAATCCTTAATTAAAGATTAATTTTAATTCCCGGAGATGCCAGGACAATATGTACATGCATATGGGCTGGAGGAGCACAGTGGGGGGCTGTATGCACATACATATAGGGCTTGAGGAGCAGACTAGGAAGGTGGAGGGAACAGAAAAGCAGATCAACCCTGGGTGCAGCGAGATGGACAACAGCTGCCTCTGCACCTGATGGGGGCTGGCAAGCAGATCAGTGGATTAACCATGGGTTCTAAAATGGTGCTGAACACAGTTTGCCTTTGGTTATGCTTGCAGTTAAACCATGTTCAGCAACGTTTCAGCTGCATTCATTGCTGACCCCTGGGTAGTTTTCATAGTGTAGAGTACAAATGGCACAGTGCTCCAAGTTCAGTACTGTGCAGGCTCACCAGTTACAGTAGGCCTAGTTGTGGTGTCACACTGCTCCATCATCACATGTTTCAGCTGACCCATATGAGGAACAACCTGTGTGCACAATCCCTGTGGTCACGTATGCCATGTTATACTAAAGACCTGTTAGGGAGCAGAGCTGGCACAGAGCAAAGCATCTATTTATTGTGCTCTTATCTATTCCTTTCTCATGAGCTATGCACAGATCCTTGTAGATTTGAAACATGCCTTTATTGACAGTCACACAATCGTTAATAACATTGCATAATTAAAATCTTATGCAATACAGATATTTATTACTATTCACAATATTCTTCACATGCTCTTCTCTGCAGAAATAGTAGTTTTATGATTACTGAACAAAAATTTCCATTTTCACAATTTCAGACCAAAAGGGTAAAACAAAAATTAATAAAATAGAAAATAAATAAGTTTGACTTCCACAATGTTATACAATGTTACTTGAAAGGAATTTAATAACCTTATTCTTAAGGCTGTAAGTGCCCAATTCAACTTTATTCTTTACATTCCAATAACATACATAATGTGCTAGTGTGACCGGGGTTCCAGGGGAGCCACACTGAGGTTACTCAGTTAGGGTAAACTGCAAAGAATGGGGCAGACAATCCCCAAAGCTGGTGGATATTCCAATACGTAGATTTACAAAACCAGCACAAACAGATTCTATAATACCTTACTGGTTACCCAGAAGCCAACAACACAGTTCCCTTAAAGCAACCCAGCCTCAGGCCTCTACCCAGACACCCAAGTCAAATATGATGAGGATTACTGAATATCTTATTCATTGCAAGAAAGTTCTACCAATCCCAAAGGATCGGACACATTACCTCCCACGTTAAGAAATATTCCAGATCTTACCCAAATACATGCTTACAGCCAATCCTTATTAACTAATCTAAAATTTATTAAAAAGGAAAAGAGAGAGAGTATTGGTTAAAAGATCAGTATACATACAGACATGAGTACAGTTCTGAGATCAGATTCGTAGTAGAGATGGTGAGCTTTGTAGTTGCAAAGAGTTCTTTCAGAAATAGTCTGTACGTTATAATCTAATGTTCATATTCCGGGTGATCCAGATGGGACTGGAGATCTGTCTTATGACTCAAGCTTCCCCTGGATAAAGCATCAAGCAGATCTGAGATAAAAAGGATCAAGACCCAAGGCTTCTTTATACAGTTCCAGGCCTTCTCTTGACAGCTCGGAGTCCTTCCAGTGGTCCCCAACCTTCTTCATCTGGCGGGCGCCAGATGACGAGCCACGGAGGACCGTGGCAGCAGACGAGCATCCGCCGAAATGCCGCCGAGAAGCGGCAACGTCAATAGGTGTCGCCGCCGAGAAGCAGCGTCATCCAGAGGCGTTGCCGCCAAAAATCGGTGGCATTTCGGCGGCAACGCCTCTGGATGACGCTGCTTCTCGGCGGCATTTCGGCGGATGCTCGTCCGCCGGCCAGTACACGGGCGCACTTAGACGCCTCGGCGGGCGCCATGGTGCCCGCGGGCACTGCGTTGGGAACCCCTGCCTTAGGTGAACAATAGGCAATCATGGAGACTTTGAAATAGACCTATTTCCTAAGCATCACTGGTAATTAGTTACAGGGATTAACATAAGGCAATTGCCTGTTTTCCACCATTCGGAGGTGATTGTTATACATTTCAAAGAAAGATGAATACAGTGATATCACTATATTTATAGTTAATTTAAATGTTAAGGTTTCCTTTTGATCTCTGATTTAACAGGATACAGCATAGGCAGGGACTGTTTGATTACATTGTTAAGCTCTAACAATATATATGTAAACATACAAAACACAAACATTATCTACCAATATGTCCCTAAAGGTTGAATTTGGGTCATTTATCCTGCAGGATGCTTAACCCTTTCTGGCCATGTGTCACAGCTAGGCTTTGTCCACACCCACACACAAATACACAACAGTCCTTGTCCCAAGCCATTAAGAATCTAANGTACAGTTCTGAGATCAGATTCGTAGTAGAGATGGTGAGCTTTGTAGTTGCAAAGAGTTCTTTCAGAAATAGTCTGTACGTTATAATCTAATGTTCATATTCCGGGTGATCCAGATGGGACTGGAGATCTGTCTTATGACTCAAGCTTCCCCTGGATAAAGCATCAAGCAGATCTGAGATAAAAAGGATCAAGACCCAAGGCTTCTTTATACAGTTCCAGGCCTTCTCTTGACAGCTCGGAGTCCTTCCAGTGGTCCCCAACCTTCTTCATCTGGCGGGCGCCAGATGACGAGCCACGGAGGACCGTGGCAGCAGACGAGCATCCGCCGAAATGCCGCCGAGAAGCGGCAACGTCAATAGGTGTCGCCGCCGAGAAGCAGCGTCATCCAGAGGCGTTGCCGCCAAAAATCGGTGGCATTTCGGCGGCAACGCCTCTGGATGACGCTGCTTCTCGGCGGCATTTCGGCGGATGCTCGTCCGCCGGCCAGTACACGGGCGCACTTAGACGCCTCGGCGGGCGCCATGGTGCCCGCGGGCACTGCGTTGGGAACCCCTGCCTTAGGTGAACAATAGGCAATCATGGAGACTTTGAAATAGACCTATTTCCTAAGCATCACTGGTAATTAGTTACAGGGATTAACATAAGGCAATTGCCTGTTTTCCACCATTCGGAGGTGATTGTTATACATTTCAAGGAAAGATGAATACAGTGATATCACTATATTTATAGTTAATTTAAATGTTAAGGTTTCCTTTTGATCTCTGAATTAACAGGATACAGCATAGGCAGGGACTGTTTGATTACATTGTTAAGCTCTAACAATATATATGTAAACATACAAAACACAAACATTATCTACCAATATGTCCCTAAAGGTTGAATTTGGGTCATTTATCCTGCAGGATGCTTAACCCTTTCTGGCCATGTGTCACAGCTAGGCTTTGTCCACACCCACACACAAATACACAACAGTCCTTGTCCCAAGCCATTAAGAATCTAACTAAATAAAGCTTTCTAAAATGTTTCTCAACAGCTTGTGCAATTTTTTATTTTCCAGCTTCATGCTGTAATGAGTGTTTTTAATAATTATGCCTATTATATAGATCAGTAGATTTCAAAGCACTTAATCTTTTAATGTATTTAGCCTTACCATGCCTATATGAGGTAGGGAAGCATTATTATTCCCATTGTTATGGTGGGGAAACTGAAGCACAGAGAGGCTAAGTGACTTGCCTAAGGAACACCAGATGTGCATGATAGAGCTGGGAACTGCACACTAGTCTCCTATACCCAGGCTAGTGCCCTAACCAGCAGACCATGGTTCTCCTCAAAGGGCAAACCACACACATAGGGAACTTTTTCAGAAAGATGACCACTCTTATTTTGGTTTCACATAGCTAAATTGCCAAGAATGTATTGTTGATTCATGGATCCAATAAGAGACACAACAGGGGACAGATTAACGTGTCTGCCCTTTGACTTCAATGGAGCTCCTAATACAAGTACTAGATTTGGCAGCAAGTGTTCCCGGAAGACATGTGCCAGATGTTAATCATGTTGCTTAGTGCACTACTGGCATATGCTCACCTACTATGGTGATGAGGCTGGTATAAGAACCTGAATAAAATAGAATAGAATTGGGCAAATAGGTTGTAAATTGATTGGGACAGGGACTTATCAGTATTCAAAGCACCATGCACATGTAAGGTGCTCTATAAGTAAATAATAATATCCTAACTTTAAAAAAAAGAGTTGTCCTCATTCTTTCCCTTTGCACTTATATACTTCTGAAATTAGGCCCCGTTCTGGATTCTAAATTGAAATGAAAATGTAGATTCAAAAACTGAACAATTGTGCTTATATTAAAAAAAATGTGGATTTAATTTATAAACTGCACAAGATATTTTAATACAGTTTAAATTTTTCTGCCTCTTATCTCCATCTTTGGCAGTGTGCTTTCAATACAGGTCTGTCACATCTTAGGCGCATTTAACATGTGCGATTTCAGCTTTACGCAGTCGGCAAACACAAGAAAAAAAAACCCCAAAAGAGAAAAATAACAATTGAAATACTGTTTCTGTAGTACGGGCGATTCTGCCCGCCATTACACTCAATGTAATTTTGACTATACGTGGTTTTCGCTTTACGCGCTGACCGCGGAACGTAACCCCAGCGTAAGATGAGACAGACCTGTAATCAGTATAAAAGTGCTTCTATATCTAAGACACACTTTGGTGTTAGGATAGTTCCTAACTATGTGTATATACAGCAGCTAGCATAGTATGACCTTGTCCTTGGTTATGGATTTTAGACATTACTGTAATACAAATGACTAAATAAGTATTTAAAGGAGGCCTGGTAATATTTTAGTAAATAATTCAAGTCAGATAGAAATTATAATTTGTCACTGCATAGGACACAGCTGATACAAAAGTACTTTGGACACTGATTTTGAAAGAAGATTTAAACCAGAGGAGCTGCCGGCATGGGGCTGCCCGGCGGCTCCATAGTCTGCTCCTTTCGCCACTGCAGTTCCCGGGAGAACCCTGCAGTTGAGGGCTCTCCCGGGAACCACAGCGGGGAAAGGAGCAGAGCGTGCAGCTCCTCCAGCATGGCTGTACCGCCCCTCGCCCTTCCACGCAGCTGCATGCCTGTCTCTCCTGTCCGGGGTCTGTACAGCAGCCCCACCGGAGGACAGAGCTGGGGGTGGTACAGCTGTGCCGGAGAAGCTGCTGGCATGGGGCTGCCCGGTGGCCCCACATTCTGCTCCTTTTGCTGCTGCAGTTGCGGAGAGCCCTGCAGTTCAGAAGTCTCCAGTGCAGCGGGAGGAGGACAGAGCCTCCCCCACTAGGTAACATGGGATGGATCATGGGGAGGGGAGGAGAAGAGCATGGGGCCCGGAGCTGGGGGTGGGGTCACATGAGGAGGTCATATGCCTCCCCCCCTTTAGCTGGTGCAGCATACCGGTAAGAAATGAATTCTACTTGTACCACTGATTATAGCCAATATTTATACACAGTGGAACAGCTTCAGCAAGAGAGCACTCCCCCAGCCTACTGGTTAGGGGACTTTACTGAAAAGTGAAAGACCCCTGTTCAAATCATATCAGATGCAGGGGGAGGTGCAGTTGAACCTTGGTCTCCCACATCATAGGTGAGTGCTCTAGCCACCAAGCTGGAAGTTATAAAGGAGGTACTCCCTCCTCTGGGATTTTGAATGGTCTGATCCAACAGACATGGTCTGAGCACATCTACTAGGTCAGGCCTGACAAGAAAGACAGGAGGTTGGAACACCTATCTTCCCTGACTTTGAGGATCCCTCTAGTCCTTAGGTGTCTGGATGCCCCCTGAGGCTGCAGTGACTGTGCTCAGAGGCAGAAACTTAGGCGCCTAAGGAACTTTTACAGTGAAAATTTAGGTGTCGAGCAAGTTTAGATGACTACGGGTTTAGGCAGCAACCAAGCAGAGGTTTCGACACCTAAATCACTTTGGGGATCAGGCACCTAAATCACTTTGGGGATCTGTTACCCCAGAAACTGACAGTACTGCAGTCAGCAATTTTGTATGTTCAGCCACTGCCGCTGAAAACAAAAATCACATAGTTAGGAAAATCTTAGGCCCTGAGAGTTAAGGCCACACGGCTGCATGTTTGCAGCATCGCTATCAGAATGCAGGGCCGGATTAACTTTTTGTGGGCCTGGCGCCAAACATATTTGTGGGCCCCCTGGGAGAGAAACAGTAAAAGTACCACTGCTTTGGGTTCTGAAAACCCTGGGTAACAGATCTGTGCTATAGTCCCTTCAGTGGAAAGTTGAAGCACACTGATAGGACTTTGGGGAAACTTACAATGACCTGTCCTGTGGGTAAACAGGATTTCTTAATCCAGATCAAGAAAGGAAACCCAATGGAGAAGTGTGATTTACCCTAGACACCACAATCACACCCCTCATTAACAAGCTCTTGATAGGATAACCACATAGCAGAAGAACAGGAGTTATCAGCCTTGATGGACTATAAAATAAAGGGAGAAGTACAGAAAAATGGTCTCATTTAAACATATGTGTGAAGACAAAATCTCAATCTCGTAATCCTCTGAGAGCAACACTGTTGATGTTCAGGAGACCCAAAGCTTCAAGGAGCATGAAAATTCCATGGAAAGTGAGAATTTATGGTGCATGCCCTTAGGACCAGAGCTATCACCACACCAAATATTTATAAAATACAAAACTGACTTGTCCAAGGTCACTCTGCAAGTTGGAATTCAGTGGCCATGGTGTGGAGTATGCTGACAATTCTTAAGTCATGGTACCCATGAACGTATTAAGAGTATGTGTATTACACCTAAGTTGGGTGAAACAGCAGAATTTGAAATGCTAAAATTGGTTTAAGAGGAATAAACCTTACCTCACAAACAAACAATTTGGTGCCCTATCTCTAAGATTCATTGCCGCCAATGATGAGGGAAAGGGGTGACTCAGAGGCTGCCCTTTATCTGGTGCATATCAAGGCCATTGCAAAGAAGCTAAATGAATTCTTTGCATTGGCATTCTTTTTAGGTGACAAATCTGAGGAACTGTCCCAGGTTGGTCCATCAATGGCTATTAGCCAAGCTACCCCCTGTTGCAGGTTCTCCTAAACCTCAAACTTCCAGAAGGTGGGTTTGGAGAACAGGGATGGATCACTCAAAATGTTCCTATTCTGTTTATTCCATTTGAAGTTTCTGGCACTGGACACTGCCAGAAGACAGGATACTAGGCTAGCTGGACTATTGATCTCACCCAGTACGACTGTTCTTATAAATAGTCATTTTATACCTTGGTATTTCACCTTTGGCATTTACTCTGCTGAGCTCAAAGGGTGGCAGAAAAGAGGCACAACGTTGAGGCATTTATGGTCTCAGTCCCACTCTTACCAGAAACTGACCTCTCCTCAGAGACAGACTGCAACCCATACACAGTCCCCCACCACACTCCCAGCCTCCCAAGAACGGCGAGTTATATGGGCCCGTTGTCCAGAAATATTCAGGGCCCGGCCCCACCTGCCGCCCCCAGGTGAATTAAAAGGGCCCGGGGGCCGCCGCTGCCACCAGCGCAGTGGGGCTAAGGCGGCTTCCTGCCCACCCTCGCTCCGCACCACTCCCGGAGGCGGCCGGCGCGGCGGGGGTGTCTCTGCGTACTGCCTCCACACCCCAACTCTCTCACACTCACACATCCCTCCCCCGTGCCCGTACCTCTCCTCAGCCCCATTCCCAACACACCCAACACGCCCCATCTCTCGCCCTCACACACTGGACTGGATTGGACCCACTAGACTAGACAGCTCCCCAGTCACAAGGTTTCTCCAGCCAATCCCCGCGGTGGGGCAGTGACGTATACACAAGGACAGTAACTCCGCCCTCTGACAGTCACGGAAAGGAGACCTCCAATATCCCAACAATCCCCGCGCAATCACACTGACTGAGCAACCCCGTGGCGCAGGCGCTGGGGGCTGCGATGGCGGAGCTGGCGATCGGGCAGCACTGCGGGGTGGAGCACTGCGGCCAGCTGGGTAGGTGAGGGGCACTGGGGGTCCCCGCTGCGTCCGCCTGGGGATGGAGGAACCACTTCCGCTTCGGCGGTGCCGCGAGCACGAGCTGCCTGTGGCTGAGCTCAGGAGGCGGGACACACCGGAGAGGGGCGGGGCTTGTGAGTCTGGTGCTGTAAAGGGGCGTGGTCTGTCTCTGAAAGGGGGCACGGCAGGTAGCAAGGGCGTGGTACCAATTGCGAGAGGCACGGCCTGGTGGGAGGAGGCGTGGCCAGATGGGCCATGGGCGTGGTATAGGGGCGAGGAGGCGGTGACCATGTGCGAGCCGCTGGGTCCCTGTGCGCCCATCACCCCCATACCCAGAACAGTTCAGTGAGGCTGCTGGGTCTGAAGCCATCCTCCCTCCCCATCATCACTGGGCCGGCAGTAACGGAGTAGGTGTCACTTTCAAGGGCAGTCTAATGATCCTGGGGTTTGTCGCTCCTCTGGGTGAGGTGCTGCGGTGGCTGCCTCCGGGATACCCTAGTATGGCTCAGCCACCAGCGCATCCATCATCCCAGCCTGGGCTCCCATCCATGAGTAACAGTGAGATGATAGGAACGGGCTGAAGTAGTGTGTGTGTGTGTTAGACTCATAGAATATCAGGGTTGGAAGGGACCTCAGGAGGTCATCTAGTCCAACCCCCTGCTCAAAGGGGGACCANGAGAGCAACACTGTTGATGTTCAGGAGACCCAAAGCTTCAAGGAGCATGAAAATTCCATGGAAAGTGAGAATTTATGGTGCATGCCCTTAGGACCAGAGCTATCACCACACCAAATATTTATAAAATACAAAACTGACTTGTCCAAGGTCACTCTGCAAGTTGGAATTCAGTGGCCATGGTGTGGAGTATGCTGACAATTCTTAAGTCATGGTACCCATGAACGTATTAAGAGTATGTGTATTACACCTAAGTTGGGTGAAACAGCAGAATTTGAAATGCTAAAATTGGTTTAAGAGGAATAAACCTTACCTCACAAACAAACAATTTGGTGCCCTATCTCTAAGATTCATTGCCGCCAATGATGAGGGAAAGGGGTGACTCAGAGGCTGCCCTTTATCTGGTGCATATCAAGGCCATTGCAAAGAAGCTAAATGAATTCTTTGCATTGGCATTCTTTTTAGGTGACAAATCTGAGGAACTGTCCCAGGTTGGTCCATCAATGGCTATTAGCCAAGCTACCCCCTGTTGCAGGTTCTCCTAAACCTCAAACTTCCAGAAGGTGGGTTTGGAGAACAGGGATGGATCACTCAAAATGTTCCTATTCTGTTTATTCCATTTGAAGTTTCTGGCACTGGACACTGCCAGAAGACAGGATACTAGGCTAGCTGGACTATTGATCTCACCCAGTACGACTGTTCTTATAAATAGTCATTTTATACCTTGGTATTTCACCTTTGGCATTTACTCTGCTGAGCTCAAAGGGTGGCAGAAAAGAGGCACAACGTTGAGGCATTTATGGTCTCAGTCCCACTCTTACCAGAAACTGACCTCTCCTCAGAGACAGACTGCAACCCATACACAGTCCCCCACCACACTCCCAGCCTCCCAAGAACGGCGAGTTATATGGGCCCGTTGTCCAGAAATATTCAGGGCCCGGCCCCACCTGCCGCCCCCAGGTGAATTAAAAGGGCCCGGGGGCCGCCGCTGCCACCAGCGCAGTGGGGCTAAGGCGGCTTCCTGCCCACCCTCGCTCCGCACCACTCCCGGAGGCGGCCGGCGCGGCGGGGGTGTCTCTGCGTACTGCCTCCACACCCCAACTCTCTCACACTCACACATCCCTCCCCCGTGCCCGTACCTCTCCTCAGCCCCATTCCCAACACACCCAACACGCCCCATCTCTCGCCCTCACACACTGGACTGGATTGGACCCACTAGACTAGACAGCTCCCCAGTCACAAGGTTTCTCCAGCCAATCCCCGCGGTGGGGCAGTGACGTATACACAAGGACAGTAACTCCGCCCTCTGACAGTCACGGAAAGGAGACCTCCAATATCCCAACAATCCCCGCGCAATCACACTGACTGAGCAACCCCGTGGCGCAGGCGCTGGGGGCTGCGATGGCGGAGCTGGCGATCGGGCAGCACTGCGGGGTGGAGCACTGCGGCCAGCTGGGTAGGTGAGGGGCACTGGGGGTCCCCGCTGCGTCCGCCTGGGGATGGAGGAACCACTTCCGCTTCGGCGGTGCCGCGAGCACGAGCTGCCTGTGGCTGAGCTCAGGAGGCGGGACACACCGGAGAGGGGCGGGGCTTGTGAGTCTGGTGCTGTAAAGGGGCGTGGTCTGTCTCTGAAAGGGGGCACGGCAGGTAGCAAGGGCGTGGTACCAATTGCGAGAGGCACGGCCTGGTGGGAGGAGGCGTGGCCAGATGGGCCATGGGCGTGGTATAGGGGCGAGGAGGCGGTGACCATGTGCGAGCCGCTGACCCTTGCTGGCTCAGCCACGGTCCCTGTGCGCCCATCACCCCCATACCCAGAACAGTTCAGTGAGGCTGCTGGGTCTGAGGCCATCCTCCCTCCCCATCATCACTTGGCCGGCAGTAACGGAGTAGGTGTCACTTTCAAGGGCAGTCTAATGATCCTGGGGTTTGTCGCTCCTCTGGGTGAGGTGCTGCGGTGGCTGCCTCCGGGATACCCTAGTATGGCTCAGCCACCAGCGCATCCATCATCCCAGCCTGGGCTCCCATCCATGAGTAACAGTGAGATGATAGGAACGGGCTGAAGTAGTGTGTGTGTGTGTTAGACTCATAGAATATCAGGGTTGGAAGGGACCTCAGGAGGTCATCTAGTCCAACCCCCTGCTCAAAGGGGGACCAATCCCCAGACTGATTTTTGCCCCAGATCCCTAAATGGCCCCCTTAAGGATTGAACTCACAACCCTGTATTTAGCAGGCCAATGCTCAAACCACTGAGCTATCCCACAACCTGCCTGCCTGTGTCCACAAGAGGTTGAGGCTCCTTGCAGCTAAGTTGCCAGTGTCAGCATGCAAAGGGTTTTTTTTGGAGGAACATGTTAAAAGCATGTTACGATTAAAGGGTGGCATCTGAAGCATCATTAAGGAAAGGGTGCCTTCACTGGACATAGTTTTTGTTTCATTTACCAGAATGTTTTCAACAGCTGACAGAATTTCCAGTCTCATTTGATGGGGATTAGAGCAGGTGCACTGAAGTGTGTAGTGGGCCAGAAAAAAACAGTTTACCTTTGCAGATCCACTGTTAATGGGGCTGATAGCCCTTTCCCCATTCCTCCTGGTCTGGCACTTTGAAACCAATGCCATTCCAGTGCCTAATGAGATGTGTAATAGTACCACACAAGCTAGGAGAGCCATAGGGAGCTTTGTGGACGCACTTTCTGCAGTTTCTTTTAGAACTGTGGTACTTACATATGTTTTGTTTACACCAGCAATTTTTGGGAAAACTCTCACTGTTGCTGCATTAGTGTAGATGGGGCTCAAATGTTTTCCTATCTCATTGTTCAGCTTTGCTCTGAGCAGTGTTAGGTGACACATTCGTAAAAACATCTACCTCTGTCTGCTCTAGTGCTACCACCATTGGCGCTGATGTGGTACAGTGGTAGTGCAAAACTGAGAGATTTTCTGAAAAATGCTAGTTCAGGAATAGCCATAAAGACAGCAGAAGCTGTGAAGAGACGTACAGTCTTGTTAAAGGTTGGCAAAAGGTCAATTTGCAAATACCAATGGGTAATGTATATAATAAGACCTTGCACTCCTATAGCACCTTTCATCAAAAGTTCTCACAATGCTCTACAAACATTAATTAGGGAAACATCACACCTCTGTATTATGAAATCGCATTTGCGGATGCAGAAACTGACAAATAGAAAGATATGGGGTGCAGTTGTGCAACCCTTATTCATGTTGTAATCATTTACTCAGCGGCGTATTATTGCCTAGGCCGACAAGGCCTAGGCCTAGGGCGGCAAATTTGCAGGGGCGGCAAATTTGAGCACCCCCGGAGAAGTTCCCGTGCTCCAGCTGCCTCCTCCGCGAGCGCGCCACCGCTTCCTGTTTCTCTCCCCTCCCTCCCAGTGCTTGCGCTGCGAAACAGCTGTTTCGCTGGGCAGGGAGGGAGGGGAGGGAAACAGGAAGCGGCGGCGCGCTCGCGGAGGAGGCAGCTGGAGCAGGGGAACTTCTCCGCAGCTGTTTTGCTGGTCAGAGAGGGAGTGGGGAGGAGGGGGAACGTGGCGTGCTGGGGAAGAGGCGGGGCTGGAGTGGGGATTTGGGGAAGGGATCCAATAGGGGCATGGAGGGGGCGGAGTTAGGGCGGGACTTTGGGGAAGGGGTGGAGTCGGGGCGAGGCCAGGGGCGGCAATTATTTCCGGGCCTAGGGGCGGCAAAATTATTAATCCGCCCCTGCATTTACTAATACGAATAGTCTTGTTGAAGTCAGTGAGACTACTTTCTTGAGTAAGTGCTCATCATTATGAGTAAAGGTCACACACTGGACTAAGTGACTTGCCTGAGTTTATACAGGAAGTTAGCAGTAGAACCAGGAATAGAGCCCAGTAAACCGGACTGATGCCCAGTACCATGGCCTAAGTACTAGACATGGTTTCACCCTTGTAAAAAATAAAGCATTCATATATGACTGATTGCACGAGTCATTCTACATAATAGCTTAAATATCTAGATTTGCCACAGAATTAAGGGATGAATATATATCAAAAGATGAGATTGGTTTGTGCATCACCTTATAATAGTTGTACAAAAGCAAAGATTCCCCCTTGTACGCCATCAAACTGTAACTGGGGTACTGATCAGGGTGATCTTGTCATAAATAATAAATTGGCTGACACTGATAAAATACAGCTTGCTTTTCTTCAGGTTTTTGTTTAAATTGATTTTATATAAAAAAAACCTGTTAGCACTGCTTACAGAAGTACACTTCAAATTCCTACTCCTAGAATATACGTGAATGCACTTCATTTTTCCTCTTATTTTTTTAGTAGCAGTAGCAAACTAGAGTATACTGTGCACGTTTTAAGATGTGCTACAACAACAACAACAACATTGTTAAGTAGATTGAACTTTTTTAGTCTTTTTGAGTCTGTAGAATTAGCAAATAAGACTTGGTCCAAGTTCTTAAATATTAATGCAGGCACTGTATGAAGGGCTGAATGTAAATTGGTTTGAATGCTTTGGTAGGGAAGACATTTGTGCGTTTATTTCTTGTGAGCATTGGTAGTTAACCTTATAAATATTTAGATTAAAAACTATTAGCTAAATAATTACCTTAGCTAATTAAAAAAAACCTCTCTTTTGGTTTCAGATTTTCTGCCCTTTGTATGCGATGGCTGTTCAGGAGTTTTTTGGTAAGACATCATATAATATAAGATCTTAGACACACTTAAACTTGAATCCAACTACTAAAAAGGAAATGTTACAGTATTTTAAGCTGAATAGAAAAATCAAGGAGGGTGTCACTTTTGATTTAATAAAAGAGGAGATAGAAAGTTATTTGTTGCATAAATTCAGGAACAGATATCATGAATTCTTATTAATGTCCTATTTTATTTCTCTGGGTCTTTTGTGAATGAGTGCAGTTAGACAAAGAAGATGGCCATACTCCATAGGGCATATTTGGTCTTCAGCTTGTGCTTTTGGTACCTCCAATTTAAGTCAACAGGAAGACTATTTTTGTACACAGCCAGATCAAAACATAGCTGTCTCACTTAGAGTTCCCTACGTTGGAGTTAAAATTCTTGGAATGCGTACTATAAATTTAGCTCTTTTTTTTCCCAGTTAAGCTGTCAGATAAAGCAGCTCACTGCTCATAGGCTTCTTACGCTTCTTATTGCTTTCTGGTAATATATGGTCAAATGAACTCGTTTAACTTTCTGCTTCCAGTTCTGAGAATCTTGATAAATAAATGTTCTATATATACATTTGATGTGACACTCAAATTAGATTAGATTCTGATGTGAGTCTTCCTCAGTCTCTCCTGTTGAAGATGTTCTACTTTGAAGAAATAATTAAATAGTCATTGGGTCAGAGAGAGGGAGTGAGAATGTCTCTCTAGCCTGGTAATTAGAGCACCCATCTGGAAGATGAGAGACCCAGGGTCCAGACCCTCTGCTCCGTTGACTGGGTCTGCCACATCCTGGGTGAGGGCTCTAGCCACTGGGCTGAAAGTTATAAGGGAGGTACACATCTCCAGCCCCCTTCCTGGATTTTGAATGTGTCTCAGGCTGGTAGGCATGCTCAGAGCATGCTTACCAGATTGGACTATGCAAGAAAGATAGGTGCTCCTCCATTACCCCCCGTTTGTAGATTGCGCTGGGGTTTAGGCATGAGATTGGATGCACATGTCTAGAGGCAGAAACTTAGGCAGCCAGGGAACTTTTACAGCAAAAATGTAGGTGCTGAGCGAGTTTACGGTTAGGCAGTAGCTGAGTGGGGTTTTATGGAACACGGGGGGGCTTAAAACTGGGACTAGATATGGGGCTTAGCCAGCTAAGTTGATTTGTGGATCTGGGCCTTAGTTTTAAGCATGTGAGTAGCCCCTTTCACTAAAAGTACTTTGCTGAATTGGGGCCTAATTTTTGAGAACTAAACCTTCATATGCTGTCAAGAGCAATATGACACTTTTAGTTTTAAAATACAATCCCCTTGGTGATAAAAATCTGTATGCTGGTACAAGTTTTGGAAGAGAATGGTGGTTATTTAGTTGAAATTTGATCATGATGAAAGCCATGCTACATTACAACTTATCAAACACTTATATGGGCTCATGTTTTCTTTTTGCTTTTTTGAAATTTGGATAGTGATGGGGACTTTTTTTCTTTTAACTCTAAGCCTTCAACATAGAAGCCGGGATTCTCATGGCTGTTCTGAGGTAAGTTGATAATTTGTGATTTCTTTGCAAGACATCAAAACCCCACAAAACCTGGTTATTGGGGACGTTCAATTCACATAGCTGCAAGTGGAGAACTTTTGTGTTTGTTTGTTTAAAGCTTGCAGGTCTCCCTTAAAGCACTCTTAAGTTAATTTACTGTTTTTCTGTAATGTCAGAATCAAAGCACTAAAGCAAGTTGGATAAGGATGCAAGTTATTTTTCATTACATATGTGTATTTACACTGCATGTTTCTTAATAATGTTTAGGTGAATATAAGAAGCGAGAGCATGAAATCGGACGAACATCGATCTTACCCATGCACTTATAAGGGCTGCAATGGAAAAGAGCTTTTACCAGTTTTATGCCCCTACTGCAAGAAACAGTTTTGCTTAAGGTGAGCAGAGCAAAGTGTTGAAACACCTATGCTCTGTTGTTAACATATGGAACATCTAATGAGAGTTTGCTGTTCTATTGTTTATAGACACCGTCATCAGTCAGACCATGAGTGTGAGAAACTGGATACCCCTAAACCTCGCATGGCTGCTACCCAGAAGCTAGTTAAAGATATTATAGGCAAGTACCATAAGATATTTATTGTATTATTTTCTTCAGTGGGATGTTTGAGCTTTTGTATTAGTCTAGAGGTCCAAGCTTGTCAAAAGAATGAAGGTTCCTTGAATGGATAACGCCTGCCTGTGAGTGCCTATGTATAGCCCTGCTCCTATATTTGGAGACATTATACACTATGTCAGATGTCCCTAAAGTGTGCCCTGAAATCCGGATGTGGCCCAGGCTGCCCTTTCCTTGCAAATACAGGATGAGGACAAAGCTGAAGGAGACTGGATTTTATTGCTAATCAAGTCTAAATAGCAGTTTCTGTTACAATGAAAGGTAAGTATTATGATTGTGTGGATTAGTAAAAATATTAGGTAAAAATATATGCAGATTGGGTGCAAACCTTAGGCTGGTGGCATGTTGCCTGGGCAGCCCTCATAGTAGCAAAGTTTGGCCACAGAGTGGGCACTTTTGTGGCCCTGTGGGCTAGACCTACACTAAGGCAGGGGTCCCCAATGCGGTGCCCGCGGGCGCCATTGCGCCCGCCCGGGGGTGAAAGTGCGCCCGCGGAGCCCTCCGGGTTTTTGGGGGGGTTTTTGCGCTCACGGTGGGTTTTTTTTTGTTTTTTTTGCTCCGCCGGCAGCGCTCGGGGGTTTGTTTGGGTTTTTTTGGCGCCCGCCGGCAGCATTCATTTTTTTTGTTTTTTTTTTTGGCGCCCGCCAGACGAAAAAGGTTGGGGACCACTGCACTAAGGAGCACTGCCAGACATGGGTCCCCTGGCCACGTTATGTTTGTGTAGTGGAGGGGCTGGAATAGTACCTCAGGGATGTTGTGGTGAAGCACATTTAGAAGCATCACTTTCTACATCTGTTCAGCTCATGTAGCTTATGCTCCGCCAGTGCTACTCTGCAGCCACAGATCAGTGCAGAGGACGTGGTCTCTTTCTGCTCCACCCCAGCACATTTCTCTGGCCCAGTTACTAATAGGGCTGTCGATTAATCGCAGTTAACTCACACGCTTAACTCAAAAAATGAATCGTGATTAAAAAAATTAATTGCAGTTTTAATCGCTCTGTTAAACAATAGAATACCAACTGAAAATTATTAAATATTTTGGATGTTTTTCTACATTTTCATATATATTGAGTTCAATTACAACACAGAATACAAAGCGTATATTATTTTTTATTACAAATATTTGCACTGTAAAAATGATAAAAGAAATAGTATTTTTCAATTCACCTCATACAAGTACTGGAGTGCAATCTCTTTGTTGTGAAAGTGCAACATACAAATGTAGATTTTTTTGTTGTTAAATAACTGCACTCCAAAACAAAACAATGTAAAACTTTAGAGCATACAAGTCCACTCAGTCCTACTTCTTGTTTAGCCAATCGCTAACACAAACAAGTTTGTTTACATTTACAGGAGATAATGCTGCCCTCTTCTTATTTACAGTGTCACCAGAAAGAGAACTGGCATTTGCAAGGCATTTTTGTAGCGGGCATTGCAAGGTATTTATGTGCCACATACGCTAAACATTTGTATGCCTCTTCATGCTTCGGCCACCATTCTAGAGGACATACTTCCATGCTGATGACGCTAATTTAAAAAAAAAAGAGTTAATTAAATTTGTGATTGAACTTCTTGGGGGAGAATTGTATGTCCCCTGCTCTTTTTTACCTGCATTCTGGCATATATTTCATGTTATAGCAGTCTCGGATGATGACCCCAGCATATGTTCATTTTAAGAACACTTTCACTGCAGATTTGACAAAACATAAGGAAGGTACCAATGTGAGATTTCTAAGGAAATGCTTTCTAAAGCACTCGATCCAAGGTTTAAGAATCTGAAGTGCCTTCCAAAATCTGAGAGGGACGAGGTGTGGAGCTTGCGTTCAGAAGTCTGAAAAGAGCAACATTCCGATGTGGAAATTACAGAACCCCGAACTACCAAAAAAGAAAATTAATTTTCTGCTGGTGGCACCTGACTCATAGGATGAAAATGATATGCGTCAGTCCACACTGCTTTCGATTGTTATCGAGCAGAACCCGTCATCAGCATGGACGCATGTCTTCTGGAATGGTGGTTGAAGCATGAAGGGACGTATGAATCTTTAGTGCATCTGGCACATAAATATCTTGCGATGCCGGCTACAGTGTCATGTAAACGTCTGTTCTCACTTCCAGGTGACACTGTAAACAAGAAGCGGGCAGCATTATCTCCTGCAAATGTAAACAAACTTGTTTGTCTGAGAGATTGGATGAACGAGAAGTAGGACTTGCAGGCTCTAAAATTTTACATTGTTTTGTTTTGGAGTGCAGTTATGTAACAAAAAAAACCCTACATTTGTATGTTGCGCTTTCACGACAAAGAGATTGCACTACAGTACTTGTAAGAGGTGAATTGAAAAATACTATTTCTTTCATCATTTTTACAGTGCAAATACTTGTAATCAAAAATAAATATAAAGTGAGCACTGTACACTTTGTATTCTCTGTTGTAATTGAAATCAGTATATTTGAAAATGTAGAAAACATCCAAAATATTTAAATAATATTTAAAAAATAAAATGTTTAAAAATATTTAAATAAATGGTATTCTATTATTGTTTAACAGTGTGATTAATCGCGATTAATTTTTTTAATCACTTGACAGCCCTAGTTACTAATTCCAATAGGACTGGCCAGACTCCCTAGTACTCAGAGTACCAGCAACTCTATGATGGTTGCCCGGATGCATGGAAGAGAAGGGGATCCACTCACAAAGGGTATGTCTCAAACTTAGGGGGACAGGTGGGCTTGAGAGTCCGAGCTGCCATGTCCATACTGCTATTTTAGTGCACTAGCTCAAGCCCTGCTATCGTGAGTCTGTCTACCTTGACTGGGAGGCTCGCCCCCGCTGCAGTGTGGGCACACCCATAGAGGCAGATCTAAATTATTCCAGTGCACTGAACTCTAAACATTTTGTGACAATAGACACAATGGTAATTTCATTTGTAACAGAGTGAAAGAAAACGTGACTTGCAGTAACATTCAGAAATAATATTTTCCTCAGATTCTAAAAAGGAGGAGGCAGTAAGAAGCAAAAGACGGAAAGGAGCAAAAAACAGTGAAACAGTGGCAAAGGTGGCACTAATGAAACTGAAAATGCACGCGTGTGGGGATAAGTCCTTGCCACAGGTCAGTCATACGCAGTTGCCTTCAAACCGCATCCGTGTTTCTGATTTACTCTATTTAAGGATATAAACAGATTTCTAGACTTTTGTTGTTAATTTTACTCTCTCATTTAGAGTAAAACAGAATATTAAAAAAAAAGTATTCTGTTTATTTATTTTTGCTTCTGAATTAGCCCCTGAAAACAAACACAATCATTTACATTCATGCTTAACTTCACACGCACAGGAGTAGTCCTATTAAACTCAGTGGAGTACTAGTTTGTAAAATTCAGCATATGCAGGATCAGGGCCTGAATCTCCTGTCTGAAAGCAAATCCTCTTATATTGTGCGTGAGAGAGAATGTAGTTTTCTATTTAAACAGCAAATTAATCTGCGACACTAACCATGAACAAATTGCAGTCCAAAAGAAGGCCTGGTCTACACCACTAAGGGCTGTGAAAAATGTTGTGCCCTATGTGACATAGTTAGTTCAGCTTAATCCCCACTGTAGACATAATTGACTTAGCTACTGCCTCTCAGAGAGATGGATTACTTACATTGACAGAAAACCCCTTCCAACAATGAAGGAAGCATCTATGCTACAGCGGCACAGCTGTAGTACCATAGCGGTGCCACTGAAGCATAGACATGACCTAAATCTTAAAGTCGATAACTCCTGAGAGAGGTTCACAATTGAAGCACTGCCTGCCCTCTCATGTGGATGCAGTGACCCTGGTTGGTGCCTAGAAGGTGCAATTTACATATCTTTGTGCCAGCCTGGAGAAATCTAGCTCATACTTGGCCTGAGCTTTGAGTGCTAAAACAAGATTTGTTCACACTTCTGCTACAGTTTAGCTGAGCTACATATTTCACCATAGCCAAGGTCAGCAGCATCCATTACTTCACAGATTCTTCATTGTTTCTCACTATGATCATTCAGAACAACAGCTCCATTTTTTTTTTTCAAGCCAGGGTGATTTTTAGTTTGTAAACGTCTTTCTATTTCCCTCTTGCAGGATTTCATTCTACACCAATTTGTAATTTTATATATTGGCCACATCACATACAATGCATTTAATCATTTTTACTATTGGGCTTTGTCTTGTTTTACATTTAATTATTGTAAAACAAACGTAGCTCTTCCCTCTCTGAATCCTATTATGACTTCTTTTTCTCTACTACAAATCTCCACATGCTTGGAGTACAAATTAAACATTCCTGTTTAGGTAGCAATCTTAATGTGAAGTCCTGCTTGCCGCACAATCCTTAGATTATGCCATTTTAATAGATGTACGAATGGAGACAGTGATTAACGTCGTGAGATGCAGGAGGTAACATAATGAGTTTGGGTTTTTTTGTTATAAGGAAATTAAATTGCTGCTCCCTAACTCTAAAGATTGTAACCCACAGCACAAATGGCTCTATGTTAATTCCTTTCATTATTCATTTGCTTAACTGGAGTTTAATTGTTTAATCATGTAGAATGGTGATAATCTATCACAGATGCAATTAAACTCCTACCTGCAATTCTCCTCTCTTTTCAGTTCCCTTCTCAATCTCTCTTCCCAGCCCTCATTCTGTGCTATTCTCCCCAACTCTCCCTTTAGCTTAGTGACAGATGTCCCTTGGATCCCTCTCTGCTGCATCACTTCTCACAGCTGGAAAGTTGGTCTAGTTAAGCCCTCAAGTTTTTCTTGTCGAACCATTTCTAGATTCGTAGGTTTTTTCTAGGTTGTTTCCCAGGGTATGTCTTGACTTCACAATAAACTCAAGTTACTCCTCTTGAGTTTGCCTGGCTTGAGTGAGAGTAGCCAGATTGTGAAATAACAGTCAAGTTGCTATGTCTGCCCTGGCATTGTACTCACTCAGGTGTTGCATCTCATGGTTAGTATTGCAGTATGCTAAGCCACTGTATGAATTCTGTCCCAGTGAATTGTCAGAGAACTTGTCTGTCCTTTCTGGGCACACAGTAGGAATTGTGGGAAAGCATTGGAGGACTATCGGCAGTAGAGTGGCACTATCCTGCATCCGACTATAGAGTGGTCATGTTAGTAGGTTATGAGTTGTGCTTGTTTGAGTTTCAGCCTATATCCCCTCTTGGGCTAGGTAACTTGGGTTAAAAACACCACCACGCTTGAGTTAAAGGTTTTTGTGTGTGGATGGAATTCAGGGTTAGGGTCAGTCCTCAAGTCATTACTTGAGTTAACTGCAGTGAAGACAAGCCCACAGACTTAGGGGTGGTGTGAGTGGGGAGGTCTGAATTCTTTCTAGGGGAAACCCAAGTAAAACCAATGAAAAGAAGAAATATTTTTTATCTTGCTTACTTGCTTTCAGCTGGCACCTGGCAAAGGCGAACCTATCTGTTGTGTTTATAGAACATAAAATAGAAGTTGATGAAACCAGGGAAACAAGTATGAAGGGGAAAAAAACAGGTTGTCCCTACTTCATATTTAAAATATGCATCTTTTAGGCAATAAAGATTGTAATAGTACCTTCTCTTATAAATGCTTCAGTCATGGGGAAGGCCACAAAGCTTTTGGTACCTACAGGGAGGAGGGATGGGATGAAGGTTGAGAAGCTGGCCTAGACAAAAGTGCTGGCAGGCACCTCTGATATCACTGATTGCTCTTTATCATCAGAGCTCAAGCACATCGGCTCCACAGTGTACATGACTACCAGCAGCCTTTTGTTTGCTTTCCAGCTTGGGACTTCCACAATATTGTGACATGTCGTATTCCTAACACACACCAGCATGGGAGCCCAACCAGCATTACCTCTTTAAACTATCTTCTTCCTCTTCAAAGCAATCATTATTGTCTGATAGCCAGGGCAGGGACTTTCTCTTCATAGGTATTTGTAACAGCATCTAGCACAGGGGTAGGCAACCTTTCAGAAGTGGTGTGCCGAGTCTTCATTTATTCACTTTAATTTAAGGTTTCGCGTGCCGGTAATACATTTTAACGTTTTTTAGAAGGTCTCTCTCTATAAGTCTATATTATATAACTAAACTATTGTATGTAAAGTAAACAAGGTTTTCAAAATGTTTAAGAAGCTTCATTTAAAATTAAATTAAAATGCTGATCTTAAGCNGGGGTGTGTGGGGGTACAGGGCAGAAGGCTGGGTGTGTGTGGGGGGTTCAGGGCAGAGGGCTGGGGGTGTGTGGAGGTGCAGGGCAGAAGGCTGAGTGTGGGGGGGGTCAGGGCAGAGGACTGGGGGTGTGTGGAGGTGCAGGGCAGAGGACTGGGGGTGTGTGGGGGGGTTCAAGGCAGAGGGCTGGGGATGTGTGGAGGTGCAGGGCAGAAGGCTGGGTGTGTGTGGGGGGTGTTCAGGGGTGAGGGCAGAGGCCTGGGGTGCTCCCAGCCCCCTGCCCTGAGCGGCTCACGGCAGGGGGCTGGAAGGGATATGCCCTGTTCCACCCGCTTCCCCAAGGCCCCATCCTTACCTCTTCTCTGTCTCCTCTACGGAGCAGCGAGCACGCTGCGGCTCGGCTCCGCCCTCCTTCCCTCGGGCGATCAGCTGATCGTCGGGAGGGAGGGGAAGGAAAGCACCACGCTGGGGGAAGAAGTCGGGGAGGCGGAGCTTGGCTGCCGCAGGACCAAGCTTCTGCTTCCTGCCCCCGCAAGGGAGAGCGGTGGGCGTGGGGGCTGAGTGGGGCTGGTGCGGCATGCCACCCAAAATCGGCTCGCGTGCCATGTTTGGCACGCGTGCCGTAGGTTGCCGACCCCTGATCTAGCACAATGGGAGCCTAATCTCGACTGAGGCCTTTGGGGAGTACTGCAGTATAAAGTGATTAATAATAATAATAAATAATGTACATGTCAGCTTAATTCTCTTTAGACCAGCAACATTAATTGATGTGTGTTTGTGATTGTTCATTTCTCCTGAGTGTATGTTTCTCTGTTTCTTACTGTAGACAGAAAGAATTTACTTTCAAGTGTTTTTACCTAAGGGAAGCAAGGAGAAGAGCAAACCCATGTTCTTTTGCAGTAAGTGGAGTATTGGCAAAGTAGTAGATTTTGCAGCTTGCTTAGCAGACCTTAAAAATGACAACAACAAATCAACAGCCAAGGTAAATCAGTGGTAGCAATTTTCATTTAATGTTATCATTTTTTTCTGTTTTTCATGCATGAATATGAATTAACAACAAGATTTTTTTGCGGGGGCATTTCTTGCAGAAATTAAGGCTGTGTCATACTGCATCTGGAGAAGGTTTGCCATTGGACCACACATTGGCTACTTGGCTATCCAATCAAGAGTGTCCATTATATAACGGTGGAAACATTATTCTGGAATACCTTGATAATGAAGATCAGTTTATAGAAGATACAAATTCATATTTAGAGTAGCTAATTGGTGAACTGGATGGAAACAAAGATCACCAGAAAAAACACTGAGCTAAATCCAAGCACAACTTACATTTAGAATGGGTTCAGGCCTGATTCGGCCCTTAGCCACCCAGAAACAATTCCCACCAACTTCAGTGGGAGTTGCATCTGCATAACTGTGGGTAGAATTGAGCCCTGTCTCTAAAAATAAATGTATATTTTTAATGTAGAACAGTTGTGGTTACTTGAAACAATAGTTTAACCCATTTCATAAATATTTGATGTTGGTCAATTTGAAATATTTATAAGACAGAAAGTGTTCCAGTCACAACTGGCACAGGATGCCTATGGCAAGTAAACTAACTAATCCACCAGCTACCAAAACTTGGGAGTGGTTGATACTGCTAAAAAGAGAATGGATTGGTAAGCGGACATCACCTCTGTGATATGAATCTTTCCATTTATTTTATTCTATTGCCATTATGCAACCAAATGAAATTTTTATCTTTGGTTTTGTATTTTAAAGTATTTTTTTGTACATTACAAATTATTGATGAAAACAATAAATGAATTAATAATGTAAACCAGCAGAGTGAACCGTTAACTAAAGAGATAAGAAGCTGCTTATATTATTGGAGGGGACACCTGGTTTGACCTAGAGCCCTTCTTCATTCTACATCTCCCTCTTTTGTGGCTAAACAGAGTGACAGCCCTAGAGAACAGAACAGTCCTGTACCTTTCTAAAGCACGACAGTAATGTATTTTTTATTCTCTATTTCTTCCTTTTAAGAATGTACAGGACAGAGTTTGAAAAAAACCAACCCATGTTTTACAAGCTCACACATGAGGCAGTATTGTCCTATGGTGAGGGAGCTAACCTACGACTTGGGAGACCTGGGATCAAGTCCCTACATGGTCACAGACTTCCTATGAGACCTTGGACTTAGTCTCTCTCTTCTTCAGTTTTCCATCTGTAAAAAGGAGATAATAGCATTTCCCTACATCCCAGGGGTATTATAAGGATAAATATATTAAAGATTCTGAGGGACTTAATTACTACAGTAATCGGGGCCATATAAGTACCAAAGACCAGCAAGTTTTCATAACATATAAAATGCTATTTAGCTAATGATTGTAGATATTTGAGTTTAAACAAGTGTCTTCTCCCAGGCAGGGACCCATGTCCCATGCTGCACATTCAACACAATAATGTTACAGGCAGGCACTGCAGGTTTATGCAGCAGAAAGCTCAGCTTTCTACATTTTCATACATATTGTATTGTGTTGTAATTGAAATCAAAGTGTATATTATCTTTATTACAAATATTTACACCGTAAAAATCATAAACAAAAGTAATAATATTTTTCAATTCACCTCATACAATCTGTAGTGCAATCTCTTTGTCGTGAAAGTGCAGCTTACAAATGTAGATTTTCTTTCTTTTTTTTGTTACATAACGGCACTCCAAAACAAAACCATGTAAAACTTAAGAGCCTACAAGTCCACTCAGTCCTACTTCTTGTTCAGCCAATTGCTAAGACAAACAAGTTTGTTTACATTTACAGGAGATAATGCTGCCCTCTTTTTATTTACAATGTCACCAGAAAGTGAGAACAGGCACTTGCATTGCACTTTTGTAGCCAGCATTGCAAGGTATTTACGTGTCAGATATGCTAAACATTTGTATGCCCCTTCATGCTTCGGCCACCATTCCAGAGGAAACGCTTCCATGCTGATGGCGCTCGTTAAAAAAATAATGCATAAATTAAATTTGTGACTGAACTCCTTGGGGGAGATTTGTATGTCCCCTGCTGTTTTACCCGCATTCTGCCATATATTTCATGTTATAGCAGTCTCGGATGATGACTCAGCACAGTTTGTTCATGTTAAGAACACTTTCACTGCAGATTTCACAAAATGCAAAGAAGGTACCAATGTGAGATTTCTAAAGATAGCTACAGCACTCGACCCAAGGTTTAAGAATCTGAAGTGCCTTCCAAAATCTGAGAGGGACGAGGTGTGAAGCACGCTTTTAGAAGTCCTAAAAGAGCAACACTCCGATGTGGAAACTACAGAACCCAAAGCACCAAAAAAGAAAATCAACCTTCTTCTGGNATGAATCTTTAGCGCATCTGGCACGTAAATATCTTGCGACACCAGCTACAACAGTGCCATGAGAACGCCTGTTCTCACTTTCAGGCGACATTTTAAACAAGAAGCGGGCAGCATTATCTCCTGCAAATTGTAACCAACCTTGTTTGTCTGAGCGATTGGAAGTAGGACTGAGTGGACTTGCAAGCTCTAAAATTTTACATTGTTTTATTTTTGAATGCAGTTATTTTGGACATAATTCTACATTTGTAAATTCAACTTTCATGATAAAGAGATTGCACTACAGTACTTGTATCAGAGGGGTAGCCATGTTAGTCTGGATCTGTAAGAAGCGACAGAGTCCTGTGGCACCTTATAGAATAACAGACGTATTGGAGCATAAGCTTTCGTGGGTGAATACCCACTTCGTCAGACGCATGTAGTGGAAATTTCCAGAGGCAGATATAAATATGCAGGCAAGAATCAGTCTAGAGATAATGAGGTTAGTTCAATCAGGGAGGAGGAGGCCCTCTTCTACGCATCATCAGTGATCTACAACCCATCCTGGACAACGATCCCTCGCTTTCACAGGCCTTGGGAGGCAGGCCAGTCCTCGCCCACAGACAACCCGCCAACCTTAAGCATATTCTCACCAGCAACCACACACCGCATCATAGTAACTCTAACTCAGGAACCAATCCATGCAACAAACCCGAAGCAATCTGGAGATCTCAGAGGTGGTTGTTGTGAGTTGCCCCAGCACAGCCATACAAGGAGAAGAAGCTTCTTGCTCACAATTTGGGCCTTACAATGTGGATTACTGAAGTCAAAATAGATCCAGTAAATCTCAGGGTGGATGAAGAAGTGATAGGTCAGGGAAGTAGGCAATATGAAGTTGTGAGATCTAGAATGTACAGGTTTTATCAAGAGGGCTGCTTTAAGTTACTGTTCATGAAACCAGAGGGATACATGGGGATGAGTGGTAGGGGAGAGAGGTTGGGGGATCAGGTGAGGGAGGCCTGGCCCACTCCAGCTCTGCTACTGCACCCCAGTCCTCGTGCACCCACAGCTCTACCAATGTACCCCAACCCTTTCCCCCCTCAGCTTAGCCAGTGTACCCCAACCCTGCACCCACAGCTCTGCAGGTGCATCCCAATCCCCTGCACCCAACTCTGTAGGTGCACCCCAAATCCCTTCACCCATAGCTCTGCCAGTGCACCCCAATCTTCCTGCACCTTACAGCTCTTCCAGTGCACTCCAACCTTGCACCCGAACCCCCCTGCACGCTCAGCTCTGCCAGTGCACCCCAACCCATGCATAAACCCTGCACACATCCACCAATTCACATTGACTGAGCTCTTTGAGGCAGGGAGTATCTCTGTTATTATAGTGGTGTGGGAGTGCCACTATAGTTAAGGCTGCATCACAACTAAAAGGACAACTTTTCTAAGTCCTCTAAAATCAACAAGCTTAGCTGGATTCCTTTGAAATGTTGACAGCAAGAAGAGGGACAGAAAGGAGAACACGGCACACCAGAAAGAAGCCACGGACGGCTCCTAACAGTTATGGAGTGCCAAGTGAACGCTCTCCAGGCGATACTACCTCTTCAAACTGAGCAACTCTGTGCCCGCCCTCCCCTGCAGCCGCTGTCACAAAACTCTTTCCCATGCTCCCCACACACACCTGCTAACACACTGTTATCAACCTCCTGGCTCCACTCTCTCCCTGCAGCATTCCACTCCTCCCTCCTCACAGTCCAGGAGTGTGGACTCCCCCTACCCACTGCACTCAACACCCATCCCTCAGCAGTTTGGCCCTGCTGAAGTACAGTACCTGCTTCACCGTACTCTAAAGGAGAAGGTTGGATATGATACCTGGACATACACAAATCTTTAACCGTCCCGGGACCCCACTACCTCCTGAGACCCTCCCTTCCCCCATTCCCCTCAGTGCTGATGTGTTTTTTTGTTTGTCCCTCTCCTCCGGTTGTTGTTTTTTTAAAAAAAGAATTGTTTTGATTTGAAAGCAATCTTTATTCCATTAAGTGAAAGCAAACAGAGCCCTGCATAGCAACAGGTAATTTTCTTAAACCTTCATAGTGCATCGTCTGCACCAATCACAATCACCTTCTAGCATTACGTGCACTGCACTCCCAAGCATAGCAACAAATATTAGTGGCTTTCAGCTTCAAATTGCTGCCTCAAGGCATCCCTGATCCTTATGGCCCCGCGCTGCGCCCCTCTAATAGCCCTGGTCTCTGGCTGTTCAAATTCAGCCTCCAGGTGCTCAGCCTCAGCAGTCCAGCCCTGAGTGAAGTTTTCACTCTTCCCTTCACAAATATTATGGAGCGTACAGCACGCGGCTATAAGCATAGGAATATTGTCATCGGCCAGGCCCAGCCTCCCATATAGGCAGCACCAGCGGGCCTTTAAACGGCCAAACGCACACTCAACAGTCATTCTGCACTTGCTCAGCCTATTGTTGAACCACTCCTTGCTGCTGTCAAGGTGCCCCGTGTATGGCTTCATAAGCGATGGCATTAAGGGATAGGCAGGGTCTCCCAATATCACAATGGGCATATCAATTTCCCCTACGGTGAAATTCTGGTCCGGGAAGAAAGTCCCTGCTTGCAGCTTCCTGAACAGGCAAGTGTTCCGAAAGATGCGTGCATCATGCACTTTCCAGACCAGTCTGTGTTAATGTCTGTGAAACGCCCTCAGTGATCCACAAGCACCTGGAGAACCACTGAGAAATACCCCTTCCGATTAATGTACTCGGCGGCTAGGTGGTCTGGTGCCAGAATTGGAATATGCGTGCCATCTATCCCCCCTCCGCAGTTAGGGAAGTCCATTTGTGCAAAGCCATCCACAACGTCACACACATTGCCCAGAGTCACAGTCTTTTGGAGCAGGATGCGATTAATGGCCCTGCACACTTTTGTCAACACCAGTCCAGCGGCCGACTTTCCCACTCCGAATTGGTTAGCGACCGATCGGTAGCAGTCTGGAGTAGCCAACTTCCACAGTGCAATCGCCACGCGCTTCTCCAACGGCAGGACAGCTCTCATTGTAGTGTCCTTGCACCGCAGGGCTGGGGCGAGCTCATCACACAGTCCCATGAATGTGGCTTTCCTCATCCAAAAGTTCTGCACCCACTGCTTGTAATCCCAGACGTGCATGTCGGTGTGATCCCACCACTCAGTGCTTGTTTCCTGAGCCCAGAAGCGGTGTTCCACTGTGGTCAGCACCTCCGTGAATGCCACAAGCAATCGCGTGTTGTAGCTACTATAGGTGGCGAGATCAATGTCGAACTGTTCTTGCCTTTGTAGTTTAAGGAATAACTCCACTACCACTCGTGATGTGTTAGTGAGAGCGAGCAGCATGTTGGTCAACAGTGTGGGATCCATTCCTGCAGACCGAAGAGGCAGAGCGTGCAGTACACAAACCGTTGAAAGATAGTGCCAAATGCGGACGGAAGCCAAATGCTGGGATTTGAAGCAATGCATCATGGGGCATTGGGACAGGACCCAGGATGCCCTGCAATCCCATCCACCTTCCCCCAACTCTTAGCGGCAGAAGAGGAAGAGATGCTCTGTGGGACAGCTGCCCAGAGTGCACTGCTTCGAATACTGCTGCAAGTGCCGCAAGTGTGAACACGCTATTGTGCAGGCAGCTGACAGTGTGAACACACAACAGCGGTTTCCCTTCAGCACTCTCTGAGCGGCGTTTAACTGCCGGTGCTGTAACTCTGCCAGTGTAGACATACTCTTAAAAGTTCATAAGAACATAAGTGATCTCTCTCCTGCCATCCATCTCCACCCTCTGACAAACAGAGTCTAGGGACACCATTCCTTACCCATCCTGGCTAATAGCCATTAATGGACTTAACCTCCATGAATTTATCCAGTTCTCTTTTAAACGCTGTTATAGTCCTAGCCTTCACAACCTCCTCAGGTAAGGAGTTCCACAAGTTGACTGTGCGCTGTGTGAAGAACTTCCTTTTATTTGTTTTAAACCTGCTGCCTATTAATTTCATTTGGTGACCCCTAGTTCTTGTATTATGGGAATAAGTAAATAACTTTTCCTTATCTACTTTCTCCACATCACTCATGATTTTATATACCTCTATCATATCCCCCCTTAGTCTCCTCTTTTCCAAGCTGAAAAGTCCTAGCCTCTTTAATCTCTCCTCATATGGGACCCGTTCCAAACCCCTAATCATTTTAGTTGCCCTT